>CM036339.1:7642865-8242865 GCA_020615435.1 Telenomus remus | reverse complement strand
GGTCCGTAATATCGACAGTTTCCACAGAGAAAGGAACCTGAAAGTCGAATAATATTGTTTAATTAAAATTCAAAGTAAACAAATTTTTATTCAGTTTTGTTATAATTGTTAATTTGGTGAATCACCTGTAGTTTTGTTGATGAACAATTTGCAGTCCTTTGTACTCTTTTTGCCTCTGCAAAAAGGACAGTCTGAGATAAAACATGCATGACCTTCAATAAACATTAACCCGTTGGATTTCAGAGCAGATTTCATCTGACTTTGAGTCACCGCAGGTTCAGTGTCAAAACTGTCATGGTAATTTCGTCGAAAAATAAGTCCACGCTTGTTGATCCGCAGAAACTGTTGAAATACCGGCCTCAACATTGTTTGCACAACATTACGTAGTATCACAATGTTTCAAAGAAAACAATCACAGAATAAAGTATGAAAAAATGTAATGTTTATGTACAGGTGCAAACGTCAAAAAGTGTGATATCAACAATCACTGCTCCGAAAAGTGCGCTTTCTTTGTTGTCGGAGTTTCTTTACAACACATAACCCCATTAATTAGAGTTGATTTGCGATCACAGAGTGGGTTTACGTTTCTGACACCATTCACACAGTTCATTTTTGGATGTTTTTCCGGTCACTTGTTTGTTTACACACGAATTGTTGACGAAAAACGTTAGGGCAAATTTATGTGCATAACTTTGGAAAGTTGATTGTTTGAACGCCGCATATTTGAATACCGCGTGCACATGTGGTATTTTGATTGTTCTGGACGGTGCTGCCACCTGGGATTCCGGAGCAGGGCCATTTATTGAATTTTGACACCTCCAATAAAATTTTGCAAATGCCAAATTTCGATGAAAAACATTTGTTTTGAAACAGCATTTCTCCAACAAATTACAAAATAATCAGTCGACGTTTAATTTTTTATAAATGATGAAAAATCAATAAATAAAATAAATTTAACACAACAATTAAATGTAATATTATTTGATGATCATTTTGCGTAATCATTGCAGCTATATTTACAACTGTGGAGTGATGCGATAACAAAAAAAACTGTAAATTGTTTTTTTCTTGAAAAACGATAAGATACAGCGTTTTTTTTAAAAAAGTAAATATAGTCACAGGAATATTTTAATTAACTGCAGTTTATTCAGTATCCATTGACTTGTTTAACTGTTAACTGCAAACTTACCAGTCGATATAGCATATAAAATATAATTCATTTCCTTGCAAATATGTACGTTATTTAAAACTCGTTACAAAATTATCAGAGAAAAATATAAAACTTTATTTCATTTCAAATACAATTTCATGTTCACTTCCTTTATTTTTATTCCTTTACACAAATTCGATTCATCTTCAGTTTTCTCAATAGATGTAAAATGTCGACTTTACTTTGGAATTCCTGAACATCTTTTGTTATTTCAAAATGTTGATCGGTTTTTAGTTTGTGTGAAAATGGCAACTCGTTGGGGCATTTTGAGTGCGGGTAAGATCTCGCACGATTTCACTGCAGCGCTGTCAACTTTATCGAAATCGGAGCACACCGTGGTGGCAGTCGCGGCGAAAGATTTGTCGCGAGCTCAGCAGTTTGGAAAGCTCCACGGCATCCCGACACAATACGGAAGTTACCAGCAACTTGCGGAGGATAAAAACATTGGTACGTGCATATCCTGTTTTGGCATTCAACCAATCCACAATTCTTTTTTCTTTACTTCATCGCTCTTTTTTTCTGGAAACCAATACAAAACATAATCAGAAAAATCTTATCACAAGACTTTTATCATTCTTCTACAAACCAATTAACACTTTGAAACAAAATTTTGAATTAAATTTTTTTAAATGTTAAATTACAGTCCAAATTTAGCAAAATTGAAACGAGTTGTTAAAAAAACGTAAATGTTAATTGTTATTGTCTTGTTTTCTTATTTTCATTATTGACTTTCTCTTGTTTTGCGATAAATTAAAAAAAAACTCGTAGACGTTGTTTACATTGGATCGTTGAACACGACGCACTTGCAAGATGCGAAACTTATGTTGGATCATGGAAAGAACGTTATCTGCGAGAAGCCGTTGACGCTGAATTTGAAACAGACAAAAGAACTGCTCGATTATGCGAAATCCAAAAACCTTTTCTTGATGGAAGCCGTTTGGAGCCGCTGCAATCCGATTTATCACGAAGTGAAAAAAAGAATCGCCCAGGGCGTTATCGGCGATGTTTACCAGATCATTTGTACTTTTGGTTTTGCTATACCACATGTCGACCGTCTGATGTAAGATCCTTATTCAAATGTCTCTACTAAAAAAATTAACAAAAAAATCGCACAAATATTTAATGAAAACATTAACTAATATTTTTTTGTTTATAATTACTTTCTGATAGGAAAAAGTCAATGGGAGGTGGAACGATATTGGATTTAGGTGTTTACCCTCTACAGTTAGTCAGTTACATTTTCGACGAGGAGAAGCCAGTTGCGGTAAAAGCGGCTGGTCACCTGAACAGCGACGGCGTGGACGAATCAATGTCTGCCACTCTGATTTATAAGAACGCTCGTACGGCCACGATTGCGACTCACGCACAAGTCAACCTGCCAAACGAGGCGCTAATTATCGGCACAAAAGGCATTATCAAAATTCCCTCATTCTGGGCACCCACCAGAGCCGAGTTCCCTGACGGTTCTGTTTTCGAAAAACCAGCTCCAGTGGCTAAGATCGATTACAATTTCGTCAACAGCGGTTGGCTCAGTTGCGAGGCTGCCGAAGTTCGCGAATGTCTTCTAAAGGGTACCTTTTCTTTCAATCAATTCAATCGAAGCCATTTCTTTTATAATAATTTGTTCTTTTCATTTTTAAGGATTGAAGGAAAGCACGAAAGTGCCGCACAAAGTTTCGTTGCTGCTGGCGGAACTGGAGGATGAATTGCGACGCCAACTTGGAGTGGTTTACGATGTGGACTGAGGGACAAGTTTTTAATCACTTTTTTGTCACGTGTAACTGCAATGTTACTAACATTTGTTGACAATTAAAAATAATGATTCTGATTAATTTTGTAGTTGATTTTGTTAGTAGGAGTTATCATAGAAAGGGCGTCTGGCTACTTGCGAATCAACGGCATGGACAAATCAATGTCTGCCACTTTGGTGTATAGCATTGGGCGTACTGCAATAGCAACGCACATGCAGCTTTAACGAAACGTTTGTTGGCGTTACCCAAAAGCAATCACTCCAGTTTCGGACTGATATCGTATTTCCGGATTGACACAAAAGTCTGAACTGCAAAACATCTCAATTTAGATCGTTATCTCGTTTTTTTTTTCACAATTTTGTTCGACAACTTCTAACTACGGCAAAATTGAGTTTTGTTAACGCTCCTCCTGGTTAAATTCGTGATTTTCAAATTGTAATCTTGTGAAAACAAAGTCCTGAAAAATAATGCCTTCAAGTTTTGCATTTTGTGAATAGTTTGGGTTTTGTAAGCGGTTATTCAATTGTAAGCATACGAAAATTGTTTCGAAAGCCCGACCGCACTTCGAATTCAAGAGACCATTTATCAGGACGAAATTTATTGTTATAAACAAATGTATAGTCTACTCGCGAGACAGTTTAGGATGAATCACGTTCCAGGGTTTCATCATATCCCGATAGACAAAGTCTGATGATGATTCATGGAACCTCGCAATTTAATACGAGTCCCGCGAGACACGCCGGCGAATAAAAAATGATGGCGCATTCCGAATGCTCGCCAGAGCTGGTAAATCATTTTTGCTGCGGAAAAAGTGATTGCACGTCGCTTATAGTTAATTCGCTGAAAAAAACTTGCATCCTTCAAATTCCTGCGCTGGTCGCCGTGACACTATATTATCCTTTCCGGCATTGCGTTACACGAATACCTTTTGACAATCACTGTACACCTCGCAGTCTGTCGTTTCACTTGTTTTTTTATGGTTTATTTTAATATTTTTAATTCTCATGTCGTTCCTTTGTTTGTGTCTTTTCGTGCGATGTTTTCCTCTTTTTTTTTCTAATTGCCAACAAACAAGTTGGAGAACTTTCAAAAGTTTGTTAAGTCGTATGTTTTCCGAGACAAAGTTTTAAGAGAAAATTAGTTAAGAAAAGTTGGTATGTGAAAAATAGTGAGTTGAAAACAAATAAAATGAGATTTTTCTTTTAGCAGAAATTTGATCGCTGGTATAAAGAGGTAAAATCTTGCGAGCCACTGGTCGCGTGACCGGCTGAGAGTTATCGACCCCGCTTGACCGTTTCTTAAGGGTTGTTCGCCGGGACCGCCTCTAGATTTATCTGCCATCACTGTGACCCGCAAAATTAACATTTGTCGATAAATTGGTTGCGCAATCCCAAGCGAAAGTGAGAGAAAAAAAAGAAAGAAATAAAGATTCATCGCGCGAGATTTATGCCCCAACTCATTTTTACTTCTGTTTTAATTTTTTTTCAGTTTTTGATGCAGGGGCGAATTCGGGTCAACGCTCGGGCCGTTTTTCACTCCTCACGAAAGCCGTTTCGGGATCTTACAAACGCAGATAAGGAATTCCATTACCAACAAGATTATGATTATGAGCTGTTCCTAGACAATGAACAAGGCTTGATTTTTTGCAAAAAAAAAAGTTTCTTTGGTTTCATAAGATTGGGCTTGAGAGCGCAAGTTTCGGAGTTTACATATAGTTTTCACTTGGAGATAATTTTATTGTAACAGAAATTGATAAAACGTTTATGTAAAAAGTTACCAAGTGACTGGAACGATTTTAATTCAATTCAAGTCAATGAAATTGGTCGAGAGCAGAAAACTTTTTTCATTTTTAACACCTTTCAATTGAGTTTGATCGAGCGATGTTTATTTTAATGTAAAGAACGAAGATCAAGTAAAATGATATTAACTTTGCTCCCCCATGTCCAATACCATATGCTATTACGGTAAATTATTGATGTCGTTACTGTGTAACCAGACGTGCTGCACACGTCATGTAAATATTCCATTTTTTGCAGTGCGTGAAACAAGCTCCCCCTTCAATTATATCAAATTATACAAACTTGTGTATCTTAACTTGTCAGCTTGTAAAATTGTTCTCAACTTTTCATAGATATCTTCTGGAACTTGATTTCAAAAAAAAAAAGTTCGGAAACAAGTTTTACAAAATTGGAAAAGTTTTCTCGACTGATGAAATTTTTGCGAACAACAAAATTTTTAATGACAATTCCAAATAAAAAAAGCGAACAAAAATCTGAAACTTTTTTCACGTCACGATTGGGGGAATGAAATTCTGTGATTTTTGTCTTTTGGGTTGTGTTAAAGTTTTTTGTTTGGTTTAGTCACGGTTGACCCGAAGTCGAAACCGTTAGAGGTCGAAATTAGGGAACATCTAGAAACTGATTAATCGTACCGTGACGTAGTTAGTAGCACTTGAAATAATCGAATTCTGACGATAAATGCGGTCAGTGGAATCGCGGTGGAATACGCTGACTTACACGCGTTGTGGTCACATACACACGCGAAATGTACATTGTCGATAGTTTCACGTAGCCGAACAATCACGGGGTGTAGGTCCCTCGAGCGTAGCCAGTACTTGCTGAACCGCTGCTTACTAAACATACCTACCTGTGTGAACTGCACCGGCGTTTCAAAAATATAGTGCTACTTTTCAAAATCTCATTGTGGTCAGTTTCTTCGAACAACTGTCTTCTAAGTGTGTTTAAGGGGCAGATATTGAACTCTTTCGAGACTTCTTACTTTTATAAACAAGTTTAAACTCCAAGTCAAACTTAACGCTTGAATTTCCCGCGCTACAATTTTGAATCTTACGGATTTGACTTTTTCAAATTCATCAAGGTAAGTTGAAATAATTTCAATCATTTTTCAATAATTTTTCAAAAAACTTTTACGTCTTGTAAATTTGTCTGACAATAAATAAAATTATGTTGCTTCATAAAAAAAGTCCTGGAAAAAGTTACAGTATGTTTTTCAAAATTCAAACTTGAAACAAATTTAGATTTGAAGTATTTTTGATTTTTTGTGACAGTTTGACAATTTCTTGTTCGAATATTTAACTTTGTTAAATAATCTTAAAGTTACAATAGTAAAATTTGTAAAGTTCAGATTTTCAGTTAAGAAACCTAATTGTACATGGTAAAAGAAACGGAACTTGGTTTTTTTTTCATTTTTGCATAGACAATTCGTCACGTTTTTCATAACGGCTAGCATAAATAGACTAAAACACGGAAGCGGTTTTATTGGCCAAGAAAGCCGAGACTGAATGACTAATGTATCTATGGCGAAACTGATGTATGAATATGAAAAACTAAATTGTCAAATGAAACCAAAAAACTTGAGTTTTAAAATACATTTTCAGCGCCAACTATTATTCGTCGTTGTTTTAAATGTTTTCGAAAGTAAAAACTCGAGCGTGATTTACAAGACTAAAAAATGTTATTACAAAAACAAACAAATGAGCAGCTGTGCCATCAACTTGTTTAAGCTCCGGAAGTCGACTGGATGTTTGTTTAACATTTTTCTGAGTGCAATTATGCCGACGTTGTCATTACTGAAAAAAACCCGGCGATCGATCGAGGCACGCTGTGTGAAACGCACAAGAGCTTCGACTTTTATTATGGTTACACATGAAAAAAAGGAAGAAATCAATTTGTTTCATCCTTTGAAAACGTCGATAGCTTAGAACTAGCATGAATAAAATATTCCGACGAAAGAAAGTGCATATGCAATTTTCTTTTCAAATAAAAAAGCACTTTTTTCCATAGACGTTTTTCATCCGAAAAACTATTTTCTAATCAGAATAAAAATTTTTTTTCTGAGTATAAAAAACTTCACTTCGGGTAATTTTATTGTTTATGTTGTTTTATTTACTGTTTTTTATTTACCGTCCTTGAAACAACGATTGACATTGTCATTAACAATTGCTTTACACCGAATTAATAAATGAATCCGACTAAAAAATTGATCGGTCGGTAGATTCGATTATAATTAACTATAATGTCAAGTGACTAACAATAAAATCCATTTTTATTCACTCGCTGAGTTTACGTTGGTTGATGTGTCCTGAAACTATTGCTCGCTTCCGTTAATTGCAAAAAAATTTTTAATCGTCTTTAACTATTTAATTTCGTGCCTTTGCAAACAAAAGAACTCGTTTTGATTTATTCAAACCGTTTCCTTATTTCGTTATCTTTCGAAAAGCAACTGCAAAATAAACCTTACAAAAAGGGATCAGATTTCGATCAGTCAAGAAAAAAAATTTTGACAATGATTTACCACCGATCTTGATTTAACCGTGACCTGAGATTTTATCGTTCACATATTTCTTTTTCAACTTTATCTTTAATTGTAATTGCACGAGTAAAAAAATTCGAACAAATGTTCAAATTTACAAGACGTTGTTGGCTTGCAGTTTAGTGGTTCTTTTTTCGGGATGATTAAATCTAAGATGCTCTACTTAAACTAAGTAAACAAAATCCCAAATTGATTTTTTTTCCGGAACATGTTTTTGGAAATCGTTTAAGAAACGATTGTTATTAATGGAAGGTCCAAAACAAAAGAGCGAATTAGAAATCAGCCAATTAGAATTGGCAGCGAGCTGAAACGTTGAACAATTTGGCCAAAGTTCGATCCATTGATTGTGCAACATTTTTTGCAGGCGTTTGCGGTTGCAAAAGCAGCCGAATAAGAGTCGGTACAATCGTAGTCCGGTTCACTGATTAGCCGGGTGCACTCATGTGGAGCGTTCGTTGGCACGGCATGTGAGTGAGGAAAGTCCGGATGAGCGACAACTGCGACGTCAGTAGTCAAACCCGGTCGCTTCTTCTGTGTGCAAAAATCAAAAACCCAACCGATGTAGCTCGCTGCTCCGACGCGTTCTGGCCAATGTAGCACATGTGTTCCGCAAAGGTAACCGGTCAAATGTCGACCCACTTAATTGTTTACGATCCATGCACCATTTGCATAGATCCAGATAAAGCTAATCAACCAAAAGATAAGCAATCGCTAAACAAAATGAACGATCTTTCTTCTGTGTCCATTTTCTAGGGCTCCAGAATGAACGCAACCGAGCAAATTTGAAAAATCTGCAATTTATTTTGGGAAGAACATTTTCATCACAACCAGGGACGATGAATAAATCATTCTTTATTGTCTGCGTTTTAGGTAAGAGATACGTTTTATTGTCAACTTTATTTCATTTTGATTTCTCGTACTTTCTTTTATGCTTATTTCACCTGCGAGGCAGAAAATAAAAAAGTTTGCCATCGTGTTTTATTTTTGTAACTTGTGAACATTCGCACGAAGATCTTGGCGTTATTTTTTTATTGAAAAAAATTGCGAATCGATAGGTCGGCAATTTTTATTCTGATTGACAAAAAAAGCTGCAAGTTAATTTCGAGACACGTAACGGAGCGAATTGACGTGCAAATTGATTTAACTTTGCATTCTCCAGAGGCGTTAGTTCGCAGATCTCTTTTTTTTTCTGTAGAAATTGTTGTGTCGGCTCGTGTATGCAATTCCTACGAGATGAAAAGTGTATCAAAATTACACACGCTGATTATAATTAGCGTTTAATTGTCTTGAAACAAGTGAAAGAAGTGCGGCATAAATTGTTAGCGCGAGTAAAAGTTGTTGTTGTTGTTTTTCTTTTCATTTTTCACTTATTCGGTGTGAAATTCTTTCAATTAATTTTTCAAACTCTCTAATCATCGTCGTTAATTTTTTTTAATCCTGATGTAATGCATTCAAATGTAGTATCAATTTCTCGCAATTATAATTCACGCGTTTAAAAAATTAAAAGTTTCAAGTACGTGTAAAGCAATTGAACATAAAAACGCGATACCATTTAAAATAAAAAAGTGAATCATTAAACTTCAAATACAAAATTTTGTTCTGAAAAAAAACGATCTTTTAGATAGTTTTTCAAAGTTGGAAAATGTTTACGATTATAAAAAAGTAACTGTTTAAAAATGATTACCAACATAATGAATAATGAATTTGTTCCAGTTTTTATAATCAGCGAAACATTAGCCTACAATTGTTCGAAGGAGGAGCATCAAAGGTGCACATCTCTAGCGGATCCCCTTCTAAAAGATCCCAAGCTGGTGTTTCCAGACAATATGAACGATATTGACAATGTTTGCAGGTAAAAAAACAAAGTACCAAAATAGACTAAAACAAAGGAAATTCAAAATATTTGCAGGTGAAATGAAAAAGCAAAAAAATAAACTAAAAAAAGAAGATCAAAAATAGAATTTAAAACAGTAAAAAAAAAAAAAGAAAGAATAATTGAATGAAACGTGGACGAGTTATTATTTAGCAGTGTTGATTGTGTTTGAGAGCCGGGTGTCCGCAAACAATGCGGAACTTCCCGGCTTTACGGTGGGTCAGTTCGGCCCTGAACATTGATTGCAATCTAGCGATGGCAAAACGACCGAACGGATGACAAAATGACGGTGCTCGTACAAGATTAATTATCATTCTCATTTGCTTTTCAAAATAGAACCTGGTCCTCTTTTGTCGACTGCATACGGCGCTACATCGACAAATGTTTTTCCAAGCAACGCAGAGAGCAGTTCAATTCAGCCGTCGAGGTCCCAATTGCCTCTGTTCATCAGCTCTGCTCAGTTTCCAGTTATCAGGCTGGTTATTATCCTTCCTATTAATTACAATTCGTCAATTCAAACACGATTATCATTGCACCTAATTATTTCTAGCCAATTAATCTCATTTGAACTAACCATCCCGGTTATGGCAAAATTTAAAATGTTGCAAGCAAAATAACAAAGTTGGGATTGTGATTAAGTTGGCGAACTTTCATTTGCAGAATACTTGAAGTATGCAAGCTGCATCAAAGCCACGGTGATCGAGTTGGAGCATTGCGGCAACCAATACGCGGGTCTCGTAAACGAAGTCTCCAGAAGTGATGTCACGAAAGCTAATCTTTGCTGGTAATTAAGTTCGATGCCTCACGGCTCGGCAAAACATCCTGATTAACAATCTTGAGATCGTAAATCCAAATATCAAATCATAACGTTTTTCAGCGCTCATTTTCATTTTCGTACCTGCGTAATCACCGAGACGAAAAAACGATGCGACAGTGATCAAATCGAGGGCACCGCTGCTAAATTTGCCCGACAAAATTTGGACAAAGCGCTCAGCTTTTTGCAGGATCAGTGTCATAATTACGTGTAAGTATTTCGAAATTGATTTTTCTAGATTGATCTTTTTTTTCTTCTTATAAAGTTATTAATTAAAATATTGATTTTAAGAATAAGCTTTATTAAACTGTCACTTTTTTGTCGACAGCCCGACGAGTGGAAAATGCGCAAGTTTACCAAAAAGTGGCGGCGGATCAGCTGCTGCAAATTCAATTTCTGATAAACCGAACACCATCTCAGCGACTCCAAGTCGGATTAATCACCGTTCGTCGACTCCAGACGTCTACGCTGGCAAAGCCGGCGATGTTCGAGCAACGATCCCCAACACCGCACGAACCACCTCGTTCAAGGGTACTGGGCGCGCGCTCGTTCATCATTCCAGTTAGTAACTCAAATTAGACACGTTTCTTCCAAACTTTGAGATTCGTTCTCATTCAAATCACGCTTACCAACCGCCAAACTGACGAAAAATCTACTTACCTACTAATTAAACCAAATTACAATTCTGTAATCATACTTTTCCAATTCACTTCAGTCATTTTGCTCAAGAATTGCTTTTTCAAATTGAAATTGAACTGTTTTTCATCGTCTTGTTGTAATTTGCTCTAGAAAGTGGTTTTAATTATTTGGCTGCAGCAGCAAATGTAAAAAAGTAAATGGCGGGAATAAAAAGTGCGCAAATAAGTCTCAACTGTTTCAGGTACGGTGTTTAAAGGAAGCGCTGCAAGTGTGCAATCTCCGGCGAGAGTTTCGATGGATTCCGCAATCCAGGCTACGGAATCTAATCAAGTAAATCAAGTAAACCAAGTGCCGGCAGAAGAAACAAATGAAGTTGTTGTTGAAACAACAGCGCCAACAAATGTTGCCGATGGTAACGCTGGCGGTGATGCAAAAAGCAATACCAACGAGCCAGATTCGCAGCCAGGTAATTCCAGATTTATGTAAACTCAGATTCAATTTCGTTTTGTTCTCATTTTCTACTAGTTTTGAGTTACAAAAACATTCCAGAAGTTGCTGTCACACAACGGTCCGCGAGCTATGGAAGGGGAATCTCATGGACCACTGATAATCCCGAGACTAGTTCGGAAATTCCTGCTTGGGCAACCAGCACGTGGCTCGAACAGGTAAAAAATCTCAAAAAACAAGCAAACGTAAAAAAGTAGATGAACAATATTAAACGTTTTGTTAGTTAAGAAACTAGAAATTATAATTAGAATTAAATTGTGACTGAAAAACTGTTTTTAGGATGCTGTAACTGATGATACTTGGTACCCAGCTGCTGGTAGTTTTGGAGGAAACAACGTTGACGAACCGAACCAGCAGGGCCTGTCGAAAAATGGCCAGACGAGCGTCCTCATCTCAACTTTATGTTATGCACTCGTTTTCGCAATTCTCTATGTTTTGTAAATCAATTTTGATCATCGTCTAGCACTTGTACATTCTTAGCTCAAAAAGAGTCAATTTTTTTCTTATAACATTGATACCATAATACTTTATGTTGTGAATATCATTCTTGAACTCTGTAATTAAAGTGTACAAATGTTTTTGTTTTGTATGATAAAGTTTTCAACATAATTGTATAACTAGTAAGCAAGCTAGTAATAAAGATTAGTTTGTAATTCATAATAACTTCAGATCGAAATAAATCAAGTCTGCAAGTCCGTAAAAACTGTTTTTATTATTACGGTCAACTTTTCATCGTTAATTGTATAATTTTTTTGTCGCACACTCTCAAGATACACGGGATCAGCTAATTCATGTCTCTTGTTCGATTCGGTTTGTCGATTAATTCAAGAGCGCACATGGTTCTTACACTGTTCTAACTTAGAACTTCTAAGTTACAAATTTTCGACACCATTGAACGTAAACGTCCAATGCTTTTATCAACTAAAAAACATCCATTCGGAAATAACATTGTACTCGCTGGTGACAAACTCGATGCAAATTATTTTTTTTTTCTTAAAATTTTTTTTCTTGATTTCGAATTCTCAAGCCCAATATTGAGACAAATTTTAGTACTCTAATTGTTGTTACGTTTGTTGTAAATTTGTTGAATTTGTTAAAACTTGTTTAAAAAATGTTTTTTTATAGTTAGTATTTAGTATAATATTACACGAAGATTTTTTAGAATCAATTTTGAGCTTTCCTCTTGACGTTGTAATTTGTCCAATTAACGCGATAATGATTCGTTGATTCGGTTAGTCAGGGATAATTTGTTTATAATTAGTTAACGAACAAGTTTGAACACATTTGATTGGGGGCTCGATTGCAATCAATATTTTTAATAAATGAGTTCAAAACATCGAACTCGAAATGTTTGTGTGCAAAACGCATTTGGTATTTGAGAGATCTGCGAATCGAGATTGAATAAAACCGAATTGAATTGAGTCGTCGTTTTTATTATTCATGCCAGTCAAATTGTCATCCCATTCATAGCGTCAGTTTGAAACAACCGCTTTTTTCTTTCTCAATGTTTACGCGAATATTTACAGTTTACGTACACACACAGTGGATACATATTAAACGAATATATATTTTATATGATAAGTACGTCTGCTTTTGTCGTGTACCTCTGAGATGTCACATAACAACGCTAACAAATGATAAATGGGTTGGAAAATATATCGATTGTAATTTCGTCAAGTTTGGCAGTTTCCCGTTGCTTACTTCTAATTTGAGTTCTTTTTTTGCGACAACAAGTTGTGTTTGGACAACGAAGAAACAAGAAAAATCGATCGTTTTATAATCATCGCGTTCAGTCTCTGGCAAAACTCCAGAACAAACACGAAATTAATACTCAAAGGACTTTGCTTCAACATCTTCTTAACAGTTATAAACACGCTTCGCAAAACACGTAAACAATCTGCAAAAACATTTTGAGCAACGTTTAAACTTCACAAAACCAGCGCCGGTCAAATTGATTAACAAACAACTCGCGGATGAGTAACAACAATCAATTAATTATTTCAGCTCGAATCTCAAACGATAATGTATTTATAAAATTATAAAGCTGCAATTTCGAACATCAACATCAAGTTTAATTAGTTCAAGTTTGCTTTGATTTTCATAACGTACGGCCAGCTCATTCAAAGAAATACAATGGTCTAAGAGTTATAATTTTGTGCCTCGAAAAGAAAAAAAAAGGCCACAATGTTTTGATAATTAACGAGAATTTAATTTTTGGTTAGAATTTTTGTATTAACACGGTGTTCTTTCCCCTCTCGTTTCAGATAAGCAGATTACACGCTCAAGTTTTTCCTCGCTGAACATTTCAACATGCGCCCAGGATTTAGGTAATTTTTGTTGATCCTTTGTCCTGTCGGAGATTTTTCTCTCGCCGTGGTAAAACGCTCGCAGTTATTATTCTTATAAAGCGCCTGTCAGGATTACTCAAACAACATTCTCGAACGTTAAATTAAGTTTCGAAATTTGTTTGAATTCAAAAACTGAAATAACAGACGAAACCATTGGTTTCATCAACATTTTAGCATGGCTTCCAGGCACTTTTGTAAATTGAACTATTCCCAGATACAGAATCTGCCAAGTTTCATACAACTTTCAACAATCTCGAATTTTCTTTAACTTCAATTTTCTGATTTAGAATCAAATGAAAATTAAAATAAAGAAGCATTTTTTATTTTAAACCATTTTTCATTTTTTTGTTACACCTTTTTATAAACTTGATAGGTCTTGTATCTTACTTTTTCTTGATGTTTTTTTTTCAAATTCTGCTCTCAGAATTAAACCGTTAAAATCAAATTGATGATAAAAAATTATTTTAATAGATAGAAAGAATTTATTTGTCTCGGGACAAATCATTACGCGATATTACATTGGGAATAATATGTCGACTTATAAGTGTCATTTACACTTGATTAATTTTTATTTCCACAATCCATCCACGCTAATATACATCATCAAAACTCTGAAATGTTGATCACTTGATGAATTTTCTATCAGTTTTTATCCGTTCGGTTCTATACTGTTCCTGTTTGAAAATTTCACAGAGTTTCCAACCATCAAAAATGCAACCAAAAATTCAGCCTTCAAGTGCACAGTCGACTTTTGAAAAAACCAAGTAAAAGTTCAATTGCGATTGTTTGAAAAATGCATTCATAACAGTAGGTTTTTTGATCTCATGTTAAAAAAGTTGACTAAAAAGTACTAAAAAATTTTTAGAAAACACTCCGATATGTGAAACTTGCAATCCTACCCATCTGAGAAAAATTCTCTCCAAATATGCCATCAAATAAAAAAAAAAAAAAAAAAGAATAAATAGTTAATTTTGCGAATCTGAGAAGAACTTTCTTGCTCAACCGTGTACTGAAGGTTAAGAAGATATTCAGACAGGCACAGTAAAAAATCGGGAAAAACCTGACCGGGAGAAAATCCACAACTTGCGTCTATACAACCGTATAAAATTGTTACGAGTAAAAATGAAGTGCGGCGTTCAGTTTAAAGCGCCTGGCCTGGCGAGTTCCACGCCCTCGTCCTCAAAAGTGACCATTTTTTCTCGACTCCTAGTGGTGTCCTGGAGTCGATTTTGGAGTGCGGTGCTAAGCAGCATCGGGGGCGGTCTGAGTAAAGTTGAGGGCGGGGGCGGGGGTGGCACTGCGATATCAGTCACCGCAGCGAGATTGAACTCGCTGACACTGCGTGGCACAAAGTACTCGAAGTGGATGCCCACGTCGTTCTGCTGATGATGTTGGTGTTGATGCTGGTGCTGAGTCGTTGGCGAGATTGCACTTCGTCGCAACGAGTGGCCACGTTGGAAGTTCGAGTTGCGACAGTCAGGCGGCTTTTTTCGGGGCAACGAGTGGTGCACTGGCGAGAGCTTTAGTGTGCTGTTCGTCGTGTGTGACGCCAGGAGTTTTCCGGTGTCGGAACCCCTGGCTCCTTGCTGTCAAGACCCTGACACCACTGACATTGCGATTGCGTCCTCGTCTTGTTCGGATATTCGTGATTCGCTCGATCCGAGCATCTCATCTGGGTCGCATTTGACGCCGATGATACCTTAAAAAAAACAAACAAACGAAAAAAAAATTAATTAATTTTTTACCTTTTTATTCAAGGGGTTACTCACTGTTGTCTTCCGACCACTTGGCTATGAAATGTGAAATATTTTTAAAATATTTATGGAATGCTTTTGAAATACTTTTGTGTCTTGTAATTTTTTTTATCATTTTGAGACTTCAAAGACACCAATCGATAAGTATGGAACTTTATAAAAATTTTTGATAATTCATTGAAAAATAGTTACATGCTATTAACACTTTGAAATAGTTTAAAATATCTTTTATAATAATATCAAAAACGTATTATCAATTGAACTATTTTTCATTTCAATTATTGAAATCCTATAAAACAAATTGAAGTAAAAATATTCCAAGTATTTCAAAATTACATTGAAGTCCTTCTTCCACTATTATAAAAGACTTCAATTAAAAAATATTTCGTACGCCTACGAAGTCAGTGAGCGTTCCCTTGTTTTTTTGTTGATAATATTTTTACAATAACTCTGGGTTAAATAAGTTGTAAATGATAATGATGTGACAGACATACTTTGCATGCCAGAAACTGTTATAAATTTATTCTTCCTCGTTGACGATTCTGAATAGCAAGTTAGGCAGACTTTTGTTTCTCAAATTAATTTACATTGGAATTGTTAAGTAGTAATCCCGTTGTTCACGTAAGTCAAAGCGGATTAAATTAATTTGTACTCTGATTAATGAATGGAAGAAAGTCATCCAAATGTTGAGCACCATTCTGGCTGTAAAATATATTTGTTGAGTTGCCGCGGCACGAGGCAGCGCACACTCTCGTGTATTAATTATAAACTTTCCAATTAAAATGATGATTACATTGAAATTTCTATTAATAGTTTGATCGTAATACCAAAATGTAATTCATTTTGTCGATAGGATTGATCAGCCTACAATTTCAGCGGGAAATTAAACGAATGAAACAAACTTATTACGTTTTTCAAAACGCTCGTTTTCCATAGGACAAAACTTTTTCGAACAATACACGAAAGTGTGACTGCGAAATTTCCGTATTTGATATCAGCTAAATTGAAATGTGGCCATTTATTTTTGAAGAAACTTTTCACCGAATGGAATTACGAAACAAAAAAAAAAGAAGCATCCGAACGGTTATAGAGTTAGGATTTCATATACTCGAAGATGAAATTAAATTCTGCAAAAGAGGTAATATCCTCCACGACGATATTACGAGTGAAATTCAAAGCTCCCGAGTCATTTATAACGAAGTAAAAATAAGTGACTGAACAATTTTAACCAAACATGAAAGCAGCTTTTTTTGAACTTTGAAGCAAGAGGTATTTGATTATCTTGGTAATTTCAACCCGCGTTGTTCACATAACTGAAAATAAACACCCGATTTACATGCTCCGAGCATGCAATATCCTCTTACAACTTTTACTCAATTCCGTTTAAGAATAATTTTGAAAAAAATGCTTCTCAAACATTCTCTCGATTTGAAAGCTGAGTGATTAATGATTCGAAGTCCGGATACGAAAATCGAGATGAGTTATGGCATTTGAAACAGAAATCGCGATTTGGATCCACGTGGATTACCTGGACCACCAATCTGGCCACTGACCGTCATTCCGGCCGACATGCCACACGATTTACCAAAAAGCCTCACAGCCCGTACCACTTCTTCTTGCACCAAGTTGAAGCACATGGCGATCAGGCCCATTCCAATAAGAATGTACAACGAGCACGCGCAAAGGCTCAGCTCTTCCTGGCTGAAGGTCAGGGCGTTGCGACCAACGGGCATCAGGTCGCCGAACCCGATGGTGCCCAGACTAGTGAAGCAAAAGTAACTGCCGTCGAGCAAACTCCAGCCCTCGAGTCGGTTAAACATCACAGCCCCGGCGCAAATGTATAGCACAATTATTATCAGACAAAGTATGATTGGCACTCGCACAGTGTTTGCCAAGTCTGTCGCGTAGGCCTGAGATGATCCAGGTGACAGGGACAGAGAGCACGGGTGGAAGTGCCTTTTTCTATTATTCGAAGCGTCCTGAAAATGACACAATTTAAATTCATCGGATTAATCATCAGTTGCACCAAATTCACAGCTTTCATTCAACAAGTTTTCAACGATTTTCTTCAAAAATAATCGCAACATGATCTAATTAGAGTTTCTTGGATTTGCGTTATTGATTGTGTTCAAACTTGTTCATGTTCTGTGAAACGATAGTGAAATTAAAAATTAAAAACAAGTTTGCGAGATAATAAAAGTTTGTATTGGGCAAAAATATTCAACTTTTTGGTGAACTTTGAAAGTACCTGCAAAGCAGTAGTTGAACTGGTAGCAGCTTGCAAAAGTCCATCGCTAGCACAGTCCAATAAGATTGCACTGGCAGTGCTTCTGGTACCGAGGTCGTCACAGGAGCTATCCTTGCTGGCGGAGTAGAATCCGCCCTTAGTTTCCACGTGATTATCGTATCGATAATTCTTGCTCATGATGCCGCTAACGGGAGGAGGTGGCGGAGGCGGTTGTTGTTGTTTCCTGGAGCAATTTCGGGGCCGACAGATGCGCCCATAAAGTCTGCGAAAGCTCCGCGCCAGAACGTCTCCTACTGTACTCAGGTACACGAGCATCAGGGGTATCCCCGCCAATGCGTAAACTATCGTTATCAGCCGACCCCAGATGGTACGCGGAGCCACACTTCCGTAACCTGTCAACACATTTTTTAAACGTTCCACTTTGGGTATCAAAAAGTTCATTCACTTTATCACGCTGCGAATTTCAACTCTTGTTTATTCAACGCTAATCAACGTTTTTGAAATTTAAAAAAATTTTACTATTTTATCAAATCAACGTTTGCAGTTTTTAGAGTCAGAATTAAAATGATAAAATGATAGAGCGATTAAAAATTGAGGTTCGAATAGTTTTAGTTGGAATAAATATGATTTGAGTGAGAGATTAATTGGATCGTAAAGGGTATAAGTTTGTGGAGGGATTTTTGCTTTGTAGAAATTGGGATAATTTAATTTGACGACAAAGGTGCGACTTACCAATGGTGGTAATTAGAGTTAATGAATATAGAAGACTGCTGCTGAAAGTCCAGCGACGGGAGCGACGCCGGGGAGACAGGGGTTCGTAGATCGATGGTCTTCTGAGGCCGCGAACGAGGCTGTCCTGAAAGTCAAGGACCTCGCGGGCCGCGAGTCGTGTCCAGTTCTCCTTGTAGAGCACGTTCAGGTCCTCGGTCAGGCTCCAAAGTTTCTCCACGGTTTTCAGCCTGAGCTCGACGGTCGCGCTGTCCTCGTCGAGGTTCTTCGACGGATCGATTTTCGCGGACACGACTTCGGTGGGCGGCTCCTGGTTAATCAGATCAAATTCAAGCGATATTACACAACTGGCCCCAATCATTAACTTTTCATCGAGTTAAAACTCGCACTCCATGCAGCATAGCTGGCGGAATAATTTTATGCGAACAAGCGCCTTGATCTAGTTCTTATGGATCAGCAAAAAATGTCGATTATCAATCAGCGCTTTGCCAAACAACTGAATACGAATTAATCTCGATTCTCAATGAGGGAATATTCTATCTTTTTTTTTTCTCTCTCTCTCTCTTTTCTTCTTTTCTTCTTTCACTTTTATTAATTATTTTCTTGGGTTTGGTTGAGCTGTACATTTCAATTTATTCTGATGCCCCGAGATTGAACATCGCGCTAATGCTCTTTTCTGAAGATTGCATTCAAAACTTGCCAGGGCCAGCATCAAGTCGCATCAATCTGCACTCAATTTCGTCTAACGACCGGGATAACGTTCGCCGCACGCCGCCTGACATGTAGATACAATATCAGACCAACTTTAGCGATTTGTAGGTTTTGATAAACGCTAACTATCAGCTACACGTAAAGTTCCTTTGAAAGCAAAGTGCTTTTTCATGCAAAGATAACATTTTCGGCCTTTTTGTTTTGCCGTCGCATTATCGGCTCTAATGCGATCTTTGTTCGTACGACAACTTTTCGACGGAACACCCAGTCTATCAAATTACTCGAAAGTATTTCAGTCACGCTCGACTATCTTCGAATCAAGTATTTTCATCAAGTATTTTCAAGTCATTTCAATCAAGTTTTCTTACCCACCGGCTTTCATTCAACGTACTTAGCCTTACGAATCACTGCGCTCGGACAAAAACAACCTCGCGTTTGTTGTCCCATCGACATCGCGTTTATCAGACGAAAAACAATCGGACAAAAAATTGTCTACAGTTTTTTTCCTTTCTTTTACAACTTTGTTAAGAATAATTGAAAAAGTTACAATAAACTGGATAAATTTATTTGGTTGCAGGACAAAATTTAGTTTTGTTAATTTTTGAATTGGCTTGTACAAAACAATTAATTTACCAATGATGAACTTTCAGTAGTGTTCCTAAACTTTTTGTCAGACTTCATTGATGCTGGATAAATTTATTTTTTTTTTTGAAGACGAAATTTAGTTTTGTCAATTTTTGAATTGGCTTGAACAAAACAATTAATTTACCAATGATGAACTTTAAGTAGTGTTCCTAAACTTTTTGTCAGACGTATTGATGCTGGCCATAGATAGAAGCAGGAACGATGTTTGAAGTACATCTTTTGTTAACATTTGTTTTCTCGTTAAATATTAACTTGGTTTTAGCTTCAGAATAACTGAAATTGATTATCGAACTAGGCAATAAATACGTTCAAACACTAAACTAATCATTGAATAATAACTGAAGAAATTAATTCATGCATAATTACCACGAGGAAGTCTAAAAGTTTTTATACTCTCGGATAATTAAAGGAGAAAATTAGTTCTCTTTATTTTCATCTTGTATGCGTAAACAAAACTTCCATAATTATTCATGAAACAATTTCTGAATCTACTAATTTTGCTCGTATTAAATGCTGATATTTCACGAGTATAATTATTTACATTGAAGCGCTAAAAAAATCATTTCTTATACTGTAATGATTATTCAAATGCAATTGTTTAATAATGTGTATTTTGCTGCAAACTACGGTTTTCAAAAATGTTAAAAATTTCTTTCAAACATGATTTTATACTAAAATATTGAAATTTCAGTCAATTTCAGAAATATTACTTTGAAAAATTCGCCTGCAGTAGAAGTTCAAAGTTTACAAAATAGACCAAATTGTTCTCTCCGACATTTTCGTGTGAAACTCCTCATTTTGAAATTCCAACAAAGAACGTAGAAAAAAAGTCAAATTCGATAAATTTTGAAAAAAGGTTTTTTTGTGGTTCTACTTTTGAAACCACTTGTTTGCTGATCCACACCGTAAGGTTAATTTTGCTCGAATTTTAAATTCTGACTCCAAACTACTACTTTGCTGTGATTTTAAAGTCAGAGTTGAAAATCGCTTTAAACTCCGAGTTTGAAATTACAGCAATTTTACTACAATTTACTCCAATTTTAGAATTTTAAACTGTAATTTTTCAACTCCGAGTTTAAAATTCGAGCAAATTTAGTCGCGGCTGAGTTAGAGCAAATCTAGTCAAATTTTAGACTCTTTTTCAGAGTGCATTTAGGGGTGGATTGTAAGAATTTGATGTTGACTTACTGATTTGAGTCCGCCTTCGAGGGCCATGAAGGCAAAGGCCCCAAGCAGAGTGTAGCCCAGGACAAGGACACAGACGCCGAGACTGGCAAGAACCCCGGGAGCCTTGGTCGAAGGCGCGGTACTGCAGCTGCAACAGCAACAGAGCAGTTCAGCGCCGCGTGCCGACCGCATTGCATCCTGGTTGGCGACGCCTCGGCCGGAACAACACCGCGGGGCTCTCTGGTAGTAATCGCTACCGGCGTTCTGCATCTCGCTCCAGGCCGCAGGTGCAGCGGCCTCTTAGCAGCCGCCACAACTGCGGCTGAACCGCAACACGCTCGAGCGTCGTTCTAGCCTCGATTCCACTCGTCCGAGGTCCATCAGTTCACTTTATTCTGCAATACCCAAACGTTTCCACTCTCAATAACACTACTTTTGTCACTTCAATTTCACTCCCACACCTTTACACATTTTCTCTCCAAACGTCAAAATGTTGGCGACATCTCATCTCCAACATAAGGGACAGTAACATTCATACATCTTTTGTCCACAATTTTTTATTTTTATTTTTTTTTTTTTTTTTTTGTAATATGAAGCTTTGGTGAATAAAAAAAGTCGCTGACTCAGGCATACATGATGGAATTATTTAAAGGTTCGTGAATTGACAAAAACGGAAACGCTTATGCGCGCTTGGTACATTATTTATAACTTTTTTTTTCTCCTTTTTCTTTTCGTTTGTCTGAGATTCAAGGTAGGAGTTTGTACGTATGTAGGGTGCAGAGCGAGGCACAATGGAAGGCGCGCACACAGAGTGTAATATCAAATGGGAGAGAAGTCCAATACACTTGGCGCATCGTACAAATTGTGTACGAAGCGATAGCAACAGTTTTTCTGACGTTCCAATGACCTTATTGCATTGTCTGCGCGACCGCTTTTGCAATGAAACGTGTACCCACTGCACAGCGGCCGATCTTATTATGTCAGCCAAACGTTGTCAAGCTGTTTATCATAATTTCATTACTCCGCGAACGCAAACTTTTTGGTCAAATAGTTTCGCAAAATCGCAGACTAGATCGAATTCGCCGGCCTTTGTGTGATTTCAACAGTGCGAGCGCACAGATAAGAGCAAAGTTTTTTGAAAAATTTGCGAGAAAGTTTTTTGGGACAAAAATCGAAAATTCGCAGCGAGCAAAATGACGATATAACAAGAAGTTGGAAGTTGGAGAGAAAAGTTGGGGATCAGTATAACCATCATGTTGACGTCTTGTGAAAACTCTGAGGCTCGAACAAAGACTAGCGCAAACGGATCAAAAAATGACAGATAAGAATGAGAGAGTCCACAATTAACGCAGCGAGACTTGAATATCCGTCGATTCAACTCTACTAATGAAATATTGACTTTTCACGATGAGCTCGCCCGTAAGTTCTTATAACTTTGCACAATTTTTGGCCCCGTTCTGGATGAAATAAAAAAACCGAAATTTTACAGTTGACTCTAACAAAATTCGTTTTTGAATACTAACAATTTTTCGGAGCAACTTTGGTGGTAATTCCAGAATAGTTCTTTGTTATAATAAATGAGGCACTAAAGAGCTATTGTAACTTTAACCATAGAAGTTACTTTAGTTAACTACAAAATTTGCAGTTACTGTCAAAACATCGGAGCTTTAATTACCATAAAATTAAATATAATCAGAAATCACAATTTACCTCTTTTCCGAACCGAGTTCATTAATTTATTCATTTTTGATACATTGATTTATTAATGAATTATCTTTAAAGCTGAAATTTAACTAAAAATCTAAATTTCATTTTCAGGGATTTGAACCTGGGCCTCCGAGATTACAGTCCGATGTCTTATCCGCTGCTCCACGGATACAACTATGAATTAGTACCTCTAAATTGGAATAAATTTGCAAAAAAAACTCCAAAAAGGTAACAGTCCATTTATGCTAATAATACTATTGTCTTGCAAAACCACCAACGATGTTTTACAAAATTAGTTTTGCCGGTGTAATTTTTTTTCTCGGACAAAATTCAGCGCGAAGGATCATCATTACAGGGACACTTTGATTGCACGACTAAAAGCGTTTTAAACCAATCAGAACGGAGCTTTTAATTTGAACGAGCAACCATTTATGTTTGCAATCCATGTTGAGCAATCAAGAGAGTCAATTCCGTCTATATACAGTGCTCCAAGTAAACCGACTGATTTGATGAAACAACATAGCTCCTCGGTTTTAAAAAATCGTACGATTAGCGAGGAGAAGCAGTTGGAAAAGCTTCGATAAGAGCTTGTAACCGGACAATAAATATGACTTGAGTAGATTAAATCCGGAGCTGGTGCTTTGGGGATTCTCGGAAGGCCAAGTCAGAACTGACGTTTTCTTGATTGGCGGACTGAGTCGCTGGTCCGAGATGTTTTTTTTAGCGCCATTGTGCGATATCTGGTAGCATGTTATACGCTGGGTAATAACTGTGACAGGCATTGAGTGAATGCGGATTTGGAGGCTGCCCCAGTTGTAGCACCCCGCCTTGGTTACCGGAGATAAGGCATGAAATTAAATTCGACGGAAAGTGGGTCGTCTTGGAGAATGCGCGTAACTCGGGCTCTCCGTTGCCACTGCCACAATCGCCGACGATACAATCAGCGAAACGCAGCTTTTTAAAAACTCGAGTGTACGTGTACAAAGGAGCGTCCCATCGATCGCGCCCGAGAGTTCAGTTGCAGATGGATTTTTAAATCACTTGATAAACACCGGCTCATCTTGATCCGACAAAAATGTAGCGCTTTATCATATCGCCGTTCGTGGACTTTGTTAACGTTATCGACATTATTTGTTCGGATAAAATTGAACTTGCAAATTGAAAACGAGGTTAAACAATTTGGCCGCTGCGCCGTGCCGGCGTTATTGTCAAGATCTAAATGGGCTGAATATTTTTCACGATAAAACGCGGTTTCGCATTTTATTATTTTTGCAGGGTTTTTTAAATAATTTTTTTTTTCAACACCCCAGTCTGCGGGTAGAATGTTCATCTCGTTTGTGGATTTGTTTTTACAGTTTGTTTTTCATAAAAGAGATTTAATTTTTGATAAGATTTCGCGTTTCGATCTGTCAAAATAGAAAGGTAGTTGGGAAAGATTGTATTTATAATTGAGTTCTGATTTATTATTCGTTTTTTCACAAAGCACTCGGACAATTTTGGCGAAAAAAAAATGATCCGAATTGTGTTCAGTGAGTTTTTTGAACTGGCGGAAGGCAAACAAAGGAAATTATCGTCAGCATCAATTTGACATTTGGGTCAATTAAAAAATTTTCGGCCCGTGAAAAGAAGCCAATTCCCAAAATGTATTCATGGGTCAAAGCCGGCGCAAAAAATTGCTCGCTTTGAACTATTCAAATATAACCGCTTAACCAAACGGAATCAGGTACATTACAACAACGAAAGCCTCAGAATAAAAAATTCAATTACAAAATTAAATTCCATTCGTTTGAACAATTAGAGTTCTATTTTGAGTCGAAATATTTACAGTTGTTTTACAATCAGAAAATTAATTTTGGTTGAGAGAAAATTAAAATAAACAACAACTTTCATACGAAAAAAAATTTCAAACCATTCTTTTACACGATAAAATAATTGCCTCAAGTACATATTGTCACGAACATATTGTATGTAGTAAAATTCGACATTTTAATTAACCCTTTTCGGAATTTATACGAACAATTTTTCATTTCCCTAAAAACAAATTTCTTCAACGAGCGTCGCCAGGCATTTCGAACTAATAATATAAGAATTTTAATTGTTACACGAGTACAGCAGCTGGAGTATCACGGGATAATCAAACGCCGAGTGTAAAAAAAAAGTGCTCTCAAACCCCCGCGTTATTATGTTCGTGTTTTAATGCCCGGCAAATAGTTTTACTTTGGACGCAACAAAAACAAAATGCGAAGTTAAATAGTCTTTTTTGTCTGTCCATGGTCTATGTTTTACATGGCGCATTAACTCGCCATTAGTTCGCTGCCTTACTTCAAAGTTGTGTGCAATTACTAAATCAAATGAGGTACAACTATTTTGTCACGTTTTTATCATTTCTCATCGTGCAACTCTTATCGCGATTCAAAATGATAAACGATTAACATAACATAAACCACGCAACCCCTTTTTATCTGGAAATCATCCAATAAAATTCACCCCACCTTTTGTTCATTTCACGTAATTAAACATTTTTTATCAAAAAAAAAAAAATATCGTATCGAATAAGAAACAATTTCAAACACGTTTTGGTTCGCCAATTAATCAACAACTATGAGTTCAACAATAAACAATGAAAATAACAAAAATGTTGAAATAAAATTGGTCGTGTCAAGAAATAAAAGTCAGTGACGTTAATTGAGTAATTCAACTAACTGGCATGGCTGAGTTGTTAATATTTGATTGGTGACGTTTGTTTAACTAAACACCGGCTTGTCGAATCGAGAAGCTCAACGTCAACGAAATAATTGACGTAGCATAACGGATGGTCGAGTCTTTTCGCGCGCCGCCCATCGCCGCTGGACATTCTGACTTTCGATTTGGAACGAATTCGGTATCGCGTCGGAACCAAAATAACGATAAGGTCTGGTTACAAGGCGACTCAAAGTGTGAATACGGGCCCTTCAGCTCTCTGTCAAATGGGGCGTGAGAGGATAGATAAGCGTCCACCCCGGAGCTCACTCTAAACTCTCCTGTAAAGGAACAAAGTATAAAGAACGATCAAACGCGATAAAAAAATATACACTGTAATGGAATCAGCTTTTTTCCACCCATCCCTCCACTTGATCCGTCAGACGTTTCAAGATAAATTAGTGGCAAAAGAGATTGCCAAAACTGGAACAATTTTTTTCTTCAAAATGACATTTTTCAATTGATTCGCATGAAGATTGAATTAAAAAAATAAGAAAGTTTCGATGGTTTTGATTGTTCCAGAGTGATATTTTTTTAATATTGAAATTGACAGAAATGAGTGATATTGAATTGGACAAGTTCAGGTGAAGAGTTTAATAAAAGTAAAATGCTCCGTTTTGTATCGAATAAATGAAAGAGCGGTCTGTCGGCTGGGATAATAAAATTCAGAAAGGAAGCAGACAGAGTAATTTGTTTAAGATGGATCCTTACATTATTTGAGGTTTTATAGCGGTTTCAAAATTTGCATAACTGGGGATAACAAGAGTTTGCTTCAGTGCGAGGGATAGGCGATGCGAATATAATTATCTCGCCACCGTTTGTTAGCTTTTATCTATTTGGCTTGTCAGAGGCTAGGAAGAAATGCTAATTGTTATTCAAAAAATTGTAAACGAAAGACAAAGAAGAAGCAACTGTTAACTGGCGCATCAATTTTCATCGTCCTAACAGTTTATTAAGTCTTGGAGCTTTTGATCACGTTGAGTCTCATCATTTCAACAATCCAACTCGTTTGTGCAATTTTTCATCGTCAAGAAGTTGTCTCGAAATGAGCTAATAAAAATTTTGCAAACAAAAAATAACTCTTTTTCAGTGACTTTTTCTTGAAAAAAAAAAAATGGTATGAAAAAGAAAACAGACTTTTGGAAGAGAAATGGCGAGATAGAAGGAACATCCACTGCGGTACGAAAATAACGCGCGAAATTCATCTAAACGATTTCAAAGACGGTTGAAAATTTAAAGCATAAACATTTGCAAAAAATATAATGCCGCGTCATCCAGACGAGATTGCTTTTTTTATGTGACGAAGATTTTATGTGCAGTTTTGGTCCACACCATACAGTCGCTTCAATGTTTGAAAGAATATTCGAACCTACCGTTGTGATAACAAAACGATGAATATGAAAAATGGCCGTAAAGCTAAAATGTTTATAACTTCGCGAATAAAATTATCGGATCAGTTTTATTGCTTATCATGATTTTCGAAATTGCTTTTTTATCTTTTTTGCACATACCATATCAAAAAGTTCATCCCACTCTATATTTTTTTGTATAAAAAGCGTGGCAGAAACGGGATAAACAAAAAGATAAAAAATGTATAAAACAAACGATCAGATTTTCAAGTGGAATAAAAATGTTGGACAAAAAATACGTCGGCACGTTAAAAGTACGGACAAATATTCATACTTTCGATAAACAATAGCGGCTTTAGCATTTTTATCGCGATGTTTGTATATTTTGTACGTTTACTCAACAATTCAGCTATTTATTATTGATATTATTGAAAATTTCACTTTGTTTCCGGCTTATGGTTACCCGAGTTTGAATTCCTTTGTCTCGCACAAAATTGTGTACATTAACTGTTTAATATCACTTTCAATAATTTGAAATACGAACACGATTGTTTTTTCATTCATTTTCATTAATTTTTATAAACGATAAAATAAATTTTCGCATTTTTAACCAACCTTAAAAAAACCAATTTATTCGTTTCTGCTTTCCAAATGTTTATCTCCAAAAACGAAATTAAAATTATAAATTTCAAGAAGCTTTAATTCACAACTCGCAACTTTTTCCGTAACATTAATTAACTCCAATTACAAATGCAGTAATTGCAATTACTAAAAAATACAAGACAGTGGATTTGTGTAATTAAAAAAAACCCTAATGAACCGGCGAACAAATGTATGCAATTCCGTGAATATTTCGTCGAAACAGCGAGGAATGCGAGATGTGTTTTCGTTCGGCGTCAAGTTCGGGGAGAATTTTCGGGATTGCGATTCGATCCCGCCGAGCGGAGAATGCCTGTTCATTTTTCATCGCGAGGCACTTGAAAATGCGCAGATTTTTTAGCCATCGGCTTCGCTCAATAAACATCACTCATATTCACAAAAGCCACGAAAAGAGGACCTAAATAGAGGCCGAAAAAAAACAACCAAAAGACCCGTCCAAAATGAAAGAAAACCCCTGAATAACTCATCAACAAAAAAGCCAAAATGAAAAATCACTCGTTTTTTTTCGCGACACAAAAATGCGCCTGCAATTCGTTCGTCCACTGACACCTGTCGTTTTCGACACTTTGCGACAACTCACCTAGGCTGTGCCATGTTGTCATCGCTGCGTCGGTTCTCCGGTTCAGCTCGCGTGCATCGCCCCGACGCTCCGGCTTATCAGTGCCTCGCAACCCCTGCAATTCCGATCCCAAATCACTCTCACTGTTTCGTTCGATCGTCAAATTCCAAATCCAATTCAACAGACAACAACAACTTTCCGACAGTTTTTTCGTACAAATTTGAGCGATTCTTAACGACGTGATTTGGCAAGATCGCGACGCCACGGAATCCCAGCTTCGTGGGGTCCAGAACACTGTGCGATACCTAGCCGGTCGCACCCCGTAGAGGTCGCTTGAGAGGGTCGGTACGAGAGTGCGCACTCGACAAACGCCACTACGCATGCCACAGCCGATGCACCATGCTCGCAAAAATACTCTGCGAAATGTAGCGATAATATACAAGTCTGGATCTCATATAAACGAGGATGATAAAGTTTTTTTTCTCATTTGCCGTCCCTTTTTTTGGATAGGTTATTAAAATTTAGATTTAGTCAAGGTTGGAAAAACTATCGGTTGGGGAAAGTTGGGGGGAATTTTTTTTCGAGTTTTCTCAAAAAGCGCCCAGTGGAGATACAGTGACCAAAGCGCGGAGAAATTAACGATGATAACTGCCGCCTGTGGCTGGCAAATTGCGACCGCGAGAGGAATTCGCATTTTGTTTCGAAACTAGTTTGCGATTGTTAAATTGAACGTATGAGTATCTTTGGAAGAATTGAATAACGCGGTTGGGGTTAACGCTGTCTTTTTCGCGGTTAGACTGCGTATTGCGATTCAATAAACTCGGCGAAACTTTTAAACCGGGGGATACATGGCAATTTTCCTTTTCACGGCTTCAAAATTAGTTCTTCTTTCGTCATCTTTCGGGCGTGACTAAAATGTGAAACGAAAATAACGCCGCAACGCTCTTTGTCTAATTGAGATTTATTTTTTTTTGCGCGCAACTAGGTTGTCTCTGCGAATGATATACGAATTCATAGCCTCGCCTCTAATTAAATTTATCCTATGTCATTCTGACAGCCGAAAGTCTCATTAATCAAATGTTTGATGTTTTAGCGCAGAGCGCCTTTTCTTCGTCGCCTTTTTCCATTTTAAATATCAGTTTCATTACATTACTAGGGTAAACAGTTCAGCTTAAATCCGCGCGGATTATGTTTGCGCGTTTTTAACCATTTTTCTCTCATATCTGCTTTGTAGCAACACATTTTTTGGTACTAAAATGCATGCTAAGGAGATTGTATTTATTAAATCAAATTAATTTTCCTAAGTAAGATAACTCCGAATTTCAAAGTTCTTAAAATGATACAGTTTAAACAGTTTAAACATTTTTCTTTTGATTTTAATCCACGATTTCAAAATGAAAAAATTTCAATTAGTACACAATTACCTGAAAATAATATTTATTGCAAAAAAAGTGGGCCATAACAAAAAAAAAATGAAAAAAAAAGTTTTCAAAAAACTTGGAATGGAAAGGGTTGAACGTCCAGGTTCGTTTTTGCGCAAATGGGTTTTGAACCTAATTCCAAAAGTTATGACGATTTCAAGATGTGAGGCAAACAAGAACGTTCAAGGCATATCAAATTCATTCGACATGTCATTATAAGAAAATTGAAAGAAAAGTCTAGAGAATTATTTTCGTCCTGTAATATCATACACGATCTTTGCAATTAAAAAATAAGTGTCCAATTAGAGTATTTTATAATGGGCGCCGTTACATTCTCTTGATCCCGTTTTCCATACGGATTTGCGCTTATTACACCGCGGCGCACGGGATGGCTCGCAGATTTAACTTGTTAAAAAATAGTTAAACAATGAAAAAGTCGTGATAATAAATTATTTCCGCGCGCCCGAAAAAAGAAGAACCGGCATAGCGCGATGCTAAAATATTTCTTGCGAATTATTTCGTTCTCGCTTTATTTCCGAGCAAAATTTATGGTCAAACATCTTTTTAATTTTCTTTCATAAAGGCGTGTAATAAGGATGAGAGAAAAAAAAAGTCGTGTTTCAACTTGCAAACAATTTTTCGTCGGATTATTTGGCTGGCCTTTAAGCTGTCAATTATGGATGATGAACGATTTGCTCTAATGTTTCAATAAATTAAGATACAATTGTTCGTTTCGAAATCCAGTGACTTATTTATTCAGCGAAATTCATTGCTTGAACGGAATAAGGGCAAATTTTTTGACGCAGAAAAAAAACCCAGCGCCGACGACGAAATGTCAATGATAAATTATACATCTCGGCCGGACACTTATTTTGAAGGAAATTCCTAATGGAGATCGTTATTCATTCAGTGGGAGAATATGAAAAAGCGCGATTGTAACTTACGGTACGGGAAACGAATGGGAAATCAGAAATGCTTATTAAAATAATATATTCTGCGCAAAAAAGTCACAATAGTCCGAGTTAAGAAGATTTAAACCCACTTTTTCCGTGAACTCAACTTAGTAACGTTAAAAAGATAATTGTTTCCGAAAATTGTTTGTACATTAACAGAATTAACAAATCAAAACCAGAAACTTGGAATTAAAGTTTTTAAAAAGGGTTAATTTGATAAGAAAATTTGAATGCAGAATGTTGAGCAAACATTTGACGTGCCATTAATCATGCATTAAACAGATGTACAATCATTAAATATTGAGCGGATATCAAATAAACAGGGCGCGTTGGTGGTAATAGACGAGAGAGAGAAAAGCTGTGAAAGGAAGAATTGTGGGGGTGGTTAATGTGGAACGGTGAATGCACACGTGCTCGTATAAACCCGGGCTTGGATGACGCCGGCCGAATTTACGTTTAACTCGCTCCTGCAAGCCGCTCAATTTACATTTCGTTCATGCGCGACTTCGATGCATTATAGAAGTACGTACGAATGCGCGCGAGCCACGCAGGATTTACGGCGCGACCTGCTCCTGAGGGAAATAGAAAGGAACGCGCGCTCTACGACGTCTCGCCATCCATTTTTCAATGACTCTCTCCCTTGCCTATACAAACCACCCTACTGTTCATCGATATCGCGCTTTTTCCATCACTAATGCACAATAAATTCGTTACATTTTCATCTCGTTTACCCGGTTATAACAAACACTCTGATCTCGTCCAGAATGAATACATGTTTATGCTCCACAGATGAAACTCTATTTGGACAAGAAACAAAATACTTATTCTCAGATTTGCATATTTAACAGCACCGCAATGTCGATTTTACGTCTCATTTGTTTTGACGGATTACAATTGTTTGTACCAGTGTTTAAAATTTATGCATTTAATGCAGTTCACATGAATAAAATTACGATTAATTAAAATAAAATAAATTAAAATAAAGACTAGATGAATTATTTGTATGAAAACAAGTGAATTGGTTTTATAAAATTAGGTTCGCTTTAATATTTATTATTTAATAATCTGAATTCCCGGAAATTCAAATAAAGATTGTCGTTGTTAATTCATTCGCAGATTCAAAATGTGCGGTTCTTTATGGCGATTTCAAAAAATTGTTCATCCACCGAATGGAAACCGCAATTTTGGATTTTAATAATCGGGCTTTGGATTCGTATTCAGCCTTCGTAAAAACCCTTATTCACTAACTTTCATATCATTTTATTTTGGAATGTGACAATTTTGGCCAGATAATGGATCAAAGGGTTGAATTTAAATTACAAACATATACAAAAATTAATAATAATGCCAGTTCCATGTTTCAAAAAAAATAACGAAATTTCACCGCAATTCCTTCAGAATAAATGATTTTTTGTAAAAATGACCGAATAAAAAATGGATGAAATAATTGCACCAATTGAAAAAGCGTAAAAATGTTTTGTATAAAATCGGATGAAAATGGTGATTAAGTAGAGATTCGAAGAAATTTGACGTCATCGATGCTGCTAGTTTTTAAGGCCGAATCTATAAATCTTGTGGGAAAAAAGTGGAAGGAACTGATTTTGGATGCGATTGTTTGATCATTTGTTAATACACAAAAAAATCCAGTCGAGGTTCACTGAGAACATGATATGTGGGTTCTCGTGAAAGTGCACCGCGGGTGGAAGAGCGCCAAAACTTTGTCACAGTTCACTGTTACGCTGAACTTTGGTGCAACTGTTTGGAACTCGACAGAAACTCTGTTAAACTTAGGATAATGTCCAGCTTCAAAGTCTTATACTTTTCTTCACAAGGTGCGGCTCATTTTGAGTCCCATGGCGATAGCAAGCCCTTTGGGATGTGTCCACAGCTGTCCCCTGGACACCGGTTGGTCACTTTCGTCAAGCCAATATTGTCGAACGCGTCGAAAACGACGCTTCCAAACGGATAATAAATGTGAAGGATTGATTTAATAAGTACATGATAGATAAGCACTTGCCAAACTCTATTTGACTTTGTGGAACGCTGCCAAATTTCGTCAAAGTCTACCGAACTACGGAAATATATCAAAGCCCTCCATCTCCGGCGCACCGGCTGCGTTAGATTTCTGTCTGCAAGTTCGACGCGAATTTTCTATGACGCTTAATTTGAGAGCACGTTTACGACTTTGCAATATTTATCGGCCATATTGATGTCATCATTAACTAACGGCGCAACATGTTTCACTGATTCATGTCAGACTTGAAGACAGAAAAATGTAATTTTGTAATTTGACGTTTGAGATGTCCTAATTAGACAGAGACAAAGCAAATTGTTACGTACATTTAGCATTGCAACGAGACGAAATGGGAAGGGCTCAGCTAGAGGAGCCTGGTCACCTGTCACATCGAAAGATGTGCCTGACTGTGCGCACCAGTGAACGCATCTTGGCGATGACTTCCTCTTGCATCAAGTTGAAACACATTGCGATCAGGGCCATACCTGCAAACCAGTCGAGCTGTTAGAAAAAACATGAGTCCATCTATTTTCATGACATTTTTTTTCTAATAATCTGTTCACGACTTTTACCAAGCATTAGGTACATCGAGCAAAAAACAAACGAAAGCTCGAAACCCTGGCTCGAATAGATTTTATCCCCGGGTACAATGTCACCGAATCCGATCGTCGACAGAGAAATAAAGCAGAAATATGAACCGTCCAGGAAATCCCAGTCTTCCCATTCGGAAAACAATATCGCTCCTCCACAAACGTACCTGAAACGATAAAAAAGAATTAAGTTTAAATAGTAGAGAAAAAAAGGTACAGTAATTGGAATTTTAGAAGTTGTTGTTTTTTGGTGTTGGTTCTCTGATGGTGTCAACAGATGTCAACGTTGGTTCGACCAGGGATGGAAAGTGAAATTTGATTATACCAACCCGACCATAATGGTGAGGCAAAGGGTGAGTGGCACGGTGACATGTTGGGGATTGTAATTGCTCTCGCTGTCGTCACCTTCGTCCTCGTCTTCGTCTTCCCCACCGAGACTCTGGCCGCTGGCTGCGTCATCGTCCTCGTTCAAACTCGAAGATTCCACTTCGCCGGCATGGAAATTAATCATCTGCGCATTTTAAACAAATTATTCCATGCAAATAGTCCCATCGTTTGTGCAATTACTCATCACACCGACCTGCCACTGTTTTCTTCGTTCCGCTGATTCCCGCGGCGGACTGTGACGAGGCCTTTTTCTACACCTATTTCCACAATTATCAACATTTCAGAAATAAATCTTTTCACGCTAGACCAACTGGATGGATTTAACGAGTTTTGTTCATATCAAAAAACGATCAGGTTTTTTTTCAACCCAATTTGTAATTTTATTGACTTTTAATATTTTATTGGTTTATAAATTATGTGCAAATTTCTTGTTACAACTTTTTTAACGAAGTTTAAATCTGGTTTAAATTTTTGTCCTGGCTAGTGGACAAATTTTTTCAATTTGTTTTAAAAAGTTGATAGAACATCAAGCATAAATCAATCTTCATGATTTTTCATCGTTGAGATTGTAATTTTTTGTTGTTCAGCGTTTATAAAAAGACCAATTGAACCTGTCCAACTTGTATAAAACCAATAGCAAAAAAGTGAAAATCAATATTCATAATTGTTTATCGTTGTAAAAATATCAATACTGTAAAATTGTCCATAAAAAGTGTTGATTGGAAACACTTAATAAAAAATCCAATTTAAATTGGAAATTTCGATTTTAATTTCAATATTCATTGAAAACAGACGATTATAAACAACATTTCGTTGTTATTTCTGCATTGAATTTTATTGTTCGAATTGGAAGTGTTACGTTTTTTTGTTTATTTCGGTTTGATGAAACAAAAAGTGGGTACTTGGAAAATGTCACCTATTTTGGAACTAAATTGAGACCTGCAAAGACAGCATCTCGCGTATGTCCACTTGAAGCTGCGGGCAAGGATATCGCCGATATTGCTGAGATAAAGTAGAAACAAAGGCATGCCCACAATAGCGTAAACGATCGTCGCCACTTTACCCCACTTTGTTCTGGGACAAGTGTTACCGTAACCTGAAACATGAAGAACACGACAACTAAGTTGAGAACGACAACACGAGCACGCTTGCATTTTCACATCTTTTATCATTAGCAGCCCCATTTTTAGATCCCTCTCGTGCATTTTGAACGACGTTAATATTGCTCAATTATCTACGCTCAAAGTTTTTTGATAAAAAAATAATGCAACCCAACATTTCAAACAGAGTAGAAAAAGCTATAAATTGATAGCACAGCTTTGTGCGCTGCAAAAACTTGATAGTGTAGCAATAAAAAACCTTTTTTATTAAAAGGCAAAGTACGGTTTTTTTTTCTTCCTCTCTCTCTCTATTTTTTTTTATGAAAATAACAGAAATTTTTATCGTCCACACGTTTCAATGCTTGACACGTAGCGGAGTGTCATTCGGTGTTTCCGTTATGTTCTAACGTAAAAGTTTGTGTAAGATCGTCTGGTTTATATGAATATTCTTCGACGTTTATAACTCGCCAAAAATTTGCATGCGTTATCACGCACGAAATGCGTCGAGGATTATCGACAGCGACGTTTGGCGTTTTGTTTGCAAACTTTCGATTGTAATTTTGGAAACGAAAACAAAGCAGAAATGAGTCTCATCAGGATTCAGCGATAATTGAATGTGAAAAAGCAAATAATTGTTGGACGAAAATTGGTGGCCCAGTTTTTGTAATGCACTTTATTAGTTGCATTGAAAGCCAATTAGCGTGCCCTTCTTTTCATATGAATTTTCGTCGTTTGCAATTACGGACCGATGGTCGTGATGACTGTAAGGGAATACAGAAATGCCCCGGCGAAGCCCCACTGCTTGCTCGCATCCAAAGCGTCCGCACCTTCGTATCCATTTTTAATCGCTTCCGTTATTTCCTGCTGGTAATTTTCAAGCTCCGCGTCAACTTTGGCCTTCCAAGTTTTCTCGCAGAACACATTCTCCTGCAATCAAAGTTTTCATCAGTTTTTTCTTTTTTTCATTTTTAATTCATTCATCCAGAGTTTAGTTTATTCTCACAAAGAATTAATGAAAGATTCGAGCACCTGAGGAAATAATCAACTGCGAAAATTCTTTTTATTAAAAATTCAAAGGATTTTAAATCGCATTTCCGCGAATTTTTACAATCGACTTCCATCACAGTTTTAATACAATGAAAATGAATGTTTGTTTAAAAACTTTTTTGCTCGGCGTTGTTGAAGAATTTTTTGGTTTAACTTTTTTTTTTTGTTAAATCAATGTTCACGAATGGGTGTCTGCGATGGTTTAACGACTAATTAGAAAACTCGAATAGTTGAGTATAAGTGACTTCATTTCTGGCAAGTAAATTAATTCCAACAAACTACGCCTCGTCTTGAGAAAAAAAGGATTTCCATAATGCCGGTCAAATTCGCCCCGGCAAAGTGGATTTAAAAATTACATTATAACTTCGAAGAATTTCTAAATTGATTAACGTCATCATAAATCATTTTTCTCAAACAGGACGAAATTGCTTGCAGGAAAAAAAATCAGACTTCGTTAGGTGAACTCTAATCAATTTAAAATTAACGTTGCATTTTTCACGACCCGGACAATTAGCAAAACTTTTTCGCCGCTAAGTTTGCCTTAACCGGAAAATCGACCAAAACAAAATTAAAACATATAAAGTTATAATTACAGTTATCATTATAGGAATTTAAGTTTTTTTTTCTTTTGAGTGTTTAGTTTACGAAATATCAACGACAAATAAGAAAATTGTACTTTGTACAAATTGGTTTGACAGACTTAGAACGTTTTCAGTGGTTTATAAAATTAAATTAGTATCTCTTTTGAAATGTATTTTAGAACTTCTAAAATTTATTACTCCATTATTAAGCAGAGAGTAAATCGTAATCCTGACCACATTTTAGATTACCGCTCAAAGTACTATTCATTTCCTGCGAAAAACGTTTTTACAATTTTAAATCAAAGGGAAAAAACAGATTTTAATTTGAAAATTATCTTCATTATTCACTTTGCAATTATTCTGGATTTTATATTAAATTGTTTTTCAACCACTTTACATTTAATAAACAGATCTAACTAAGTCTTATTTATATTCTGTGCTGAAAGGCGATTAATTTTTACAAAAATAAACGTTGTTGCACGCAAAACTGTTTTCAATAACGACAGTTTAATTTGAGGTCAAAATATACCCCACTTTAAGGTGACGAGTAACCTAATGTACTTGTACAGTTAAATAAAGATAAACTTTGTTTTTTCACTTTTAATTTTTTAAAATTAATTCCCAGTTAGTAAAGAAGAAAACTAATTATTTGTTAAATGTTAGTTTAAAAAAAAAACAAACTTTAAAATTGAAATCTTTGCCTGGATCAGTTAAAATTCAAAGTAGGCCAACCTGAGCAGTGAGTTTCCATAATTTGATAGCAGTATCATTTCTCAAATTGGAGACTTCGCTGGTAATGTTTAGGCTGAAATTCGCCTCGATGCCAGCGAAGAGAAAAGCGCCAGCGATGGTGTACCCCACTACCAAGCACACGATGCCGACGTTACTGAAGAGAAAAGCGACGAGGTTGCGAGTCCAGTCGACAATTCTCTCACTCCATTTGAGTCGCTTGCGCCGTTTTCTGCTGGACCTGAGTCTGCCTCGGTGCCAATCTCTCGGGACTTCGCCATCCATCTTGTCACCTCAGCACCATCCTTCAACCACTTCAACTTTAGCGGATCGCGAAACTCTGCCCGCGGCACCTCACCGACCCATTTTCATAAACAAAACCTTCTCCCTCCGCCGCCCCAACACGTACCCCGCACTGATGAAACTTTAATCGCACCCTTTGTTACTATCCTGCGGATCAAATAAAATGTACGAACAAACTGGTCACACGCGGTGGTCTAGCCGGAAAAGAGACGAGACGAGGCTTTTCCGTCTACTGGCTTCGAGACTCGCTCTCGGCACTTTGCTAATCGAAAATAGCAACCGACTAAAAATAACCAAGTTCGACTTACACCCGGTCGCCAGATAAATCTCAACCACCGGTTCGCTGAGCTTTTCAAGTGATAAGACGCGATTTTCGAACAACGTGAAAATAGCTTTTGGCTCAGGCTTTTAGATCAGACTTGTTTTTTTTTTACTTCCACCACGGCTTTTGGAATGTCGAACTTGGTGTCTTATCGCCTTTGCTGTTTTTTACCATTGGACCTCGGGTTCCACTCTTGAATTAAAATTCGCAGATGATGAGGACGGTTTATATATAGTAGTCCTAGAATACTGAAATCTTGAGCCTACCAAGTTGCTGTGAATAATAACCTGCATCATTGCAAGACCGCATGAATCATCCTGAAGTAGATGAGATAATGCTGTTTCATACGAAACAAATTTCGCAAAGTTCCAATTTTCCCATTTTCAATGTTTTCATTTTTAGATGATCGTTTCGAACAATTTTTCTTCCCTTTGAAAAATTATTGTTTCCTTTGATATTTTCGGGTAACTAAAATGTAATGAAGTTATGTAACAGTTAGAAGCAAAATTACAATGGTGTAGGTGAGAATTAAATTTTGTTCCGTCGCTGAAATATACCAAAGTCCCTTTTTGAGATTAGACTAATTAGTTTAATTCGCGGTAATTGGCTTGTACAGGCAAGGTGATTGTACTGAAATATGCACAAGAAATACGAGAAAATTGTTCTACTCGGAATGACGTGATCAAGAACAATATGAATATCAGCTTTAGGATTAGAATTGTAATAGCACTGCCAGAGCAACCGTTATGTTCTGGAATAAATATTCCTGGTTTCGCATTACCGGATCAAATTAGTCTGAGAGACTTGAGATTGAACGAAAAATTACAACGTTAAAACTCAAGACGAAGGAGGAAAAATAAAAATGGACAATAAAAAGTTAAAATGAAAGAATCAACGAAGACAACGTTTCGGATCTTTCGAATCGCAAAATTACATCAGCGTCGAAATTAACGTCTGCGTTATAATAACTTGATCGGGCGCGTGTACTACAGATGGCCAACTTGAAAATTGAAGCCACGCCATAACTCAATTGGACGGAGATTGACAGCAATTTGCGCGGATTTGCAAAAATTGGCACCGCTCCATCGACGAGATTGCAAACATTAACAGGATGTAGTTGCTTTTTTTTCGCTAGATCTGACGAGTCCTTTAGAACCCGAGGGTGGGTTTTTTTTTGTCGCGGGCAAGCTGCCCGCTCCATCTTATGCGGATTTTTCTTGACATCGATAACCCATCTGTTGATATTAATGAGACCGAAACGATAAGGGAATTTTTTTCAATTTCATTTCACGTCAGTTAACCTGAAGTGTTGTTACAATTAATGAACTCGTGATTTTATAATTAAACCCACAAGACACTCGACTACTCCATCAAACGTGATAAATTAATAATTTCGGCGGGAAAAAATTAATTATGTTATATTAAGAGTACACAATTGAAATTCAATTAACAAACGATTGGAAATCACTTACAATGTTGCTTTTGAATAAAAAAATGAATTTTTAAAAAAATGAAAAAAAAGAGGTTCAATTTGGCGAACAGAACTGTTTAACTGACAAGTTTAATAAATGATTAGAGAATTGATGGATAAACAGAGCCCGACAGGAGTGTTTCTGAATGTGATAACATTTTGTGTAAACAATGAAAAGGCATCGCGGTTTTGGACGATGAATAAAGTGTGTAAATAAGCAAAAGCAACGGCGCCCGATCGCTATGATCAGGGTCTTGAACCGACATTGGGTGATCGCTTCTGGCACCCGTCCAAAGTCCACTTTGACTCGTGTCAGCAAAAATGTGCACTCGTAAAGTCATTGTAATTCAAAGCCGGGCACGAAAAACACGCGACTTTCGTCGAGCCGCGCTCGAGTCACACATAAATCTCGCGCCAGCCAGCTACAAGCAATGAAAAGACGCGGCCGACTATTTTGTCAGAGTGAGGACGAAAAAAAAAATACCCAACTTGCCGCCGTGCGCATTTGTATTATAACTGCATCGCTGCCGCATAAGACGTTAATGTCGCGCGTACGGATCATTATTTGCAGCGGGCCAAAATTGCTCCCTGTTCTTATATTATGATAATATTTTCTCGCAAAAAACAAAACGAACGAATAAGAAAAAAAACACAGCCCTGTTAAAAGTGGGACGTCGGGTGCAGTCAAAACAAAAGTTAAACCCACTTTTTCAATAATAAATTATTATGTTAATTTTAACATTTGAAATTGTTTTCGACTTTGTATGCAAGTTTGAAGGTTAAAAATAAATTTTGTTTTTGAAAAGTCAGAAGAAGTTTATAATTTGATCATGTATTCTTCTTGTTTATAAATAATCTGGCCAAATTTGAAAAAAGTTTCACTGATCCGAACTCGAGATATTGAATTCCAAACTTTCAGAAAAACTCAGAAAATTTAACCATAAATACTTTTGCACTACTAGATTCTAAATTCAAAATTTAAAAACAACCTGACTATCTAGCCGATACCTATGTCCCACCTTAATTTTCAATTTCAAAGACGCCGCAAGTGGAACGAGAATGAAATAACCTTCACTCAAAACCAATGTTTAATAAAAATGACATCAACATTTTATACATTTAAAAAACGTAACATTTGATAAAAACAATATTTCCATTCAGTTTATAAAATTGCTTTTGTTCGGCTTAGTTGATGGGTATGATAATGATAATAGACAATCAAAATAGGGTGTGAAAGGAAAGTAGTAAATTGGACGAACGATTCAGCTGAACTCTTGATTGTCCAAGTTGTCATCGTCGGGATATTCGAAGTCGTCCTCGAAATCCTCGTCGTCGTCGCCACGCTCGTCTTTGATTATGCCCAGGCGCTTGGCGACGCTTTTAACATTGTTGATGACCTCTTCTTGCACCAAGTTGAAGCTCATCGCCAGAAGTGCGATACCGAATAACAGATACAATGAACACAGTGCGATGCTGCGCTCCGCATTGAGTCGATGCGCCGGTACGAAGTCACCGAAACCTGAGCCAAAATAATAACAATAGCTCAATACCCAGGCATTATTTGTCGAGTAAGCCGTAATAATAAAGTGAATTGCAAATAAACACTGATGGACGAAAACAAACAGAGACAAAAAAGTAAAAACAAACGGTCGATCGGTAGTAACGAGATCAATCAAGCGATGATCTGTTGCTTAAAAATTGCGCTCGAAACCTCATCTGTAACCCAAATCAATCAACTGGAACAATTAAAAAATGATATGGACGCTCGGACAGCGCGGAGCTCTCAAAAGCGCCAGTTATCGATTACCAACGAGCGGCGAAAAAATGTTAACAAAAAAAAAAAAAACAGCGAGCTGATAAAATTTACATGGATGGTATTGTCTTACAAATTTGATTATGGGTTTTTCATTTGGTCGCAAATGGAGATGTTCGTTTTCATTGGAGCTGATTGGCGATGGGATGAAAAAAAAAATGGAACGAAATGAAGTTAGAATTTGAAATTGGCTGAAAATTCGTGGCATGGATTCAACTGACCTATTGTCGTGAGTGTGATGAAACAGAAATAAGCGGAGTCGAGGAAAACCCACTTCTCCCATTCGCTGAAGAGAAATGCGCCGCCGAAAATGTAGCTGACCACGAGAAAGACGCAGAGCCAAATAGGCACCGGCTTGATTGTCGAACGTCGCTCGTGTTCATCCATCGTTGAATAGTGATCATAATCCACCTCGAAGTCGTCCGCGTATACCTGCCGGTGTACTGCGAATCCCATCGGTGACATTATCCTGGGCGACGGTGCCTCTCGACGGTACGGCCGAGCTGTGCAAACCGCATTTCATAATTAAACATGCAAAGCAACGAGTCCAAATAAAATTGCATTTAGAACCAACGAGATTGCAGTTTTGGTTTAGATTCGGACTTCATTGTCTTGTGTGAAACATTTTCAGTTTCCCTTCTATTAACAAAATCACTTTTTGTCAACCGCAATTTTATTCAGAGTTCGTTTAACAAAAGGCGAGGGTTTTGTTAGTAGAAAAAACATGAGCAGCTCACGTTTACTTTATTATGGAGTGAAGAAGAATGAAAAAAGAAGCCAAGAACGAAATTTAAATGATGTTTTAAAAAACCAAAAAAGTGTCATTTAAAATTTCAACATTTAAATAACATCTTGCTATTAAAACAGTTTTTAAAATTCGTCAGAGAGACGAGTTTTTCACCTTAACAAAATTTCCATACCTCGACAACATTTTTATTGTTAAGAAATGACTGAAACTTTTGTTTTAAAAAAAATTCTCTATTTTAAATTAATCAATTGTTAATGATTTTGAATAAAGATCAATGAAACATGATGCAAAAAAGAAACGAAAGAAATTGAATGAAAATAGGTAATTTTGACTAATCGATGATTAGTTTAGTTATTATATTTACGTATAGCAACATTTCCCCGATGTTTCCTGGACCGCATGGAGATGAAACTTTTCCTCTGGTCTTGTTCGGCGTTAGGATTGAACCCACTTGGCGGACCGACCGATCTGGATCTGGTCAGAACTCGACTTTCCTCAGAAGTGCACCTCCTTGGGAGGGATCTCGTCACCCTTTGTGTATCTTCGCTTGGTTCTTCCGCAAGCTCCTTCGTCGTCCGAGAGTTTGAAGTTCGCTCTGCAAACAAATTTCCACGGTCAACATTGAAATTTCCCATCCGATTAGTTTCTGCTGGCAAAACCGCGAGATGAATTGTGATTTTTGATGGGCTAAACTCGAACTTGATTGGGTACTCTTTCCAGCGACAAATTGCAAGTCGCAGAAAAAACTTCCCCATCACAAATCACATCCTCATTTGGAAATCAAACAACAAAAAATCCGGAGGCAAAAAAAAAGTTTCGAATTGCAATTTTCTACTTTGCTTAAATCGAAACTTTTTTAATCAACTTTTGCAACAGCTTAGCAACTGCATTTTCTACAATACCTTCAAATTCATTGCCCTTTTCAAAGTCGTCCAGGGCATATTTGTTTATCAGAACAGGAGTTTTATCCGCGTCGCCGTGACCAACCAGGAACCTTCGATCGAGCGATTGAGTCGTTAGCCTCGGCGTTCCTTTTAGAGAGAGAGAAAAAAAAACGAAATTTTAATCCCTGGATAAAACGTAATTTGAATCCCAAGTTGAAAAGGAGAGGGAAAAAAGGTGGACGATAAGACGAACCCCGATTATATTTTAATGCTGCGTGCGAATCCGAGTACCTCGTTGCGGACTGATGGGGCAGGGTGGCGGACGAATAATTATGCAAATTCGGCCGACGGAAGTCCCTGTAATCGATAGCGTAACGTCAAACCGGAAGTTGAGATAATTTAAATGATCAGCTCATAACAAAAGAAGGGAAGGATGTGGAGGGGGGGGGAGTGAAATTTTTGAAATGATAATCAACTAAGATGCGACGTTGTAACAAATAGGACCTGCAATCAGGGTCGAGATTGAATGGCCGAGGCGCGTTATCGGATTGGCCAGTTGGAGCTGAGTCTGCAGATCTTTGGCTCATGCGAATCGAACGGCGGAAGGAAGTTCCACGACTGGATGCAAATCTCCTGCAAAACGGATATTAAAACATATTTCAATCAATGTGATTGCTGCAACCAATCACTCCCTGGGCTATGATTAACTTTGTTCTATATTTCATTATATCAGTGACTTTATTAACTACTTGATTAAGCTAAATGTCAGCCGGGTGCAAATATTAACAATATGTAAATCCCGAGATAAAATTCAAACGAGCGGATGACTTTTTATTTTGCCACGCAGCCGAGGAATATGAATTGTATTTGAATTTAAAATTGGCGCATTTTTACCCCGGCTGCCGGACGGAATATCCGGCCCGGCTCATCGCCGCCCGGGATCTTCCTCGCTTCTTCGGCGGGCGGGTACAGACGTAACAGCATACTTTCCAGTATAAAAACCTGTTAAAAATGAAACACAAAGTTTAAACTTTGTTTACGACTTTCTTCTCTTTTTCTTATCAATTATTCATTTCTTTTTCTCATTTTAAACCTCAAGTGCACAGTTGACGAAGAATAAAAACAAATATCGAATTGATTTGACAAACCAAAACCTTTTTAACATTTAAATTCAGATATTACATATTTTATAATCATTGATTAACTTTTTCGAACGTTCTAAGCCTGTGAAATGAGTTTTGACAAAAATAATCGAATCCATTTTTGGAAACGAAAAACTTATTTTCAAAAAGTATGATTAAATTTTTGCATGGAATTATCAGACCGAGACCGTGCACTTAGGGTCAATGTTCTGAGCGAAACTTTCTGATTTTTAATTAATTTTTGAACGGCAAATTTGCATAGCAAGTTTGTTCAGTTACCGGCAGAATTGTTTAAATATTGATCGTATTTCGAAAGGCTTTACCTAAAACTAGAGGCCATTACATCTCCGATATTGGATAGGCACAGCAGCATCAGGGGAATACCCAAAATTGCGTAGAATATAGTGACGACCTTGCCGTTTCGAGTTTTAGGAGCGATGTGGCCATATCCTGATTAAAAAAAAAAGAATCATTAAAATCTACTTTCCAAAGAGACGAGAAAAGTGGATGAAAATGAAGCATTAAACCATCAAAGTTTTAACAGACAAGGTCGCAACGAGACACTTTTGTTTCAACCTTCTTTTTTTTAAGATGACACTTTGATTGAAAGGATGATTACAATAATAACGCACTGAACATTTTCCTACCGTCAGAGAATATTCGAAAAATTTCTTCTTCTTTTTTTTTATTTTCAAAGTGATGTTGAAGTTTGACACGTACTGTTGACATTCTTCATTCGGAAACCGCCAAGTGGTTGGGAATAGGGTCAATGTCATTTTATAATTTTTTTTTTTTTTTCTAAGCGGGAAATTCCCAACTGAATGTAGATCGTCGATCTGAGATTTGTATCGAAAAGAAGGGACCTCAGTCGCTGTATAAAACACGCTTTCGCTTTCAGATGCGGTTAAAATTGCCTCTCATTATACCAAGTCGCGATAACGCACATTTGACTCTCGTCCAAACTCTGTCACTTTTTTTTCCTCAGCATATTTTACACTTTTCATTCAATTTTTCAGTACAAAAACGAACCGCAAGAGCGAGAATTTTTAAAATTGTTCGCAACAAATGTTATCTCGAGTTTTTTTGCATACAAAAATTGGACAGGAGAAAAATTGCTCGTTTTATTTGCAGACAATTGAATAGGTGCGCGTTATCTGAGGAATGTCGCGAGTCGCGTTCGCGTTGCTATTGCTGGCAGTTATTAGACGGGGCGCGTCCGAGGAAGCTAAATGGGAGCAGAATGATAAGGACAAGTCTGGGGACAAGGCGGAGGCGAGGTAGAAAAGAACACATTGAATTAAACTCCACTTGGCATTAGCGCCGGCTGAAATTGCCTGGCACTTATTTATTAGCGCGCCGTAATTACAACAATGGGCGCACAATTATCGGCGATAGCTTAAGAGCTCTCTTTCGACTTGATTAACTTAATTGATGTTTCAATTTTGTTCCAGGTTTGCAGACGAGTTTAGGCCCCATTATCCCGGACCTTACGGTCCCAACTCTCCTCCAATCAGACCGTCTGATGACTTAGAAAGTACTGGTGGACTCAATATTTTTGGCCACAGGTAACTTTTTCAATTTTCAAAAATCACAAAAAAAATGTTTACTAACTTGAAATTTTTCAGAATTTAAAATTTTCAAAGTTTTCAAATTTAAAGAGTAGAATTTGTATGATATCTGTACTTGAAGGTTTGATTCAGTTGTGTTCAATACGTTTTGTTTAGTGTTTGTTTATTGGTCGATTTTGAATTTGGTTTTTTATGGAGTTTAAATCAAGTGATATAATAAAAGGAAATAAACAATCGCAATAAATTGGAGCGACTGAATTATTGGCAGGACGAAGATGGATGGGAAGCGATTTAAATCGAGGATTAACGCGTTGTTTTTTGCAGGCCCGGACGCCCGCATTATCACGCGTGCCGATGCTGCTCCAATTGTCCGCCGGGTTTAATAGTCGTAAGTATTAAATAAATATGCCCGGTGGTAGTTAACGGGCTGACAATTTATGCGGCCTGTCACGACCAAATAAAAAGGCCCGGGGAAAATTTTCGCGCTCAAGTTAATCGCAATGAGCTCTCATTTTTGTCGCAGCCTCGGGCTCCCAGACGTACTAACTAGTGAATGTATAGTATATTAGTCAGACCTGCGATAAGTGTTAATTTGGAAAGGAGGGACGATGTAAAACGTCGGCGCATTTAATCGAATTAACTAATCTTCCAGCAAGTTTTTAGAAGTATTTTTCGTCGGATGTAAATTTAATTTATTTTTTATTAATTATTATCAGGGGAAAAAATTAATGAAAGAAAACTTCTTTTGCTTAACTTTTCAGCCCGTTTTATATTGTTGGTATTTGAAAGAAAATCTTGAATGAGGAAAAATTTAATGAACGATTGAAGGACTGATTCAATTTTCTTTTATATTTGATTAGCTTTTTTTTGTCAATTTGTTGATAATTTGTTCAATTCACGCGATTAAGTTTTATTCCAATCGGAGAAAACGGCACACGTTAATTGAGTTTTGTACAATATTATTTTCCACGATATTACATCAACGATAAACGCACCATTAAATATATATAGTAACTTCATTTTCAACCAATATCAGTTTAGAATCGCCCAGTATTGTGTCCGCAAAGTATAATCGTGTCGTTTAATTTAGTTCTCGAAGTTAGCAAAGTTCTCACGATTGGTTTTCTATTTATTTATTTCCTTAACAAATTTTACAAAAACGAAACAAAAGTGCAACATTTAATACACTCACTTTCGTTGATTAGAAATGAAATTACAATTATTAAAGTGTCGGTCGTCGATTTTTTTAGCGAAGAAAAAAAAAGTTAGTTCCTGAGCAATCTTGATGGACAGAATTAAACAAGAATCAAGATGGAAAAATATAAGAGGTTTTTGTCGCGACTTAATTCTAAATGGAACTGTAAGAAGATGAAAAAATTAACTGAGAAAAAGTTTATAAAATTCCATCTCAACTTTATATCAACCAATGAAAAAGTACCTTCTCAAAAACGAAAATACTAAAATAAAGTATTGAATTTAAACCGTCGGGGTTTCAATTGTTATGACAACAATTGAAATTGTATTTTGATTCATAAACATTAATTAATTTGGCTGATGGCCGAAAAAACACGATAATTAACGAGGGGTTTTGGTGTGAAATTTCAAGCGCTTTTTATGCAAAAATGGTAAAAGACAAAGCTCTGTGGCGAAAGTGTTATCTCGCGTGGCAATTTTTCGTGCCTCGTCGAGCACAATGAGACGACGAAATAAACGGCGCGCTAATATTTCAGGTGAGGAGGCCCGATTATTACGGAGGTGTCGACCACTTGGCGTCAAATAATTACGTCAGATTCTGTGACAATGGCGGTTATCAATTTCCCGATTATTATCGGGCGCATATCGGAGCCGGCCAGGACAGGCAGCCTAATGGATTGGCCGTCGCGACTCACAGGGCTGACGTCGGTATTTTTGCTCGCTCCGGAAACGAGGACTCGCGTAAGGACGAAAAAGACCAGAACAATGCTCCGTCCTGATTGCTTCGAATTTTTCACGCCCGCAAAAAGGCGCAACAAATTTGTTATCGCAGCGATGGTACGATGATAAAAAGACATTTCATTTTTTCGACGTCGCAAGCGTGTGCACGAAAAAAACTAAGTGCGACTGTATTGATTGCAAGGAATAAATAGAGGACGAGGCGGATCAGCGCGCTCAACGTCAAAGTGTCATTCAATCTCGGTTTTAATTAAAATTTTTTTAATATAAACTAATGGATTTAACGATCGAGCAAATATTTCAATCGCACTTTTTGTTATGCACTTTCTGAAAAAATCACTCAACCAATCACGTATACATTTTTACAAAATGTAAACATTTTCTGTCAGAGGGACAAGTTCAATTTGCAAAGACTGGAGTTACAACATTTGCCTTCAAATTATGCAAACATTTCTCCTTCAATTTTCATCCACTTCATAATTAACCATTGGACTAATTATTTTGCGTCGAGTTGACAAGTTGTTTATGTTAAAATGTGAAATTGCAGTACCAATAGTGGTGATAACAATAATGGAATAAAAAAGAGCGCCTGCAAAAGTCCATTGTTTGTTGGTGATGTCCTCGGTGCCGTCCCAGCCCTCTTTCTTCATCTTCTTAAACAAGTCAGTCTCGAACATCTTGAACATTTTATACCAAGTATAGAACTCCACTCTGTGTTGCGCTTTTAGATATGTATGACGTGTTTTTTAGCTACCTTTAGTTTCTCCACGACTTGCTGCGTCCAATTCTCTCGTATCAGAACACTGGAATCTTGGGTGATACGCCACAAACTTTGTGTGACGTTGCCTCGCAAGCCTTTTATACTCTTCTTTACCTGTTGTATACAATTTTCAGACAAATCAATTGCAATGTTCTTCATTTACCGCAATTCCGCAATATTTTCAATTACAAAATCCAAATTCACTACAAGCTTTTAAATAGCAAATACTAAATCTATCTCAACCCCGCAATCTTTGAATATTAAAATTAATTTTACCGCAACTCCGCAACATCTTTAATTGCGAAAAATAAATTTATCGCAACCCTCAATTACGAACGCTAAATTTACTTCAATTTTTTAAATACAACAAAATTAAATTTAACGCAATCCTGCAATTCTGTTTTATTGAGCAATTTATTTTGGTTCGCGTACAAAATCTTCCGTTCATTATGATTCATTAAAATCGACTATGGGTTTTCAAAGCACAAACGAAGATCGTTGCTTGTTACGTTTGGCTGAAAGTGCAACAGTCACAATTAGCGCAAACTGCAGTTGAAGTCAGTGAGAATTCGGTTTGAGATTGTTGGGAAGTTACAATTACGGCTTTACAAGTTTGAGAATTTCGATAAACACGCGCACAATGTGTGAACAATACGATTGATTTCACGTCGACCGGGTACGAGTAACAAAAATTTGCAAGTGGCTACTGAACACAAACGACTATACAAATTAACGACCAAGTTGGATTACGTTTGCAACGAGTATGCGAAACTTTGAATGCTCTCTCGCGAGTGCGAATCAGCTGTCGCGATTGAACAGATATAGATTTAATTAATATTGTGTAATTAAATGATAGTCGACGGTCGTTTCTTTACAAATTGCATCGATTTTGGATCAAAACATGCGACGAGGCAAAGTCGAGCGTATGATCATTATCTACATTGGCGCTTCATTAAAAATCCCAACTTGTTTCGTTCAACTTTATTACCCGCGTGGATTCTCCTTGATTAATTATTTTGTTCTGGATTAATCGATAATTTGATGTTTATTTGTTAAGAGTAATTAGAAGAATTAATGAAGCAACCCCCGGCGTACACCAACTATTCAATAACAATTCAATAACAATCCGTACGCGAAAATTTTCGTTTTCAATTTGATGAGCGATTAATTATAATGAATTACACAAATTGGTGCTCGAATTACACATCAATTATTACGCTTCCCATGAAAAGCAACGCGAAAAGGTGGATTGTAAATGTAATCAAATCCCGTTCGAATTGAAAAGGTGAATTATCAACTCGTACACACAAATTGGTAAATGAAAATCAACCGTAAAACGAGGCAATGAAACGAAAGAAATAAAAGAAAAAAGAAGGGTAAAAGAAATAAAAAGTGTGCTGTAGATGAAAAAATATAGTCGTATCAACTAGCAAAGCCAAAGCGACAGTGCAACGTGCGTTGAAACTCATCGTTTGTGCATGTTCCGATAATTCACATCAAACACGGGACTGCGTCACGAATTTGCTAAAGCGCGAATATTTACATCCGTCTCGTGGTCGGCTTCCAAAGACTCAAAGGCGTACGCTCCGAGCACGCAGTAAGCGACGACCAACGAGATCAGGCTGACGTGCGAGAACACGCATTTGCAAAAACGCCAAAGCAGCCGAAGAGCCTTCAGGCACCTCGACGGCTTGTCCTCGCCGATGTCCATGTCAATCCCAAGCCATTATCCCAACAATTCCAAACTTGCAGTTGCGACAAAAAAATTGGTTCTTCTCGTCGTTGCCATTGTTAATTTTGTCATTCTTCGGATGGTGTGCTTGAAAACCGGGCGCGCGCGATTCCGGGTCACCACTGAGTCTCGCTAGCGAGGCATAGCTCGCATAGCGTGGGACGTGCCAAATTTATCCTCCATTATCCCACCACCTTAGATACAAAACTTCAACAACTGCTTATCCATAATTCCGCTTCTTTTTTTTTTTATTTTCTTTCCTACGAAATCCGACTGTTCTTTGGTGACGATCAGATTTTTTTTCTCGAAGACTCTTCTTTGGTAAAGTTATGGATGGTGTCAAAGTGATTCTACGACCTGAAATAAAATTGAACGGTTGAATTAAAATAGAATTATTTAATAGTAAATATGAGCCGGTTTATATCCAGCGGCTAATGCTTTTCGGAGACGGAAAGCTCTTTGTGATCTATTTGTTGTAGAGTCGGTAATACTGCTATTCTAACGTTTTTCAACGAACCATCAACTATTTTCGGATTTCAATAACAAACATTCGCCGAGCGCACTTTATCCTCATTATATCTCATCAATCACGCGTTTCTCCCCGGCACAAAGCGAGATTTAAAATGATTGAACGTGTATGCACTTCTTTTTAGGATCCCAACATAAATTGACATGTTAACTAACAATACAGTTTTATGAATGTGCCGTTAATTTTTGGATGATCGATGATTGTGATATGGTTATAGGAGACTGATCTTTGTTATTTCCGTACAATGAAAACATATTAAACTGAGGTTGTGGATAGAAAATGGTTTTTTATTATTTAAATTTGGAGTATCTAAAAAATAATACAATTAAAATTCAAAGTTGAATTCAAAGTAAGACTGGTCGAATGTTTGAAGTCGAACGTATCCGTCCTCTCCGCCGCTGGCGAAGCTGCGTCCACTCGGATGGAAAGCGAGCGAATTGATGGGACCGAAATGACCCTTTAATCGGGCGAATTCTTCCTCGAATACAAGGTGGAAGAAACGAGCATCGAATTTTCCTTGTCGTGCTGACGTTGTGGTTACGTCCATAGCTTCTTGACCACCTCCAAGAACAACCTACAAAAATAACAAACAATTTAGAATCACAAATATCACAATTTAAACTCCACAAAGAACATGATTTAAGATTATTTCATCTCACGTACATGATCGTGAATTGGAGAAATGGTAGCAGAGTTTACTGGACGCTCGGTCTTGTAAGTTTTGAGGTGCATTAGAGATTCGCTGTCGAACAATTTGGCTGAATGATCTTTCGAAGCTGTGATGAACATAGTTCCTTCCTTGTTGAACTGCATGTCGTTGATCAAGTTTTTGTGTCCTTTGAATGAATTTGATTTCTTGCCGGTCTGAAATTTCAAAGTTTAGTTCAGTCATTGAGGAAACAGAGTTTTTAATTTGATTTTGCTGCTTGTTTGAAAGTTACCTTGAAATCCCAAGTTTGAAGTTCACCATCTTCATGACCGGTTATGATAGTTTCGTCCAAAGCGCCCCATAAAAGAGAAGAAATACGTGGGCCGTTAATAGAGAACCTATAAATCGCATCGTCTTGATTGATTGTCGAGTTCGTCCTTGTATCAATGATAAACATTTCGCAAAGATGTCCCAGAGCTTTGTCGGTCGCGTACACAGCCAGGTTTCCAGAATAACTGAATGCGCAGGTTCTCACAGAGCTGTTCGTTTCTATCTGAGATATTTCTTTGCCTACAGAGCGAAATAATTGTTTTTTAAATTTGCAAAAACTAATTTTTTTTAACAAAAACAACATTTCGAAAAATAAAAAGAGGGATAAATAAACGTACCAGTTTGACAATCCCATAATCTTAGCGTATTGTCACCACTGCCGGACATGAATTTGGACGTATCCCAATTGACGTCAATGCACCAGATCGAACCAACATGCCCGTTGAAAGTGCCCAACCTCTCGCCGTTCAGGGAGTACCAGACATTTGGTTGTTTGTCTTTACTGGCTGAGAACAAAAGGTCTCCTTCACGGTTGAATTTGATTTTCGTGATGGCACGCTCGTGCCCATGTAACATCAGAGGTTTCTACAGAAAAAAACCAAACATTTGGAGGTTATAAAATCATCACTGGATGTTTCGCGATTTTACGGCGCAACAAAACCACAACACATGACAATCATCACTAAATAAACAATGAAATTTAACGAAACAAGATTTTCTTAATTACCATTTTGATAGTTTGTTTGTTCGGATTGTTTTAAATGTAAATAACAGACATCACATGTACTGATGACTCCGGCGAAGTTGCGCACTGCATTACCGACCGAGCTGTATTGTTCGATTTCTCCTACTGTAGGGGCGCTAGTATGCTAAAGCAAAAGTGCGCCTCGGTTTGAAGTTTAAAGCATGATTATCGTAAATGAAGAGGACAAATAAGACAAGTCAGACATCCAAATTACAAAGTGCAGACAAATTTACATCCTAGTAAAATTCTTTATTACGAAAGTGTAAACATGTGAACAGCAAATGAAAACAACAAATGTAAGCTTATGAGGGTTTGTTTGTGTTTGTTGTTAACAAATGATTTGAAAACAGTGTTGCTTCAAAATGATTTTGATGTTTATATTTGCAGGAGGATCGCAGCCCCAGCAAGAGTCCAGACGGCTGGATCGAATCGTGTTTTTAAGTTGAAAGTCCAAACAAAAGTAGGTCCACGACTGCGGGTTTTGTAAACGGGACACTCGTACATATTTCGCAGATCCATTTTGTCTTGAGCGATCGCTTTGATGAACACAACGGGCATTGCGGAAAACATTTCCTTCGGTTTGGAGTCTGCCAGGGATCCGAGGTTGGTGTCCCACTTGGAACCTTCCATGTATAAACTATTGATGTAAGCACCTTCTCTCGGCGCTGATCTAAAAATCAGCCAGTTTTACAAAGTAAATAAAACATTCAAAGCATGCGAAATTTCGAAATGTATTGTTCAAAGTTTCGAAATTTATCTCTGAGAAAACGTACTTGAAGTCTTCTTTTTGTTTTTTAGTGACTTCGCAATGCAAACACATCTTATCTAGAGGCCACTCGTTCTTTCTTGCAGTTTGTTGCATAATTGCCGTGAGGAATGATTGCGGATTGAAAAATCCGCCAAGCCAAACAGACGAGGGAAGCTGCGAGGCAAAAAGGTAAGGGATTTTGAGAGATGAAGTTGAATACACATTTTACGTTTGATTTGATAATATTGGCTGGATGAAATACATTAAAATCAGAACTCCAGTTTGCCAGTTCAGTAGCTCTGTTTAAGAGGTCAGCAAACCAAGCAGACAATCCGTAGTTGGAAGGATAAGCTAGCTTAACCCAAGGACCAGGAACAATGTCCATAAATAAGAAGTTCTGCAAATCTTCCATATCTGAACTAATAGTCAAAGTTCCCTGCGAAACGAGAAACATTTTTTTAATTTTCTTACTTCCACGTTACGTTTATTTTTGTTAAAAAGAAAATAATGCGTACCTTCAGTCCTAAATCAAGTTCCCCGAGGGACCTTTTCATTTCTTTACAAAGGGTGTTCATTCTGTCGCATTCTTGAAAAGCCACAATTACGTAGGGCGTCCGGTCTTCGACCTGATTGGTACGTAAAAATATTGATTTGTTAGAATAAAGTTAAAATAAAATTGGCACTCAAAAGTACTTTCCCAACCGAGGGAAAAGCTGTTCAAGAAAAAAGTATTACTCTGCTGTTCAATTCCGCAATATTGAATTCTTCGGGTATTTTATCTAAGAGATCCTCAATTACTTCTTTGACTTTGTCTTCGCGAGAAACACCTGTTCCATCGCTACTGCTAGATTCTTTTGGTTGCAGTTCGAAAATTGTCTTGAATAAATTTTCAGCCAATGAAGTCATAAAACCTAAAAAAGAGGATTTTATTCAAACATTATTATGCTGTTTTAATTATGACAACTATAATTTATTGATGTACCTATTTCAGCGTTTTGATGCAATCCATACAAAGTGGGATTTTCATCTGGCATATAATCGTTGACGTACTTGTAATATTCATCAAACTCATTAACAATAGGAGCCATAAATTCGGGAGCCAAATAGAATTCACCCTCGACGAGATTGGGTTGCAAATAAACCGACAAGTAAGTTCGACAGAGTCTTCTGTCCCAATCGTCGGTGATATGGCCGCCGTACATTATTTCCCCGAACAAATAACGAAGATCCTCCCAAGGCACCTTGTTATTGCTTTCAAGATAGTTCGAAAGAACCGCCGCGCTGATCGTTAAGTCGCCGAAATTGAATGGATAGATCTGGAAAATATAAAATAATGAGTGACACTTTTTGCGTAGAAGAAAAAGCAGTTCAGTTTCTTTCTGCACGTTTTGTTTTCTTTCACAAGCAAAATTTTTACTAAACCTTGTTCCATCCCTGGGGACCAAACTTTCTTCTCTCAGCAACGACGGCATGATAATAACAAAGTGCAAATAAAATTGCTTTGAATTCTGTTTCTTTTGTGCATTCGTCCAAAGTTTTCTGATTGAAATTATCCAGGGCTTTTTTCACGTTCGCTTTGATTCCAGTTGGAGGCTCGTTGGTCATTTTTAAACACGATTCAAGAATTCCCTGTTGAAAAACGAAACAATAAATTATGACGAAGATTGTTGATTTTAATTTTTGAATTAAAAAATGGGTAATTACTTGGGGGATAACAGATACATGCGGATTTGAACTCGCTTCCGCACTGATAAACAATTTGAAATTGTCGTGTGCAGTTTCTGTGACGATTTCCATCATTCGCTCCAGTGTTGGTAACCATTTTTGAACGAGATGAATGTTTTGCAAAATAACCCAATGGCCATCCTCGCCAGCAATGTCCATTGCTTCTTCGGCAACGATTTCCTGTCCCTGACCCAGGGAGATGTTGTGGAAATTTCCGTTGGCCATGGTGAAACCATCTTTTTTACCAAACGCTTCGACGTCCTATATTAAATCATACGAATTAAAATTGAAAATTCAAATTTTATTTAAATTTGAATTTTTATGAACAATACTTTTAAAGGATCCACTCCAGGTGACAAGATGAAAAACAGCGGAATTCTTTTATCAACTTTTTTCAGACATTGTTCAAAACTTAGTGTTGTCATCTTTGAGATGTCTATGTGCAGCATCTCATCGATCAGAGTTCTAAGAAAAGAAATTCTCAGTATTATTTTGAACTAATGTAAAGAAAAAATGTATTCAAACAAATGCAACCTCATGGCATAAGTCATACGGTCAACCCGTAGACATCTCAGAATGCACAATTTCTGGAACGTGCTTTTATTTTTCCATTCCTGTGGTAACTTCTCTTTCTCAGGGTTTTCTGATTCGACGTAGGTCTGCCACCGTTTAGCTGCCCCTTCTATATCACGATCCAAATTTTGGAACCCGGGTATCTCACTCAGGTATTTGATTCCACCCCAGTTAACGTCGCTCAGAAACTCTACAGGACTTGTCATGTTAGGCTTGTATGGGTAACGTAAAAGAAAATCTAACTCTTCTGCTTGTACAGCTTCCTTATGCAAAAGAATCTGTTAACAATAAAAAAATCAAAAAATAATTATAAACAAACCATAAACGACGATTAGATTTTAAAATTACAAATAATAAAATCTTAATAATAACTTATGATTGTTAAAATTGTTAATTTAATTATTACAATAAAAGTTATAACTAAATAACTTTTAATTGTTGAAATTGATAATTTAATTATTGAAAAGAACAAACTTGTATAGTGGATTGACAGAAGAAAGTGAGCTTGTCCCGTTCGAATAAGCCAACACTGGTATTAATAAAGGCCTCGGAGATAATGGTTTCATACATCATATCCTTTCTGGATTCCGGCGTGTCTTCCTCGGCGGGAGTGTAGGTATCTCGGAAGTTCACTAAAGTCTCTTTAAATACGGTCATAAAAAGTTTGAGAGAAAATTGATAGATCATGTTGATCTTGAACAAATCGCTAATAACGAAGTAAAGGATGCTGCCCAGAGCGGCGAATTTGCGGTACTCTTCCCGAGCGTTATTGATCACCTCCTTTGCGAGCACCGCTGCTTCTATCATCTTCTCAACGTCGAAGCAAATTTGCTTCATCTCTTCTAGATTTGTTACTAGTACTACGTCGCTTAAAATATCTCCACTAGCTGAGGACAATCTAAAAGAAAATTAAATTTAAAACTGAATTTCAAATTGAAAATTAATTTTCGTTGAAAATTAAATATTTTACCTTTGAAGCAGATCGTCCTCCAAATTTTTGATTGTAATTTTGTAAGTATTCTGGTCCCTAGTTAGTCTAGCTCTTTCAATAGCCAATTCTTCCAACTCAATTTGCAAAACCTCCTCCAGAAGCTGTTCTTCCAGTCCGTCTTTGGTGACGGTGAAATTAATCAATGTGGTTTGAGCCTGCATCTCAGGTTTATAATGAGGGTTCGCGAGTTTAGTGTGAAGAATAAGTCTGAAACTTGGATTGTAGTCGACTTCTCTGTCTCCGATTTTCATGACTCTGAAAAAAAAACAATCAAATATTTTTTATCTACTAAAAAATTATTGATCAAAAAATGGACTACTAACTTTCCCTTTTTGATCAAAACTCGTCCCAAGATAGGTTCCATCACTGCGTCTACGCTCTCCTGAATGTTCTCCATCAGGACCACACTTCCATTCGACACAGCCATCTCTATCTGATCCAAGTAGTTTCTCTGCGTCAGTCGAAGAACAATGAGGTCGTCGCCGTATCTGTTCTTGATCCATTTTATTCCTTGCAACTGAGGATCTATCATCAAAGGCCACCTTGTGGAGTTTATCAAAATCGTTGCGTTCTCTGTGGACATTCTGTCGCCCGGTAGTCCTACAAAAATTAACAAATTCAATTGAAACAAAATCCTTACAGTTTTTAAATTGAAAATCTAAAAACAAAATTTGCCTTCATTGTTCCACTGAGCAATTTGAGCATCGCCAGTCAAAAGGGTAATGACATCCAGATCAGGAGTTCGCAGTATTGGGACGGCAAGTTTATTCAAAAATGGAATCCAATGTTGATCCATCAAATCGGTTCTGTATTTCTTCGTGAAACAGCCAACATAAGAAATAAAAGCTGTTAATATTAAAATATCACCTGGCATCGTTTTCTCAGCCTCTTCCAATCTGAAAAATAAAAATAAAATAAGCTTGATTAAAAAAACTATTTTGTTTATTTGAAGTTGATTTCCAATTCGAAGGGTATTAAATTTGTAATGCAAGATAAAGTGAAAAGTACTCTTGTGCCGTGCTTTCCCATCGAACTTTTTCCGATGCCAGACCATTGACAAGTCTGTTGGCCAGATCGATAGACAGAGCGGTGGCATCTGCCTCGTCTTGACAGCGCTGTTTCTCGCCCAGTGCGATGTTCATCTTTACACCCAAAACGTCCAGCATCGTTTGAAGTTCCTGAAAAAAGTCCATTCACGGTTAGTTGACTGGACTCAAAATTTGTGCTTCATTTATTGACTTTGTACTCGGATTCATCTTAAATTTACTTTCAACTTTGATCTCAAGTTGTTGAGCTTTTCCAAAGCTGCTTTTAGTTCAGCATTTGCTTGAGCCAGTGCTGCTCGCAAAGGTTTGACTGGCTCGTTGATGTAATGGAATGCCATTATGTTTTTCACCCAACTGCAAAGACCTGCTGCGGCTTGTGATTTTGCGAAAATTAATTCCGGGTCGAATTCTGTTTAACAAGACAAAACTAGATAACAACTGTTTTTTGCTTATTTTTTTTAGTTTACTGCAGTTATATTTTTAAAAAATTTTTTTCTTCTTTTGAGTGCAAGTGTTACCTTTGTCGTTAATGTATGGTTGGATCGCTTTCACAACGTCCGGGTGAATATTCTCCTTATCATAATTTCTCAAATTCGATATAAATGCATCCATGCCTCCCATCATCGCCTTACAAGCTTTCCAACTTTTATCCCTCGGGATTTTACCTTTAGGTGCAAAAAGAATATAGACAGCCTCAGCGACTCTGACCACAGCATCCGGTGGTTGGACCAAAGCCTTGAATTCCGTCAGATTGCCCTAAAAAGAGTGAAAAAAAAAACAGAAAAAAAGTAGAGATGATTTAAAAATGTAGATCCATCTCAATTTAGTTTCCCAGCTGAAGGATCAAAATTGAAATACTTTGTTCAACGTATTCAAAGCTGCCTCGGCTTGACGAACAGCCGGTTCTGCCTTCGCCAAATCTTCGTCGCATTTCTTCTGCTTTATTTCCACCTCGGTTTTTATGTCTGCCACTTTGGCCTCCTCGACGGTCGCTGTAAAATATTTAAGCGTCATCAATGAATCCCGCTGATCAATTATTTTGCTCCTGCCCGCTGCTTACCGATGTCTTTCTCCTTCTCTGCTTTCGCATTCTCGACGCGCACCTCCGCTAAAATTTTGTCCGCTACCTCGTTTTTCGCTTTAAGCTCGACCTCCTGTTCCGCAAGAATCACTTTCAATGCATTCGCCTGGAAAAAAAAGTTTTAACTTGTTACGTTGAATTTCATTTACAACAGACAGCCAGGAAAAAGAATTTATTTTATTATTCAAAAATGAACGAATTTGAATAAAAAACACCTGCTCTGAACAAGACAACAGTTTTTCAAGACCGTTTCGTAGTCGATTGATGTGAGCCCTTCCGTTGCTGATTTTAACTTTTAACAATTTTGCATACAAGTCAATCTGTTCCAGAAATGTTTTCGGTGTAGTGTAATTGTACCGCTTTTCATTTGCAAGAAACGATTTTGAAATTTCGTTCACAGACGTGTGGACATAGGACATGAAGAGGGAGACTGATCTTGTGTAGTCCTTAGGAAGCTCCTCAAGTTGCTGCAAACATTTTAATACAAAAATTCAAATTCGAAAATTGAAAATTGAAAAACTAGGAATACTAAAAAATTTTATCGTTGTGCTACTGACCCGGAGAAAAGCAAAAGACACAGACTCGAGAGCCGTTTGAGGCCAATCTTGAAACCAATCGATATTCGTGCAGTTGACAAGCGCTGGAAATTGTCTGGACCTTTTTCGCAACGTCGCGCCAACCGGCGAGAAACACAGGATGCACTTCAGCTGTCTCATCACCTTGCGGATGAAAAATTTCCAGCAGTTCTCCTTGGTGTCAAGCATACCGTTCATTAAGACCTGTTCGATGGAAAATAAAACTCGATTTTTATCAGATACAAATTAATTAATTAATTAAATTGAAAAGAAAAAAAAAGTATGTTTAAAATAAGAGATCAAAATCAACAAATTGGGTCGCACCTCTGGTTTCACGGTGGAAATAATCTCCTCTCTTTCATCGTCTGCAAATAAATCAGCGATCTCTCCGGTCGCGAGCATATCGTTCACGACAACTAAGAAGTGCTCCTCAGGAATCTGCGAGTCTGTCATGAGAAAAGTGATGCCGATATTTTTCAAGCCGGCTTTGAGGTAAAGCTCCCCCAAGTCGCTCTTTAGGTCGCTTATTGCGTAGCCTTTTTTAAGCTGGACTTGAAACACCTGCAACACAAAGACATTTGTATTTATTTTTTACATTTGTAATTTTTTTTATTTCTTTAATTTGTATGCTCCATTTACTTGTAGTGACGAAATAAAACATGCCAATCGGGATAGGGATTGTTTTCCGCTCCCTCCTACCCCGACTAACAAGGCGTTTCCTCGAGGTGATTCCAGGATACGATTTATTCTACAGATGTGGCACATTGCATCTTTGAACATTACTAAATCCACTGCAGATACCTTTTACAAAACACAAATTATTGAAATAAACAGTTAATTTAATTTTTTTAAACTTGGATTAAATTTTCATGATTTCAAAATTGTGTTTGGTTGAACTATAAAAATACCAAGTCACGGTAATTAGCTAGGGCATCTTGTATGAGATGATTCAGTTGTTGCCAACTCGTTATTGGCATATATTTCGGCTCGCCAATGCCTTCAGCGAAATGACAAAAGACGTTTGGCTCATTAAAAACTTCGTCTTCCAAGTTCTGTAATTTGAACGAACAGTTGTCAGGAGCGATTGATCAATGACTCTTTGCTATTTTGACTGACGAAAAATAAATTACTTCTATATTTTTCTGTAGCGCATCCTTCATCAGCTTGAGGAATTCGGCTTTGTCCTCGTTATCCACCAATTTGTCAGAATAAACTCGCGTTGCCTCGTGGGCGTACAGACGAATGCAGTGATTCGGGGTTGGCAAAGTATCGCCAGTTGCAAAAAGCATCCCCTGAGAGATGCAAGCAAATTAAATTGATGCACAAAAACAAGTCGAAGTGATTTAGATAAAAAATGACAGGTTTCAATTATAGAAGAAGTCTGATATCAAATCCATTTCAGAAGTCAAATTAGTTTAAATAATTGATTGATTATTAAAGTAATTTAATTGGGGCAAGTCGAAAAAATTTGTACTTGAAATATGTTTGACAAATCTCGAAGATTGAAAGTGTAATGAAACTTGACAGCGGTGGGCAAAAATGTTGCACTGATTTTTTCATGCAGAAACAAAGCGGCTTGCAAAATTTGTTCCGTCATGACTGTGATGGTTGGTTTCATCTTTTGAATAGGATCTGTCAAGTGTTGTTCCAAGATCTGGTGGTAGATTGTTGTCATCGCTTGTTTTTCGGGGTAACTGATAAAAAAAATAAAAATTCACGTGAAATAAAAAAGAACGAAGAAAAATGAAATTCTTATGATGATAAAAGAATGTAAGAAAAGCATTCCATCTATGCTTAAATTCATCCAGAAAAGAGTTTTAAAATGATTGCATTCCATACCTCACTGCAAAAACTGCGAAATGTCTCTGAAGACGGGAATCAATAGTGAAACTTCCCGCGGTTGGATTCATGCACGATATGTATTGGGTATTGGAAATTTCTTTAAGTGTAAACTTTCCTCTGTCGTACCTGGTTTATGCAGATCGAATCCATAAGCATTTTTAACTCGACAATTTTGTTTCATTTTTATTTCAATACGAGCGCAAAGTTTTTCAATCGAAACTGTTCTATTCATTTCCAATTTGTTTGAATTCAAATTGTGAGAAGCAAAAAAGTGTTAACTAACCAATGACCATGATTCAAATGCTGACGAATGATGGTGTGAGGCTGCACGGTGCCGTACGCATCTACTTCCGGCATGTTCATGTCGTCAATGAAGTAAACGAGCTTTTTGCCACCAGGTGGTCCATAATTTCGTCCAATTTTTCTTTCCAATTGCTTTTCCAATATTCGTTGCAGCATCTCTGTGGCGCATACGAGAGTTATCATTCAACTGTGAAAAAGAAAAAGATCACTCGATTCTTACCCGACGAGGTGTAGAAATTGAATGGCACATTTGCAACGTTGTAATTGTCGGGCAACTTCGATAGTTGATCTGCCACTAGAACACTCTTTCCTGAACCCGCCGCGCCGACTAACATTATGGGGATACTTTTTTTCATCATCAGTTCCATGAAAAATTGCAAACACACTGTTTCTCCAGTCGAAACCATGGCGTACTAAAAATCAATTTGGTAAAAATATAAAAACAATTTTTTTTCGTGTTGAAATTATAATTGTTTTACCTGTAGAGGTAAGTCATGGTCGAGAACGAAAGGCGTGACTAACTCACTCCAAGGGAGGAATTTTTTAGTCTCTCCATCGATGAAATAGTTAAAAACAGTCCCACTTGTTGGAAACTTGATGGTTTTAAACTCAGAGTGCCACCACTTGCTGAACTCATTCCTCCAATCGATTATCTGATCTTTGAACGTACAAGAACCGAAAGCCCAAACACAAGCGAACGCAAAGTAAATCTCATACCTTGAATTAAACCAAAACGGTCTTGTGATTAATTTTCAACAAGTTACTTTTGGGATTAGTTTATTGTTTTTTCCTTCAGACTTACCACTCCTTTGGACATTCGGGAGGGACGTTTTGCTTGGTTAGCAAACAGTCCAAAAGTCTGCACAACATCTCCATGTGACAAATCTCCGGGATGGGAGTTATCTTTTTGAATTTTACTTTGATGGCCTCGAGAATTGGCGAGATATATTTGTCAAATAACAAAGTCAGGTTCGCTCTCTCTAAATGGTCCCTTGTATCAATCCAACTTGCCACATATCTGTGGATAAAAAAATCGTACATTTGAAACAGTTAGTTTGACAAAAATTAGTAAAAAATAAATGAAAGTTTTAGTTTACGGATTCCATCCCAAATCCTGAGGATTGATGTACAAAATACCAGCTCTCGAAACAGTAGCAGGTGTTGCAGTTCTGAAGTATCAAGTGAAAAATTAAAATCGATTTTGAATATTGTAATCAAAGAAAATATTGAACAAACTCAAAGACCTCAAATTGGATATTTCAAAAAGTAATCTCATCTGGCTTGTCAGGGCGATTCTTTCGTTGCTAGCCAAAGTAAGAACCTTGTTATCATCCATCACAGTGTTGAGAGATTCAATCCACATGGGATCTATGTCACCGTCAAAGACTATCCATTTGGGACCGTCCCCAGGCATGTTAGCTTGATCGCGCATCAAAACAGAAACCAATCTAGAATTTTCAAGAGCAGATTTTCGATTTCAAAATGCAAAAATCAACAATTGAAGGTACAATTTAATTTCGTTACCCATCTTTCCACTCTCTAGTTGCTGGGTTAATAATTCCAAAAAGTTCGTCAGTCGTGACAGCTTTGGGGTCCAGGTCATTGTAGTATGGTTTTCTCCCTTGATTTGCGTATGTCCGGAATAAAGTTTTCCAAACCTGTGTTTTGCCAGTACCAGCAAATCCAACTATGAAAACTGAATGTCGTACAAAAAGCAGTTCTTCCAGTTGTACAACCTGTTAATAAAAGAAAACGTAAAACAGGATTGATTAAGAAAAACTAATTTTGAAATTAACATAAAATAATCATTTTTCTACAGAAATTTTTTAGTAATTAGGACCTTTAGGACGAAACCCTCTTCCGGTTGCAATTTAAGGTCGGTAGCTGCTTTCCTAGTCAACTTCTCAAAATCAGGATCCCTTTTTCTAGGCACGTTTAAAGCTGGGAATAAATCCTCTGCGAAAAATATATTCTTTTCAGTAAATAATTTTGAATGCAAATTTAGGGAAAAAATGCATACCAATGAGTCCCATAAATACAGAGACGTCATCAGTGACAATTTTGGAAATATTGAAATCTCTAAGTGCTCTCATGAGCACTTGATCTTCAGGCCTTAATCGATCTTCTCTCTTCAGTTTTCCAGCAATCACCAAAACTGATTTTATAGCTCGTAATCCCCAGTCGTAATGGTCTTGTTTCGATAACAATTCTTTACACAAAGTATAAAGTGTTATGAATTTTCGAGCTAGTAAACGAGCTTCCTGGAAACCTTCTGCGACTAACATGATTTCGCAAATCAGAGCAAAGTCTGGCACTACCATAGCGCAGGGTCTGAAAATAAAAATTTCATCATCTTACAACATTTTCCGAAATTAAAGCTAAACTTAAAAATGAAAAAACAGCTGAATACCTAAACAAAGTTTTCAAATTTTCCGGAAGTTCAGTTCTGCCCAAATAACCAGGATTCATTGTGATAAACATTCCAACGGTCCTCACTAAATTCAATTCTTCGCCAAAAAATATAAACTTTTTCTTTCGACTTTTAACTCCATCTAAAACTTGTTTTACTTGGACAGCAACTACTGATAACACCTCAACTGAGATGCGATTGAATTCGTCGAAGCAACCCCAGGCACCAGTTTGAGCCAGACCTTTATAAATATTTGCACACGACTAAAACCAAACGAAATCAAAATCAATACTAACCTGTCAATATTTCTCCAAAAACAATTCCAATGGTTGAAAAATCAACTTTACCTTATAGTCCATCTGTTCAGAACAGTTAAACACATAAACCATCTGACCAAGTCCTAAAAAAATATTGATTAACATTTCGTATTGCAAAATGAAAAAATATTCAATCAGAAACAAATCTAAACCTTTTCCTAAATCTTTCGTAGTTTCAGTCTTTCCAGTTCCAGCAGGGCCAGCTGGAGCACCTCCCATTACAAGATGCAAAGACTGTGTTAAAGTGATGTAACACCTATCAGTCAATGGCGTTACTACCAGTCTGGGACCATTTCCTAAGTACTCATAAGAGTAATCAAAGCTAGCGTCGCAAATTTTGACAAAACAGTCACCATGCCTATCATCCCACCTTAATTAAATAATTTTCAATGATTAACTTATTCACGAAATTGTGATAAACAATAAAAAATTTAGCAAATGTTGTTAAAAAATGTGTACCCATGTTTTAACTGAGACTGCCACTGAAAATCTGAAGCGCTTTCTGCTTTCATATTGATTAAAGTGGCAACAACGTCTCGAGCATGCACGTCAATAGTACAGATAGTCATGATCTTCTGTCGGTTTCCAGGGCTCAGATCTCCAACGAGCAAATTAATCAACGCATTCAACTGTGCGATTTGTTTTTTCTGATAATCCTTCATGGCATTTTCAAAACCCTCCTCAAGTCTTAGGAAAGCTTCCTTAACTTCGGTAGTCCACCAGATCTGAGTACCACATAGGGCAGGTTGGCCTTCATAGTCAAAGATCCATTTTTCACGAGGTTTCTCTGTGTATGTTGCCACTGCTCGACTGAAATGGTACCTTACTGTTCTTCTCATTGCTTCTGTTACTCTGTTCAACCATTCTTCAACCTTTGAACAAATTAATCATCAAAAGTTCGAATTATAAATTGTTAACACATTTTTGGATGTGTAATTTTTTATTGGATCAAATTTTACTTTTCCTGTACAATCACAGGTTCCTTGCATCTTCATAACTTCTGTGTCTTTTGCGACGAAGGCAACCGCGATTTTTGAACTGGTATCATTATTTTTCCAACGGAGATTGGCGATTGAGTCGTACAACTTTGATAAGTGTCGACAAACTAATGGTGGATTGTTGCCTAAAATTTTTCAAATTGTTAAATCAGCCAAATCATTTTGAAAAATTGATTGCGAGACCGCAAATCAAATTCTTGCAAGACAAACTCTTACCGTTGCTTAAGATGTCAATTAGATCAGCAGAAGAAACGAAATAGAACCTCGGATAGGCTAATCGTTTGGTCTCTAAATAATTCGTCAAAGCCTTTTCGCAAAGGTTCAGTTGTTCCTGCAGGTGTTCTAATCGTTCCAACAGTTTTGGTTTGTTAGTCGCTTTTACAATGTTGAGTGACTGTAATGCGTCTTTTAATAGTTCCTACAATTGGAAACAACTCATTTATCTATTCTTAGATAATAGTTAAAAAAAACTTATGTTTTTTTTTAATTTTTCTTTTTTTTTCTTTTTGGCAAACTTAGTTTCTCACTTTGAATTCTCGATCAATAGCGTCAAAACGTTTCGAATCTTCGGGTAGTTGTTTCCTGATATCTTCGGAAGCAATGAAAATACTTTCCAAATTTTTCCAACCCATCTGAACGTCAAACCAGGCAGTGATCACGTGGTCAGCGGATCTTAACTTTACCTGCCAGTCGCTAATCTCATGTAGAAAGTGACCGACGAACTTCGAACTCAACATGTTCAATAATTGGACCTAAGGAAAACACACATTTTTCATATCCATTTTTTTTCGAGTTCATTTTTCTTGTTGTTTACCTGGTGGTCTTCTAGAATTTCAATAGATTCTTCACTGACTCTCAATAATGTCAATCTTGTACGTTCGTGAGGTTCATGCTCGAACTCAAGACTGTTCCAAGTGTTTGCAATTTCATGCAAGAGTTTTTCCATCGCCATTTCTTTCACTGCCTTATCTACAATATTTTTCACTTCTTCCTCAAACTTGTGAAGTTCCAAGTTTAATAAATCTTCCAAAGTTGTTTTGCTGTCCATTGTGAATCTCACCTAAGATTGTTCAATTTTAGTTTTTTCAAAACGGTAAAATTAAATTTCAAAAAATAATCATAGTTATAAATTTTATATTAACATTTGTTTCTGCCATCAGTTGCATCCAATGTCTTGATCGAATTGCTGGATTTTGAAGCTCAGAAACTGCTCTCAGAGAAGACATCATGTTTTTGACCTGGGATTCTATGTAGATATACAAAGTCCAATTTCGAACGTCTTTGTCCAAAACTAAAAGCAAACATTTGAACATATTAGTTAAGGAAATATGAAATTTGGAAACATTTTTTAAAATAATTGTTTTGTGTAGTTTCAATACCTCTGAGTTCTTTTATGAAATTTTTACAATTCTGATCCATGCCTTCAACGTCAATTGTCTCCCAAAGCGTAGTCTTCCATTCGTTGAGACTCGTGCGAATCACATTAACGTAATCCCAGAGAGGTTTCAGTAGTTTCAATTCTCTCTCCGACTGATCGAGGTGCACGAATTCTATCACTGGCTGTTCGAATATCTTTGCTCTCGTTTTGATGTCTTCGAGCTCACGATCAAAGCTTAAGTTTTCAAGGTGAAACTCGTCCATCATTTCATAAAAGTTTTTTGCTTCTGGACTGAAATTTATTTGTCAATCGAATTCAATTTTTATTTTTATTTTTCATTTATTTTTGTTTTGTTTTTTCATTTTTTGCAATTTTGATTGTTTCAGATTTTTTTTTACCTAAACACTTTACTTTTGTGAAACTTTACAAGTAATTTACGATTTCTGAAATCGAAATAGTTCATCTGCTTGTTGAGAAGATCGATATAATGAGCCAAAAACGGAGCAACTATCTGCTTCATCTGGACCGTCAATTTTTGAACATTTGCCCAAAGATCGGGCAATTGTTGAAATTGCTGGACGATTTTTACAGATATACTGATTCCCAACTCGTAGATCAATGCGATTCTATCCTAAAAATTTGTTTTTTTTTTTCAAACAAAAAAAAGTTAGCTTAAATACGAAACTTTTTTTAAATAAAAATTAAACTAAATTATTTTCAACCAACTTTCAAATGCGCAATAGCATCTTCAATTTCATATTGTTTGTCTCTGAGAAGTTTTAGGTACATAATTTTTTCTACCAAATCATCGTAATCATCTTTGTCAACTGGTTTTGAAAACGCCGCAAGAGCAGCACTTAAAAGCTCATGATTCGTCTTAACACTACAAAGAAAAATGTTTTAAAGATTTTGTAAGAACTTAAATTTAAAGGTATCATAAGTTTTTGAACCTTTCAATCATTCCATCTCTAAGATAATTTTCTAATACGAATTTAAAACGATCGACCCGAGTCAACAAGCCGTGCTTGAAAGGTTTGACGTTTATGCGAAACATCTTGCCAATTATTTTTTCGTCCTCGATCAAAGAGCACTCTTTGTAGAGAGCCTCAATGCACTCAAATTTTTTCTTGATGTCTGCCAAACTGGCTTTATGTACATGCAAGTGTTTTAACTCGTCCCAACGAATCGGCATCTCCTCCTTTTCAGGCATCCTATTGTATTTGCCAAAAAAGTCCGTCGCTTCCTTCAAATTGTACGTCCACAACCACGAATAATCATCGAACCTCTAACAACAGTAATTAAAAAACTTGAACCATTGATTTGATAAAACAAATCAAGATGAAAAATCGAACTGATTAAAAAAGTTAGAAATTACAGATGGATATTTCTCAACTTCTTTAAGTGATTCTGCAATTCGATCCGCAACTTCGTCTTTCATAAAAATTATCCTCTCGTTGTTTTCTAAGTCGGACTAGAAGATAAGGATTCAAAATAAATGGCTGACAAGATGTTTGAAAAGTTGCAATCAAGAAAAGAGAGACTCGACTGAAACTCATACCACGAAATTGTCCTCGGAGCGGTCCGGATCAATATGATCAATGAAAAAGCCCATTTTTGAAATATTGCTCACGATGAATTGATAGAAAGCAAAAAACCCATTTTCATCCTCGATAGGTAAACTGGGCGTAAAAGCAATGAAATAGTCTATGTTTTTTTTCTCGTCGTACTTTATACCCAAATCCATTTGAATCTCAAACAGAGGCACTAAATTACTTTCCGGGTCTGTTTCGTCCAATAAATAGCACACACTGAAAAAAAAAGATGAGATGGAAAAATGAAAAAAGTGGAGAACTATCGAATTAAACGTTCACCACAGCGTTACAAATTCAGAAACAATTTTCGTCTTGCGTTTGTGTATCATTGTTAACATAATATTTGGTATTAAAAGTGTAGATGCAAAACTCGCGAACTGAAGAATTTGTGAATATTTTATTTGCCTTGTCAAAGCAGCTTGCGTCAGCATCTCAAGTATCAAAGCATCAACGTATTTGAGATACATTTTCCACCTTTCTTTTCTCTCCTCCTCTGAAAGTCTACCTTCCACCATCAACAACTCCTCGTCCATATATTCTTCGCCTTCACCGTCGTCAGTGTTTTTCGTCTCCTCATTCCAATCTTCGTTATCTCCCATTTCGCCGCCTTCCTCTTCTTCTTTTATCTCGAACTCTTCCTCTATTTTGGTTTCTTCTACAAAATTGTCGTTTTATGAAAAAAAAAATTGTTAACAAATATTTTATACCAATTTTCAATAACTTTTTCAAAATTTTGGAATTGTTAATTAAACAATGATTAAATACCGTCGCCCATGACAGAAGAGGTGTCATATTTCGAATCCGGATAGAGCCCAAAAAGCCACCTGTAATTTTCACCCAGCACCCCGGGCAGGTCCTCAGCAATCTTTTTAATTTTGTCATACCGTTTGTTCATCCATTTGTTAACGTCCGCATTGACCACTGTATTTTCTTTTCGTCTATCCTTGCGTGCCAAAACCGGCTTCATGGCGAACGATTTCATGAAATTTAAGATTTTATCCAGATTTTGTTGGGCGCGATCCAACCGGTAGAACAATTTGCGAATCGTTATTGCCAAGTCGTGCAAAAAGTCATCCAGCTCTGCAATCAATATTGTTCGAAACAAAAATGATATTGTGAAATCGTCGGGAACGTATAAAAAGAGGCTGAAAATTGTTTTTGTTCCAGTCACCGGGCGAACTCCAGTTGAGATTTTCTTGTGCGTAATCTATCGTTTCACTAATTGTGTCGATCTCTTCTTTTACCAGTTCGTATTCGTTGGGCAAAATGAATTCGCGAAGTCTGTTGTAACTGAAAAACAATTATCAAACAAAAAATGAAAACAATATGAAAATGGTTGCAACAAAGAAATAATTGGTTTTTTTTGTTTTTTTTACAGAAGCTGCGTACTAATAGACAATCAAGTTGAGATTGTAGATACACTTGTGCAGATAATTGCTGTTGTTGTAGAGGTACATCGCTTCATCTGGTAAGCCAGTTTTTTCAATCACATTCATATATCGTGCCTCGGATAAAATATCTTGCAATACAGGATGAAAGTTGTGTTCAAGTCTTCTTTCGTCTCCCTCACCTGTGATTTTGAATATGGTTGCATAAAAATGCGTCTGGAAATTCGGTGGAACACTTTGTACCCAATCGTCAAAAATTTCTCGCTCCAGTTTTGTCACTAATTCCTAATTTAAAACATTTCAATTTATAAAAACATTGCAAATTATATAAACATTGAAATAATAAACAAATCCAAATCTCAAAAACGTTAAAAAATAAAATACAAAGTTTTGTTACTTAAGAACCGATGTTTAAATGTTTGTTTAAATGTGATTGAAATCAGTAAAAATGAGAAACGCAATTGGGATTACAATAAGTTGAGAATATTTGTCTCGCGCTTCATTGATGGATTCTGAGTTTATAATAGGATGATCCAGGAGTTGCAATGATTCAAAAAGATGGTTCGATCTGTCTTTAACCTTCATGAGTACGCACAGACCGCCAGCAACGGGTGGAAAGTACGGATCGATGATCATTCTTCCGTTCTTTCTGAGCGACTCGACATTTTTATCCAGGATAATCTGGTATGATCCAAACGAGTTAAATCTTAAAGTTAAAGCCAGCACAACATTTGTATCGGATTTGACAAAATACCTTGTCAGTGTCCAGCTGGTCGTGAATCTTCTGAATCATCAACGAGTAATAATGCTTTAATTGCGATCGAATCAGCGGTCTGTGGGCCAACCCTCCCATCGACCACAATAACTGAAACATACTTTCTATTGTGTTGCACTCGTCGAATGCGAGCTCAAAGATCGTTGCTAATTTCCTATCGTACTCATCCACCTTGAAACCGCCAAATCAAATAATTCAATTGAAATTAAATCACGAATGGAAATTTGTAGATTTAGAATAATTAATAAAAAAACCTTTGTTAAAATCTCTTCCACGTCTTTGGAAAAACCCTCATCCTCAGGGGTCAGAAGTTCATACTCAGCACCCGAAAGCTCTGTAAACATTTTGAAGAACTCCTCGTAGATGCTGTTAACATTATTCAAAAGTGTCTTTCCTTGTAAACCGCACAATTCTATTTTTTCAAGTTTCAAGTATTCGGTAGCGATATGGAACAGAGTCTGTCACAAAGAACAAGAAAACTTTTAAAACTCCCCACAGTTTCTGGTCTTGTTAATTTTTTTACTGTGAGTTTGAAATAAAAGAACGGGAAGTGTTTCGTTTTTTTTTTTATTGACAGACCTTGATTTCCTCGAGACGCTTTTCAAATAAATATAGTCGATCAAAAATGAGGTTTTTGTGAAAGGACCAAAGCACGGGCACTACTGGCGGCTTAAAGTAACTCTCAACTTTGATCCGAAAGGCCTCAAAAATATCTTGATAATATTCTATCTGTTTCATAACGTTGTTCAGCCTGACTGAATTGTCTTCGATTTCTCCTTGCAGCACGGATGACGGGTCTAAGTAACTCGAAGCCTGATCAATAAAATTACATTACTTTAATATCTGAAAAAGTTTTTTCAATAGCCTAACAAGTTGAAACAACTTCTTTAAACCATCTTTTTTCAATTCTAATGATAAAAATATAATTTTATCTAGGAAAGCAACTAAAACGAAAAAAGGGTAAAAATCAGTACTTTTTCTATGATCATATTCGTCAACTGTTTGAGTACGTTGATCAGTCTTGTGCTGGAGCAAAAATGTCTCGAGTTAGCCCACAAGAGGCAAATGCAATGAAAGACACTTTTTATCGCTGGTTGGATCTCCTCAAAGTCGGCTTTATCTAACTCGTTGATAAAAAATTCCAATGGCTTGAGTTGCAAAAAAATGTCTCTTGCCTCGATGATACCTGCAATTTTTTATTGGTCATAACTTTTTGTCGTTTTTTCTGACTTGATATCATAAAAAAGTTTCTTAGAAATATTCGAACCAACGACTACGTTTTGCACCAGCAACCTCAGAGAACTTAAATAATGGCTCTCACTAGTTTCCAAATACGAGGCCATTTTTTTCACCCTCGGATCTTCTAATTGATTGTAAATGTACTCCAAATTGTGTAGCCTTTCTTGCCAAAATGCAAATTCTGCAAACAAAAATTTAAATTAAATTAAATTAAATTAAATTGAATACTTATTTTTAATTTTTCTTAGAACAAATTGTACCTGCGAAGGGTAACGGATTGTGCTCCTTGGCAAAAATCGAAGTGTTGTCTTCCAACAAAATTTCAGTTACTTGAGCGGTCCATTTCATTATTATTTCTTCTACGTTCTTTAAAAACTCGTAATCTATTGCCTCCTCGCTGTCTCCCTCCATCGCTTTTAATTCACGGTTGAAAATATTTTCTATCCCGTTTGGCATGGGCAGAAATGTGCGACCAGACATTTTCGATTTTAACTAAAATATAAGGATTAAAGAAGAAAACAAAAAATCTTGATTAACCATGAATTTTATGTTACAAAAATTAACAAAAAACTTGTTTTTACTTCATAAATCGAGTTTCGTATATTGTACACGTGTTTCGTGACGTCATCGGCAACGACAGTAGGCCAACCTTGATGGTTCAGGGCATTTGATAATAAAGGTATATAAACCTAGGAATTTAAAAATAATATTTTCAATATTGAATTAATTTGTTTAAATTCTTTAGCAGATCGTTTTCAGTTTCTCATTTTGTTTTGTCATTTTTACCTTTTCTACCAAGACTGCAAACTCATCGATTGGTTTAGGTGACATGTCTCCGGGTATTATAATGTCTCTAAAATTCTCCTCGGTTATTTTGACAGGTTGTCGTTTACAAAAGTAAGACATTTTGGTATTTTCACCTGTCGGAACATCTAGATGCGGTATCAGAACACTGCCTGAAGTCACTTGCAATATTAGCAATTTCTGTTCAGAGACATTGAAAAATATCTCGACAATTCTCTAACGGAATAAAAATGAATAATTACAAGATCAGCAATCGTTTAGGAAAAGGAAGGGAGGTTCAAATTAAAATTTTTAAGAATTTGAATTTTAAGATGAATTTGCACTTTGTGGTCATCATTGGCGAGCATTTTGTTCCACTTGTCAATTCTTAATCTACAGGATCGGCTCAAGTAACCATAAAGATATTCATATCGCGGATCTTCGTCGTTGTCATCTTCTTTTTTGTCGCCCATTTTGGTGTAAAATTAACAACTCGATCAATATTTTATGATATCTATCTTTCAATGATCATTTTGAAATTTCATTTGCTGTCACATTGTTTGAGAAGTTGACACATGATTAAATTTCATCTGACATTTACGTCAACAAAATTTGTAATTCGACTGTTCACTTGTTTCTAATTTTGAAATAAAAAAACCCCAGAACTTTTTACTCGTGCGATAAAAACAGCAATTTACTTTTGCTTTTTTGTTTTATTTGCCTGAAAATTCGATAAAGGATAGTTATTTGAAAAAAGAAGTAGTGATTTCATTCGTCGGATTACCTTCTTTTTATCATTCTTTTTGCCATTCTTTTTCCCATTCTTTTTCCCATGTTTTTTGTGTTTTTTTAGTGGAGCTATTTTTGCAAAAATTTCACGCCACCAACGTTGAATTACTTTTGCTGCTCGATTTCTCGTGAAATCCACGATTTCTTGAGCGTAATTACGAAGGTTTTCTAATTCTTCCTCGTAAATTTTAAGTTGCACTTTCATCTCCTCCTGTGCAAAATATGAATTTTTTAAAATCAAATACCAAAATATATCAGAACTTTATGGAACATGGAACTTGATACAAAATATTTTCGAAAAATGTTATCTACTTCCAAACTCGTTTTTCTAGCCTTGTCAGACTTAAATTCTTTCATCAGTTCATCAAAAATGCTCTGCCTCTCGCCAATATCTGTGTCATATTTCGAGATAATCGAATGCAGTTGCGTTTCCAGTTTTAATCTTTTTTTTTGCAAAAAAATCGATCAGAAACTTTGAAAGAACAATGTTCTTTAGTGTTGATATTTTTCAACTTACTTTTTACTTCTTAACTCTCTCTCGTCGTGATAAAATACGAATTTTTTCTTTTTTAGTCGCTCTTCACATTCGTTTGCATAATTTTCCAATTCCTCTTGCGATAATTTAGATTTCTCGTAAACAGAAACTTGATTCTTTTCAGATCGGACGCTAAAATATTTGTACAAAGTTTTTTTAACAAAGTTAATTAAGGAAGTAAGAAAGTGAACAACATAGATTTTTTTTCTACATTGTATTTCTAATATTTTGCCAGATGTTGTATTCCATATCATCGATGATTTCCTCGTTGCGCTCAATCTCTTCTGTCAATTTGTCCAGTTCTATTTGATGTCGCTTTCGTTGCTCATCCAACTCGTTTGATAAAACTAGAAATTCGTTTTAAAAAATCGAGCTCAAAAAAATTGCGAACTTCAATACTTGGAAGAAAAATTCTTAAAAATTGGATTGACAAATAAAATATAAATTCTTTTTGATTACCGTCAACAGTTTGTTGCAATTTCAAATTCAAGTGCCAAATGTTTCTCAGGTGCAAGTCTCTCTTTTTTTCCTTCTCTGGACTTAGAATCAATTTCGATACGATATATTCTGAGATGTAATTTATGTACACAAGCAGTAATCTTGATTTATCAGATCCCTGTTTTTCTTGCGAGGAAACAAAGTCGCGAACTGCTTGGTAACTGTCCAGTATCTTTTTTACATAATACAAATTGAAAAATGTGTTTCTTTTATGTCGACGTAACAGTTTAAATCTAAATTTCTTATTTATCTTACATCGATCGATTGCAGTAGGGCAGAATGTTTTTCGCAAGTTAACTCTGAACTGACTTTGGTAATTGTTTCTGAACTTTGTGTCGATTTAGAACTATCCATTGTGCAAGTACCTAAAATCATATTTCAGCTTTGACTGATTATCTAACTTTGATTAGTTTATTTTGTTTGTTTTTTTTAAGAAAAACGTTGATGATCAATTACAGGAATCATCACAAGGAATTTCAAGGTACGATGACAAGGTGTCGATAACCGTATTGTATTCCTGGCGAGATAAAATCTTTGGTAGCTCATCCCAGTCGAGAATAGCGCGTAATGTCAGCTAAAAGTATCATAATTTTGAAAGTCATGCAATAACTTTCTATTGACAAATAATTAACATCACTCACAGCCAATTGAAATCTTCTAATCAAGTCATTGAGAACATTTATGATTCGAGCTAAGTAAATAAATATCTCAGGATCGTCAATTTGCAACAAGTCGCTCACATGAGTTGCCAAATATGATACGTCGATTTTATTATCGATAAATTCAAGAAAATTTATTGGCATCTTCTACTTTTCAATTAGAAAATAAATTTCTATGAAGCTTAACCTTTGCAAATAATTTGCTCAATTTGACAATACAAACACAATAACCTTCCTTTGTTTTTTTTTCTGACTTACAAAGATTGAAGTAGGTGAGTTTGAAAGAAAAGATGAATTACAGATCGGTTTGAAAAAATATATTTTCATTAACGTTTGTACAATCAATCTCACCTAACGAATTATAAGGTACACGCAACAACTCGTCACAATCTCAAGGCGCAACGATAACATTCATATACTCAAATATTTTCAGAGGTAGAAATTCTTATACAAATCAAAGATTATTTCATCTATTTTTCCGACGAAGAAACGGTTGAACGCCGTGCAATGAAAGTCCGTCGCGATTCATCACAGAGTAATCGCTGAGAGATTCGTGCATAAAAAAGTTAGATGAAAAACAAATCATTGCGTTCAACCATCCTGGAAATAACAACAAAATCGGCAATGTGCGGATTTGTTGATACTTCGGTTTTTTGGTTTTCTCTTTTTAACTAAAAGAAAGGCTTTATCAGAACGAGCCTGCTCTGTTCTTGGAAGCGATAAATCTCTTCTCGCATTTGATTTCTTTTCATCTCAGATTCTAATAGTTGCAGTATTTACATCAGTGGTAATTTTGACGTAGGAATGTTTAAGATTACAAGTTTCAATATCAATCGCCGGCTTTTTTATTTTCCTCTTTTAACGCTGCTTGTTCTCTTTGGTACCTGAAAAGCAATGAATTGTTAATTCAAAAATTTAAGTTTCAGAGTGAAATGATAAAAGGACATTCTGTCTTTGATATTTTTATTACTTTTTAAAAGAAAGGTGAAACGAAAGATTTACGTGTTTAAATTTTAATAAAATCAAACCTTGTTTTAAGCCGAACAAACTTTTTCGTTGTGACTATGTTGTTTTTTGCAATTTCATTGTTACAAGATACAAAATCAAAAACGAACTTAACTATGTGAGGGAGACAGAATCTCTAAACATTATTTTGAAATATAATTTGTAATATAAAGTAGGTATTTACATAAGGTATCGTCCCATTTGGTAGATTGCAGTTGTGGCAACAAAAAGATTTACGCTAAAGAGATTCCAATTCTTTGGTGTAATGACCATAGAATATCTAGTCCAAATCAATCCCGTTGCTCCCAATGCGCCGGATTGTGACAACGATAATTTTTCAGCAGGTCTGGTAAGGTCACCTAAACCGGCAATTACAAGCCCCTGCAAAAAATAAACAATTTTAATTTTCTAATTTTAAGTTATAAATTTGGTGTCTAAATAAAAGAATTGCGAAATTAAAATTCAAAACTGCAGACAAATAATACACACCCATTTGAAGCAAGGTGCCCAAAAAAATATAGTCTGTGGCCCTGGAAATCAAAAATTGTGTAAATAAACTGTTTTGAACATGAAAATTGTTCAGACAAAACAACGATGAATATTGATCGCGCCGTTTAACTTCGGCTTGACAATGTCAGAGTGCACATCATGCAGGAAACATTGATAATTCATGATATGGAATGCTAAACAAGCATTTATTAAGATCAATTAGAATTCGAATTATTTATCAACCGATAAAAAGTACAAAATAAAGAAAAAAAACAAATGAAAACTGTTAAAAAGTTCAAGATATCATGATATATTTGTAATCTAATTTTTCAAATCTATAGAAATTGTTATTGCAAAAACTGTTTTCCTTATGTAACTATCGAGTGATATAAAATGGCCATAAAATCTATCATCTAGTTCACGTTCTGGAAATAACCTAAAAATCATCAACTTTTTTATCTCTGGAAATAACAAATTTATCATTTGTTTATCAACAATTTTCAATTTACTAACAAAATAGAAAATAAATAAATGCAAAATTGAAAGATATGTGCATAAAATTATAATGGAAAAATAATAAAAAATAGGTAGCAGAATGTTTGCAATGTGACGGTTCGGATGAACACGCGAGATAAAAAAATGTAGACTTGCGCGACGGCCTTGACCCGAATTTGAAGTGTGCCAAGTTTCCGGTCGCGCGCGTGTGCAAAAAAGCGGGAAACGTGTGTATGACGCGTGCGTCTTACCAGCTGGGTGATTCCAGAAAGGCTGCATTTTCTCGGGCACAAATCGGCCGATGACCTTCATCGAATTTCTGTACACTGCCGACATTGCGAATTTATCAACTAACACACTCTATGGACACGCACCCACATACGCACACACTCTCGCCAAAAGTGTACGCGGATCAGCGTTGCAGTGGTTACGAAAATAATATATCTCTGGCTTGTCAGCAGCTGATCCGCGTATTCCAAATCGAGCCACGCATACGGACACTACGTTCGCTACTCAAAGACTGCTGAAAACCGACGGACTGCGCTTGTCGTTTTCGTTTGCTGACGTCACACCGCGTTAACTCACTCCACCTCCTCTGTTTCCAAGTCCTCCCTACATACAACGACCTTTAACTTCTCCATCAGACTTTGTTTACTTATATTTTTTCGTTTGTTTATGGTCACACGTGATTAGTCGAATAAATTTAAAAAAGTTTGTAAACATAAATAACGGTAGACATTTTCTAAATTGGAAAACAATGGAATTTTCGAAAGTTTGTTTATTGTTTTTTTTTTAATTGCAAATTTTTTATTGAAATTGTTAGACAAAACTTTTGAATGTTGAATGTTTGATTTGAAGCATTTTTACATGCTTTGGGATTTTGTGTATGTAAAATAGAGAGTAAGTTAGGAAATGAATTCTTCAGATCGCAACTTCCGAGTTGGAGCATCAGTGAGTTGACATTGGTACTCGGATGCAAAATCAAATACCTAACGCAGTGCCAAGTTCCGTGTGCAAAGTGATCAGCTATTTCTGAACTTGACTTGCATTTGAAAACGTCAACATTGTCATGAAGTTTTTCTTTTTTTAAAAATAAATGAAATAATTTAATAAAATTCTGTTATTTCAAGTGGAGAAAAGGACCTTTTGGATATTCTAAATTCAGTACAATTTTTATATACAATTTATTCAATTTCATACAATTACAAATACATTATTATAGTATTTTTAATATTTATGTAGATTTACAATAAAAAACGAGAATCGACAATCGAAAACCAAATTTCAGTACAACTAATTCGGTTTTTTTTATTTTTTTAAATGCCTGTCTATGTCTTGATTAGTTTTTTTTCTATGATGACAAAATAAAATTGAGCATCAAACAATCCGTCGCTGCAAATAAGAAACAAAACAACATCGCAAATTGCACCTGAAAGTGCCTTTATCAGCTGGCACTTTTCATATCACAAAATACAAACGTAAAATTTACCAAAAATCTATCATAGTTTCTGTAGATTATGATTGTTTAAAACTTCTAGTTAAGATTTGTTTATGTATTTTGTTTTACGATTTGAGTCAACACGTTAGACCGTAGAAATGCATAAAACTATTATTTTCATTTTTATTTTCTTATGTTTATATTTACACTAAATTTATTTTCGAACAGACTGTTTTAATTGCGAAAATGGATTATAAGGATTTTTATGTACTTTTCTCAACAATTGACACTTTTATTTTTTGGACGAGTATAAAATAGTTTTTTGCCTCACTTTATCACAAGAGTATCACCGAAAGATTTGTACATCTCATTGAAATATTTGTCTCCTTTACATATCACCTTTTATCACTTTGTTAAAATTTATCTCTGAAATATATATTTTCTTCGGCATTATCTAGATGAATTTATCAGTTCAATTTTTCAAGAAACTTTTTAATGGATTTTTAAAACACTTTCTAACATTAAAAACGTGTCATTTTATAATTAAAACAGTCTTTTCAAAAATACCAAATATGTTTGCATATAAAAGTTGCTTTTTTTCTTTTTCATTTGTCATGTAATTTTTTTGAGCTCAGACCCAATAAGGTCAGCACCGGGATATAAAAGAGACATCAAAAAACACCAACCTAAAACTACAACTATACATTAATATTATGTAGAAAAAAGTGTTGTTCAAAAAGTTTTTCGCTATCGATATTATAAAATCGTTTAAATAACTTGCCAGTAAAAGTTATCTGCTAAGTTTGAATTGGCAGTAGAATGTGGCCTGTCGAGACGTACTTCTAAAAATTTACACTTAACTTATGAGAAATTGACTTAACTTCATTATTTTTTACTGTCTTGAAACTACGATTCAAAATCTAAACAATAAAAACAATTATTAAATGTCAAAAAAATTTGTTATAAAAATTCCAAGACGTTGATAAAATATATACAACTTAAATTCATTTATTATATTGTATTGCAATATATTACTTTGTTTTCAGCTTATAAGGCACGAATACATAACACCAATCAATGGAAGAGTTTTGAACTTTTTGCTGAAATTATCACAAGTTGATTTTTCTTCGAGTGTAATTTTTGATTGGTGTTGCAAACTAGATTTTTTTCCCCCATCCAGAGACACAATTTCATCATGATAAATCTCTCAAAAAATTGCAAATTGCATTCAAGTTTTCAACGTTTTTCCAAAAATAACAATTATGATATTCAATAAAAAGAAAGTCTTGGAAGACCAAAAAAAAAAAATTGTTCACAGTATCTGGATTCTGCACAAAAATAGTTTATATCTTTCTCGTACTTTAAGAAGGTACAAACAAAAATTACTCAATTTCCTTAAAAACTATATCTCAAGTTTGAAACAAAAGTTATCTTTCAAACAGATTGAGTGGAACGAAAATATCGAGTTGCATGTACCAGAGTGATAAAAAAAGTCTAAAAAGAGAGATCACTGTATTTTGTAAAGCGTAACTGCGGATTCAAAGTTGTTCAATAATTTCATAAATGCAGTGGTTTGTCTAGGAACAACATCCCAGTACAAAACTCTAAAAAAGTGTCACAACCGAGCACTAAATGCACATTGTAAAACGTGAACAGTTGTATAAGTACCAGTCAAAAAATAAATGCTTCGTTTGATTTAAAACGGAAATTGAGCAAACAATTAAGACTGCGTAGAACCAAGTTTAACAGAAGTCACCTCTGAAATATTATTTTCAAAAAAAAAAAAAAAAAAAATAACCAACTGATTTTCATAAATTTCTCATCAAAAAAGAAAGTTTACGTTAAATAACATTGATCAAATTCATCATCTCAGATGAAAATACAAAATTTCTGAAAAAATTCAACTTTGTTTATAATTTATATAGTTAGTATCAAAATGTTACGTTTAACCCCTGTGGAAAGTCAAATTCGATTATTTCTAGGCCAATTATCAGAATGCTCTTGGTGACGTGTTTGAACACAGCTCTGTCGTCTCTAAGCATTTAGCCAAAGATAAAAAGCGACAGCCAATGTGAGCCACGGCAGTTGCCAAAGGCTGACCAAGAAAAGTTTCCACAAGGGAAGTCTTTCTCATTTGTCGAAAAGTCTGTACTTCGTCATTGAGCCGTGAACATCTATGGTCATGAACTTGCTGAAATCACGCGAGATACAAACTTTGGTGTTAGAAATCGTTGGCAGTGGCACAACTCCTAGCAGTTCCGGATGCTTTGAAATCCGGCCAGTTTTTGCAAGCCAAAAAATCTTGCCAGACGTCGACGAGTTGCCGTTGAAGCTCAACTCGTCAGCATTCGAGTCGGACAGCGACAGGCTGAGTTTTGAAAAATCAACACTCCTGCTGTTGCTGAGGATTTGGCTGCTTCGAGGGCTGATGCTCACGTTTGGACTGCTGTTGCTGCTGCTAATGCTTCCCATTCTGCTTTGTCTTTGAGTGGTTCTTTTGAACTTTGATAGGGAGATGTTCCAGAAAACCATCTCGGTATTTGTTAAGGAAAGGAAGATTGGCATACCGATATTTGAAGGTGCCCAGACAAGCTGCTCGATCGCTTTTTTGTGGTAGTTGAGCTCTTTTGGCTCGGAACGTCCAGTCAAATCAACAACCTAAAATGAAAACAATGAAATCATAATTAAAACCAATTTTTATTTCATTTTTACAGTGGATCAGTATTTTTTAAACTTACTGAGATAAGTCCGGTATCCCTCCCAACAGCTACGTACTTCAAATCATAAGAAAAAGCGCAACATTTAATCTGATCCATTCGATTGGACTCGTAATCAAATGAAATGGTAAAAACATCCATCTTATCGCTGACGTAGTACTTGTAAAACGAATCAGTTTGATTACTATCAATGTCTATGAAATAAACCATAACTTTCTGATAGTCGAACACAATAGACAAACAATTTTGCTCGTTGCTCAGACAACAGTAGGTGACTTTGGAACTGCCCATCTCAGTGTTGTAGGTCCCGGTTTCTTTCCAAGTCGTACGTTTTACGTACCAAAACTTGATCTTTCCATCATTCGTTACGAGTAACAGATGGTTATCTGACAGTTTGAACAGCTTGAAAATTGGCCCCACGTTTTTTATAAACGTCTGTACTCCTTTGTCGGGTTCCATGATTTCGCGCCTGAAACGACTTGGTCTGTCTTCTTCAATCCAAATCTGAAAAAATTAAAATTAAAAAGGTTTAAAAATGTGCAAATTTTTGAACGGTTGAAATTCAAAATTTAAATATTGTAAATGTTTACTTTAATGTCAACTTTGTTTTCCTGACAGATAACAACATTTCGATTATCAATCTCAATGACAGTGATAAAAGTATCGATCTCAGCGACTGGAAAGATGATTTGCTGGGCTCGGGTCTTGCAATCTATCACTGTGACATTTTTCTTCTCCTCGGTGTAGTAGATGATTTTTTCACTCTCGATGTAAAACAGCTTTGCAATTTTTCCATCGACTTTTGGGATTTCGTACAACATTCTGTCGTTCGACCAAACTACTATCGATCCTATGATGGTTTCTGACACTACAATATCCTCATTGTCGCCGTCTTTCATTATGACATAAACTGACGGTTTCCTGCAAATGAAAAGTCAAATTCAAATTCAACATTTCAAACAAAATTTTTCATCAGTCTCAGTACTTTTGCTTCTCAACTTACGTCATGACTGCAGAATCTTGATTTGCATCTAGTTTCCACATATGAACAATCCTTTTTGAACTTCCTATGATCTGAAAAATTCGACATTTTAATTTGTTTCTGATTAAAAAACAGTTTGAAACTAAAAAAAAATTAACAAATTTTAAAATAACAAGTTTTAAATCTTACCAAATGAGCATTTTCTGTATCAAGATAATAAGTGTCCAACGAAGAAACATGTGCCTTGTAAGTGATGATCAGATTGAACAAAGCACACGCCTCCCTGACAGAGATATTTCCATCTGAATCGGCAAGAATCAAATACTTCTCATCGTACGTCAAAGCAGCACAAGTATAGACAACAACTTTCCCATTTTCCTGAAGCTTGTCTGACTCGCATTCCTGATTTTTCACATCGTAAGTGTGAATCTGACCGTCGTTGAAGTACCAGCGGACAAAACAAACGTTGTCCTGAGTTACTATGATCATGGTACTTCCATGAACCGACTCGTCGTACTCGACCATGTAGACTACTTTCATGTTATTCTGTTGCACTATATTGAACAGAGACGAGTAAGTGTACTGGTCGTCTCGCCAACTGTACACCTCCAAAATACCTTCCTTCAAATTCAATATATGAAGAAGTCGCCTCTTGTTAGTCGTTGCTATCTTCTTCTCTGACTCGCTGCAAATTTACAGAACGTTTTGAAAATTCTTTTTGATTCACTTTTATCTTCTTTATTTTGTTAACTTACCTCAAAGTGCTGTTCTCTTTGAATATTTTCACACCGTCCATCTTCCAGATCTGAAATCAAGAATAAGTTTAATTTTTTTTATTTCAATAGTAAAAGTTTGGAAATATTTGACGTTTTTTTAATTTTCTACAAACCTCAATAAGACCACTATAGTTGCAGGTAACAATGATACTATCAGAGTACCCAAAGCTAACATCAGTAATCAAATCCTTTTCCATACTGATTGACATCTTACTATCGTCCTCCTCGTTGAAAAAGCTGTACCAATTCGACTGCCTCTGTCTGGGACTACTAGGCGACAAATAATCCTGACCCTCAATCTCGAACAACTTAACAACCCCATCGTGACTAAGCGACAAAAAATGGGTACAATTCTGCGAAATCAAAATCTTCTTGATCGTGCTCTCTTTGCTGTGACCATAAAAGTATTTGCAACTCCTAGTCGAGCAGTTCCAAAGCATCAAACTCCCCTTCTCGCCCCCTAACAAAATTTCGTCCTGATTGTCTGTGAACCTCGCCACGGTTACGTTTATCGGCACTTCCTCACTCAGTGGAGCATCAGGATGGTTGATCTTTCTCTCAAGAGAGAGATAGAGATTCGAGGTCTTCTGTTGAGCCAGTTGTCTGGCAGTTTGTTTTATAAATCCTTCAACTGAATGGTTCATGGCGATCTGAACCAGATCCAAAAACTCTCCGTCCCTTTGTCTTACCAAAATCCTGGCATTTTCTTTCAAAAATAACTCTAGATCCTTGACCCTGGATTCCAGCTCTGGGTCACCGTCTTTGGTAATGTACGATCTGTACTTCTCCAGGTCGAGGTAGATGTCGTTCAACCCAGCGTGATAAATCTTCGCCTGGAGGAAATCAAAGTTGAGATAAAGCTCGGGAAACTCGTCGAACATCTGAGCCTCTTCCAGGTGATGGCCTATGTAGGTGTAACTGTAGTTGTCGTCTGGTAACTTTTTCAAACTTCCGTCACCGAATTTTCGGTACTTTTCGACAAAGGAACGGTGCATTGCTATGAGTTCGTCGGTGGGAATTACCTTGCAGAGGTACTCTAGCATGCGCTCGTGAACTCCGTAGATGTAGCTGTTTAGTTCAACGTTCCACTGTTTTACAACCAGGGATTTGTTGAAGAATTCCAACATGACGTCTTCTACTAGATAGGAATCTTCTTCGTCCCATAAAATTTCGAGGGTCTGAAAAAATTTTGGATTTAGAACAACTGGAAACATATGAAAGTTCAGTTAAATTTCTATTTTGTAACTCACTTTCGGCATAATATTTACGTCGCCATTGAAAATAGCTAACAACAAAAATCGTTCCTTCATTTCTCCTTCGAGTTCCTCGAGGGCCATCTTGAAAATTGTTTCTTGTTTTTCCAAGTATTCTCCAATCACACTAGAATATCAAGGTTTTAAAATAATTATTGTAATTACAATTTCAAAGAAAAATATTTAAGGCGATTTTGTAACTTACTTATTCCTACGGTTTTTAGTTTTCAAACTATTCAGATAATATTTCCATCTGGGATTGTCATGCTGCATGGACTGCTTGAAAATATTGAACTGAGTTGCCAGCATCGTTATGAGCAGTGGCATACCTTTGCATTCGTCGTGGATCATCGAAGCTTCTCTTGGAAGTTTGTCCACCTCCATATTAAGCACTTGAGCAAACAACCGAAGAGTTTCCATCTTCGTAAAACCATCTTTCATCTACAAAACAATTTATTTTATTTTTTAAGAATGGATTATCTTTCTTTCTTTTTGTGAAAAAAAAATTCTAAGTTAAATAAACTTTGGTTTCTAACTGGTATTTTATGTCAACTTATTTTTACTCACTTCTATATTGAACGAATGTTTATTCTGCAACACACTGATGTCAGTAGTGATGACCAAGATTTTGCAATCAAAACTAAACTCGTCGATGATTTTCTTATTGTGAACATCGTCTAGGACCAGTAAAGCATTTTTATGAGCATTTTGTCGGAAATGGTTCTGAATGAACATATGTAAAGTTTCTTTCTCGTGAGTAGGCGGTTCTAGTTTGTATTGAGTTGGGGTTATTTGATGATACAAATTGGACATTTGTATCGCAATGTCTTCGTTCAGTGGACGATGTTTGCCGAATTCCAACCAGTAAATTTGGTTCTAAAAATAAAAATTGAATCATGAATTTCAAACTTAGATTAAAACAATTTATTTGTTTTTGATAAAACTTTATTCGATGGATTATTTCACTTACGTCAAACAAATTTGATACCAATCGTGGATCGTTCAGGACGTTCACTGTCAAACATGATTTACCGTATCCCTTCATGCCATGTAGAACCACGTATCCTTTTGGGATCAAACTTTTTAGAGCACTTTTTAATTCTTTTGCCTGAAATTGATAGACAATTTTAATTCCCAATTCAACAATGAATTCAAACTTTTCTTAATTTTAGCAAAAAATTCCATGTTTACTTTTTCTTCTCGCTCCACAGTTAGTGGGGAGATCGAAGGAATATTTGTATGAAGACATTCTGATTTGTTTGAGCTGCTTCCCAACGGTTCCAAAAGTTTATCTATAGTGTCGCTTATCCAACCATACTGCAATCTCAGAGCCTGATGAAAGTATTGAAAAGCATATGCACCTCGACTAAAAAAATTTAATCGCAATTAAATTAAAATTTGTTAAACATCTTTTTAATCATTTTCATCTTATCATTTTGTTTAGTTATATGTATGCATTTGTTTGTAACTTACGTTGGAAGGATGTCTAACAAAATCTCAGCCTTTTCTTTGTTCGTTGACCCGGCGTCGATTTGCTTGATATGCTCTTCGTTCAAGATATAAGGTGTCTTTAGGGCTTGTAAGATATGATTGTGAACGTCGATCTCATTGACAATGTTTTCCCTTAGTTGTTGCAGGATTTCCCGATGAGTCTTTAGCATGATGGTACATAAAAAATATCATCATATATTGATCTGAAACAGGTATAGACACGGTTATTACGTGTTTGTTTTGAAATCGTTCGTTCGAATAAACTCCGAAATAAAATGACGTTTTAAGGGGGCGCTTATTTCTAACGTTATCTTATTTTAATTAGGAGATTGGGGAAAAAAGATCAAGGTCATTTACATACGTTTCACTTTTTACTTCTAAATGTTTTGATTACGATCTTTACGTGTCAACACCCGCAATAAAATTCATGAACAAGTTTATAAATCGAATTGAATTATGTTTTCTTTTGAAATTGTTCTTAATTTTTATGAAATGTTTAAATAATGAATAAATGAATGTAAAAGAAGTATTTACATTGATGATTAAAAAATAAAACAATGGATCGAGGTTGATATTCTTCATTGGAAAAAACTTGCAAGTATAATCACTGTCTTGACCAGTTCGTATTGCCGTTAGACAGCAAAGTTATGTTCTAACAGGTGCCGACCTCCGAAATCATGGAAACAGTAGCGTCCGTTGCAACTGATGAGTCATACCTTGCATGGATTTTAAATCTGTGGGTGTATTTTATCTAATCCACAAAATAGCAACTGATAATAAAATCTAGACCAGACAACTCAATCTATTTTTAACATTCTCAAAACAATTTAAATATTTTCAAAACAAAAAGTAATTCATAAAATTGAAACAAGATCAGAATTTTAAATATCAAAAATAAGTTTGAACCATTTCTAAACCATTCAGTTGAAATGTTTATGAACTTTTCAAAAATAATTAACACACACAAAAATTTAAAACCCAAGAATTTTAAATTTGAATGAAAAAATTTTTCATTTTCTTTTTGTTAAGATGCACAGTGATTGTTGTTTCTATAAGAATCGCGATAAAAGAGAGTTTATAATAGTGACATGATCAACCTTCGCATCGCAACTAAGGAGAAAAAAATTTGCGCCTCAACCTTGCAAATTTATCCACATTCCTGATAGCCTTGCTATCTCCATAAACTGTAATCTGATGTTGTCTAAAACCCCGCTGTTTTTAAGCAGTCGCAAAAAGTTCACCCACTTGGCTCCACAGGTGACGAACAAAAACACAAAACAAAAAAAAACGCGTGTAACAACAATAACACAACGCGCGCAGAAGAGTCATACTAAACAATAGAGAATTATCCGTTGTGAAAAGGAGCAATTCGGAGCACAAATTCGGAGCACCTGATGCGCATTTTGGTTTACCTGCAAAATTTGCACTGCCAACGAGGATTCCGAGTTCTTTGTTCTAAGCCCTAGTCAGCATCGCACTTCAAAAACAAATCAACATATCAACTGCAAATGCACCATTTGAATCGTTACCAACTGAGCAATCACACGTACAGGCCTCTCGCCAGCGACTGAAAACACACACTTAGACAGCGCAACAAGCAGCTTCAACCATCGCTCACGAACTTTGTAGAGCTTCGACTCAGTGTCCTTAAGGCTACTTTAAGGCATGTCTTCACTTTTCAAACTTTTCCCGCTTGTTTTTTGAAATTGAAATAAACAATTTGCAAAAATGTTAATTGTTCATACAAAAACAACTTTGAGAGAAAGTTTTTGTGTTTGAAAAATGATGGAACATAAAAATGAAGATGAAAAAGTTGAAGTTGAATGAAAGTTTATGAAAGTAGTTTGAAGTAGTTTTGAGTGAAGAAATAAATAAATCATTTGAATGGAGACATTTCTGTAAATGTATTTAAGCAAATGAAACTGATGGATTTATTTGAACCAGTATGTGAGATAAAGGGATAAAAATAAATCAAGACAAAAATGACCGCACAAAGTTAGCAATTCGCCCGCACGTCATATTACCATAACAACATGAATTGCAAAGGCATTTTTAGCGTGAACCGCAGAAAGACTGGGAATAAAATTATCCTTGATTGCGAATCGCATAAATCATCGGCCAACATTGTGCTATTGACAAGCACTTTTCGTAACTCTTATCTGCGAGGGCAGACAATTTTCATTCGTATCCTGTCAGCTGCAACAAATGGGTTTTTGAAACAACAACAAAATGAAACTAAAGGAAGAGAAAAATTGCATAAAACATTGCAAAAGGCTGAATCTGCAGTTCTGCGAAAAAAAAACGTTATTATTTATTGTACATCTTTACAAATAAACGTGTACATGACGACGTACATCATCCTCGCGGTTGGAGCATGACAGTTACAATTTACGTGGGCAATTACAATTACAAACAGCTCAAAAGTTGGCATAAATATTGGTTGAATGAAAAATAACAAAGAAGGATTGATATTGTAAAATATAAGCATAAATTATCGAGTCGTTGCGTCGTTCGGCAGCCAGGACGTGCGAACCACCTTATCTCTGAGTAATTATGTGCAACAATGCGAACAAAAACAATCGACAAGCACACACAAATCGCGCCGTAACATCTTGGACTATCGTAAAGCTACCTCGGTGACACGAATAATGCGATTAACTCGTCTGGTCATTATGAGCCATTATTAAGCACAAAGATTTTTGTCGGTGTGGGAAGTCATCATAATTCGTTGTTTCCTGCGAAATTCTTGTGAACGAAGCAGACTAACAAAAAAAAATTTCAAATTATTAATACCGACAATGCTCAAGTTTTTTTTTTCAACTTTCTGATGGTTTTTTCTCCTTAATCGAGCTTGTACGGTTCTATATTTAGTTTCATATAAAAACATTCTCACTTTTCATGTAGTTTTATAACTATGTTAAATTATAGATAAATTTATTTATAAAATCATGTATGGACTCATTTGCAAAATTGTTGAACGAATTTTGAGTTGAATGTTCGATTTGAGACGTTAAAAAATGTTTCTAATTTTATAAGACGTGGTTTGATAAAAAAAATGATTGAAACAAACACGATAGAAACTTAGAGGTACCAGTCGAGAGTAGTTGAATTGCAGAAAGTGCAGCGCTTAGCGAGCCCTAATTTAATGTACCATGTAATCTTGCGGTACATGCTTTTCTAACACACTCACCCACACAATCACACGATCCATACAATTAAAATTTTTTTTTCTCTGTTGCAGATAATCCGATAAATAACGACAAACGACGGCACTAACGATGCGGCGACATGGTGTTATCGGACAAATCGTCTCTTTGGCTTCAATAAATAAACGCAAGATTCATCGTGTCTGGTAAGTAATTGCTTAAAATTATGGCAACCTTTTTTTGCCCCTCCAAAAAGAGACCATGAACATTGACCTTCAACCAAGTGAAGTTGAGTCACTCGAACATTTCAACTGGCGTCTTTTTACAATCAAAAAAGATACAAAGTTCATAACTCCGCGACCTAACTCTATAATTTTGAGTCGCACAATAATGTTTATAGCAAAGGATTACTAATCGCGTTTCGTTCGAACACTTCTGGGCGATGTTGGCACAAATCAAACTTGTACTTGGACTGAACATTCTAACCGCTAGTATCTCGTATACAATTTGTCTACAATCAGCTTCTTAAACATTAACATAATACTTTTTTTTATTATTCATTTACATGTTTCATTTACAATTTCCAATCTTCCAAATCCAAGTACACGAAAACTAAAAAAAAAAATACTAAAACTCGTTACTATATGGGAGACAAGATTTGGTTCAGGAGCAGGAGCACTCGAGGACCTTCATGTTTTTCCAGCTGGAGATTTTGAGTTTGGTGGAGTCGTTCTCGTCAAAGTAGAGGATTTCCAGCTCGGCGAGCTTGCTGGGCGCGCAGCAAGGCCGCGGCACTTTCCGTCTGTTCTCCTTCCAGATGAGGCTCTGCAGGAGCGCGTGATGGTGCGCCGGATTGTACCGGGGCGGGCACCTGCCCTTGCAGTAACCCGCGTCAAATGTTTTCGGCTGGATAATGAACTCGAAGCCCTTCAGCTCCTTGAAGATCACCGTCATATGATGCCGGCAACACTTTTTGCTTTCACCGTGGCATTCCGTGCGTCGGCCCTTGTGCAGCGACATCACCTTGTTGTCCAGCGGCGTCACGTTACGCTTCGTCAAGATCCGCCTGTCGGACCTGCTCACGCCGAATATGTTTATCGCCGCCGAAATTAATGACCTGAAAGAACAAGTTTCGCACACTCAGTATGGTCTAGAAAATTCAACTGGCGTGATTTCATGGCTCGATGGCTATTTCAAGAATCATCCTCTATTTTCAGATCGATAGGTCAATCGAATTGTGAATGAAAATCGCTAATCTTAGCATCGTCTGATATAATTCGAATTGTTAACAATGACGCTTGAGGCGCTGCCAAAACACGTCAAAAATTTTGCGGATGATACAATCTGATTGTTTATGTACGAAATACTTTGGCAGTTACGAATCGCAACATTAATCCAACGTCAGAGTGCGAGAATTCGCCATAAAAGCAGATCACTTTTAGCATGAAAAAAATGTTGTTTACAATTTTGGTCTGAAATTTGTGTCTCAATTTTGTTCGTGATTTGTTTTTTTGGTTTTCGATTTCAACTCAAGTCGAGTGTTGCTGTTGTACACTTTTACGACTGCCTTTACCTCGATTTAAATGAAATTCCACGCAAAATATATTCCCCGGGATGTTGTTAAGTTACAATTTCAATGCCACGGTTGGGCCTGTATAAAGGAACGAATTTCTCGATTCTGGCGTTTGCCATTTAAAATCAATAGACTGTTTTGCAAGGCTTTGTACGCCCGGAGGTGTCGGCACATACAAAGTATCTAGTTACAAAGCTGTATGACGGTTTTTTTATTTGCAAAACTGTATAAGGAGCGAGCTTGTGGACAGGAACCTTCGTAGAAAAAAGCCTCTTAAGATTATTTGTCATGCGGCGAGTGTTAAATGGTATGTGGTGAAAAAAAATTTTCGGTTTCAGTTGACCAAAGTACAAATCACTTTTATAATCCTAAGTCAAATATACCAAATCAAAATATAATTGAAAAATTATGTATGGAAAACTATATTTGACATTTTATTTTTGAAACATCTTATAAAAAGATTGTATATGGAAGAACATCTATACTGTATCATATATGAAAAGTTTATAAAGCACCATTAAAGAAAGATTACAATCAAAGATCAAATATGGAAGATCTTGCACTTAAAATTCTATGTGGAAAATGTTATATAGAATTTTATATATGGACGATGATATATGAAAGATCATATGTGAAGAATTTCATCTAGGTGGAAAGAATGAATATGAGATAGAGATAGAAAATAAGAAGGAGGAGTGATTAGACTGGTACCTTCGTACGTGCGTGTTATTTTGCGTGATTTGAAGTTTGAGGCAGTGTTGTCGGAAGCCGGTAGTGGCACTTAAGATCGGCCAATCGGCGACATGCTCAGTTAAATCGAGCTCAATCCATCGTGATGTTTGAGGGTCATCAAGGTCAATTATGTACTCAGTGACCGATAACTGTGCCGAGTCTGAGGTGAAAGGTCGATGACAGGAGATTAGAAAAGTCAAGTTTCCGCTCGCGCCTCGGTGTTTGCTCTCCAGCAAGAATCGCAAATTCGCGTGCTCGATCGTGTATCCGTCGGCGACTTCGTCCGGCACTCGAAAGTACACGCTCTCGTCGCTTCCATTCCCTGGCTGCTCTGAAACAAAACAAATAACATGAGCCAGTGTTCCAACATTGCGTAACTTAAGGGTTATCCGCGCGTCCAGCTTCCGCTCCGAGACTCGCTCTTTTTTTTCTTCCCCGTCTCTGTCTTTCTGTCTGTCGCGACTGCCCGACGATAATGAGCTGGCTTTGATCGACGAGGCAAAAATATTAAGTAATAGTCAGCTAGATAATTGTGACAAGTTTATTTGTCGCGAGAACTGGTTAAACGCGCGATTCATCAATGCAAGAGACGTCCGAGCTTTTCCTGTAAAAGTTTCGGCGCGCCGACTATCGTATCCGTTTTCATTCAAATCTGTTTATCAGCCGACCACTCGGATTCAATGAAAAATCATAGTCCTATCAGTCGGCTCGATTTTTCTTTTTCCGTCCTCTTCATTCATGCGATCCAGTTTCGTTTGATTCACGCCGTGATGTAACAATGGCACATGTCCAAGTCACGCCTCCGCTACTCGCAACATCTTGATCGATCCGCGCGATTGTCATTTTACATAATTGCTAATTACATCGCGCGCTCCTAGACACTCGTTTCCCACCCAAATAACACGCTTTTTCCTAGTACGTACACGATTATAGATTTAAGCGCCGGTAATCAACTTCATTCATTAAGATTACTCACTTCTTTTCCAACAAATACAAACAAACTTACAAGTCAGTTTGCGAGGAAATTTTTGGGGTAATTAAAAATGAATACTGATTTCCGTTAAAAAACGGAAGTTCCTGACGCAAAAGCGCATTTTTTTATTTGAGGAAGTACCGTTTTTCTCATGAATATTGTAATTTGTTTAATATTAATTTTGGAGTTGGTTTTCGTAAGGAAACGAAATTGTGGAGTCATTCATCGTCATGAATGAGTTTTACGCATTTTGCGACGTCATTTCAACGAGCTGTTCCGGCGACCGTTTTTTACACCTGAGGAAAGTAATACTTGTAACCAATACGACTTGGCTGACTTAACTCCAAGTACAGAAAACCGATTAACATGTTATTTTTTTTTTTTTTTTTTTGAAATCCCTTAACTCGGTGTTGGGTTTACAAGTGGGATTTTGGTTTTTATTGTTTTCAGTTGAATTCAAAGCTAATTGAATTTGATGGCTGAAAATTGGGTCATCCAAATTGGCCCCTCTCTTTTTTCATATGATAATTACCAGTCGCGTATATTGTGAAGAATTTCCTCTGTTTCCCGTCTTGAGTGTACAATCTTGAAAGGTATTCTCTGTGGGCTCTTTCATACTCGGACTGACTTATGTTTGCCTGCAACAAACACGTACGAAGAACAATGTAATTGGTACAAAAACATTCTAATTATTATTCTAATCACTCGATGAAAGTAATAAAACATCATTTCTATAAACTAAACAACAAACTAAACCAAATTTCATCAGTTAGAAATTTTTGCAAGAAATTTTTTATTACTTTTTTTTAAATAATTATGAGAATATCTTGAATGAAAACAATTATGGACATTGTAAGTCTTATCAAGAGTGGATTTTGATAACTTGAAAGTTTTCTCAGCAGAAACTTTGAAAGTTTTGTTATCAAAGTGAAAGTAGAAGTTTTGAATTTCGTGCAAAAAAGCAAAATAATGAAAAAAAAAGTATTGTGACAAAAGTAATTTGACTTCGTGGGTGATCTGCATTAAAATCAGTTAATAAAAGATTACGAAAATGGTAACACGATAACAAGCTGCGTAACAGGTACGAAATCGCACTTGGCTTTACAGGGCTCAAAAAGCCGAAGGGTATTGCAACGTGAAACCGGAAAAATAAGACTTCTAGAACTGAACCATTGTACGTACATGAAACGTGGCAGATGAATTGTGCATTTTCTTAACGCGACGTGACACGTTTCAAATTTTTTGCACCATACAATTTTCGCACTTTCAAACTTTCATACAAACTCGATTAATACGGACAATAACTTTTTTCATTCTTTTTCAGTTTCACGAGGAATTTCAATTTCAAAATTGGTACTAATTTTGCCATTATAAATTATGTAATTGAAAGTGTTTAGTTGGGTTTTTTTTATCTTAACTTTTTTTTTATAGGTAAGGTGTGAATAATACATTGATATGATGAAACCATAATAAAAGCGTTAATTTGTAGAGTCGACAGAATTTCGTGAATGTTAAATTTACGCTATTAATGAGCATCTTAGAAAGCCACGTAAAAACTCCTCTCTGACACTTATTCTTGTAAGCGTGCCATGAAGAATTTCATGATCCAAGCGCGAAAGTCCTATCTGGGTATCCAAATTTAAATGCAAATGATTTTTTCTAATTGAAAACATTTCAAAGTGTCAATGATGGTTAATTAATTGGAGGTAAATTTAGTTATTCCTTTTTTCTAGATTCTTATCGAGAAAAAAAAGTCATTAACCGAATGAAATTTTAGATCAATTTTTTTTCAAACCAAAATTCCAACGAAAACATTCAAAAACTTCATTTCTTTTCAAAATTTCCTTTTTTGTCTACGAAACAATTTTGGATTCCTCATTTCGCTCAATTTCGGACTCTTATGGTCTTGCATTTTAAGAGCCTGTAAATAAACCTTTTCGTGGGATTTTTCAATATAACGAAGTGTTTGCATTCTGCTAAGATCTCAAAAAAAAGAAAAGTTTGTCGAGGGTCTGTATACTAGTTCTTTTCTTCTGGTGAAATGTTGACACAAACTATGCACGATGGCTGCTCATACACACTTACATGGGTATACACCTTTTTTTGTTTTTTTTCTTCAACCCCTTTTTTTCTTAGTCAGAGTTCAAGTTTGGAAACAAATCAGATCTATAATTATTGATCGTTTTTAACATGTACAAATTGCAAAAAAAATTGCAAAAAAATCTGTTAAAGAATTGAAAAAAAAACTTTTTAAAATTATAAACAGATTTTAAAATTGATTTTTTTAAAATTCTGTAAAATGAAAATTTGCAGGGGCTAACCTTAGCAGGATCAGGAATTCTGTCAAGTCCGAGACCTTGAATGATGCTGGTCCTAATATAATCAAGCTCATCGTCGTAATCGAAATGAAGATTTTCGTCGTCGCGAAAGGAAAAAGGCGTCGATAAGGCGGCGGCCGATGATGCGACGAGGGCCATCACGCCGATCAGGAGCAAGTTGGCTCGAAATAACGCGAGATAGCGGACTTTCAATCGTACGCTCACTGCTTGGATTTTCAACTCGGTGGTGCCGCGATGATGAATTTCGACGTCGGCACCGGCGCTCTTCTCGATAAATTTGTGCTGTTTATTCCACGATTCTGAGCATCTGAACATGAGGTGCTTGCCCATAGCCAGATTACTATGACTCGTCACCAATCAATCCGCTATTCGCTGAAAAAAACAATCCCCAAAATGTGAAAATTCATTTTTTATTTTTTTTCTGGTTTTTTATTTGTTTTCTTCAAGAACATTTAAAACAATTTATTTCTTTCACTGATATTTTTTCAATTACTTTTTCAATTTGAGGGAAAAAATCTCACTTTCGAACGAGATAAACAGTGATAAATTCCAAAAATGATAATTGACTCTCATTATGCAAGAGAGTTATGGAAAAATTGTCTTTAACACTCATTAAACGATAATTTCATGCTTTTAAAATCGTACAAATCATTTTAATGCGAACAAAGAACGACAATATAGTATAATCTCTCTGTTTAGTCGCTCTCGGCGTATACATTCAATTATTTGATTTGCAATCGAAATGAAATATTACTAAAATGATGGAAAATTGCATTCTAAATATTACATTAAAAATCAGGTCGCAAATTCCTCGTTACAAATGAGCTCCAATTGCATAACATTGTGGATGTTATTTATTGTTAAACTATGCACTTAACCATAGACAATGTTGCTCGCATTTTTACTATCACAAAACATGTCAACATTTTTATGAATCGTGGTAATCCGATTTAGACCATATTTCAGCTTCGGGTTCGCGTTCACACTTTTTATTTCTCTCGATAAACATATTTTTATCGGCTGGAATTGAATTTTCATAAGCATCGATCAATCAGTCGTCGCGATAAAATGCTAATTGAAATTACAATATTTTAATTAGAAAAATGGAAAAAATTGAAATTGGACAAATTGATTATAAGAAAAGTAGAAAAAAAACGTCGACTGGAAAAACGCATCTGTCGCGTTTAAAATTAGGCCGTAATGCAATTAGTTAACCATGAGTTTTTTTACCTCGCCGGCGATAACGATTTTGCATTCATGCAACTCGGCTCGTCTTTGTAAACTAAACGACAACAAAAGAACAACAGATCCGAAGCAACAAAAAACCGATCAGAAAGTAAAAAAATTAATGAATTTCAACCGCACCAAAACAAATGTTGAATTTTGTGAATGGCGAGAAAAAAAAATCGGATCGTCGTTTAAATTTAAATGTGTCGGTACCGATAAGATATTCGAGACGAAACTTTTTTTTTTGTTTTGGTCACCAGTGATTTATCAAGTCCATGTTTTTTTCGGATAAAGAAATGTCGCAGAAAAGTCAACTTGTCACGTTGAGAATAAATTTTTCACTACCGATCTCGCATCGTTCCTTGACTCGATCGGTTTGCACACGAGCTTACTTGTTAAGTTGCAGATCCCTTGAGCGATTATCTGTCGCACATGTTTTGCGCGGGCCAAAACATGAATAAAAGTGTCGGGCATCCCGTCAGGCTTTTAAGCGTTGACACAAACACAACTGAATCATCACTCGGGGTTCGAATTAGGTAAGCGGGAAATCCCCCGGTCGTGGGTAATTAACTCGGAGCCACGAAAGTCGCGAAGAGTGCGTCGCCCGCATTCCAATTCTAAGTACCATCGGTTTTCGATGACGATCGGTCTCTGACAATTCGATCGGTTACTCGTATTCCCGAACTTTTCACTTTCAAACTTTTCACTTTGCTCGCATGACTTGTTCCTCAATTTGCAATTGTTACGTTTATTACTCGAAAAGAAAACCAAACAAAGTTTTTAATCTAATTTCGATTTTTGCAGATTCAAAAAATCTCGCAGTAGCGGCTGGTGCAAAATTAGTAACAATCACTCCTGGGACTGGGTATCACACGAGGGTCGACTTTTTTTGCGTGAATGTGATCGCGAATGCCGCGTGTCGACTGTTTTCAAAACTTGTACGGACACACATGCTTGACTGGCAGCCTGCTGCTGCTGGCGTATACTCCCATCATCGCGTATCCCATTCCATCCCAACCCAGCCCGACTCCTCTCCGCTCTTTTGCGTCCCCTCTTACCTTCGTCTCGTCTCTCTCTTTCTCGTTGCATCCTGCATCTATCCGTCTCTGTCTCCATCCATCCTTCCATCGCTATGCTTCTCTTTCACATTTTTCTCCGGTTATCAAATTCCTTAGATCCTTCCGCTCTGACTTGTCTCGATTATCATTTCGGCTAATAAGATTTGGACACATTTTTTTTGGTCTTTTCTACTTGTTTTTGTTTGCTGAGGATCCAGATGCAAGCAAGGTTGATGACTTTTTTTCGTTGATTGCTCCGTGAGATTACTGAATGACGCTGAAAATTGGTTTCTGCATTTAGATAGACGTGGGAGAATAGGACGATGATGATGAAAAGGAGGAAGAACACGAAAGGCTAATTTGTAGGCACGATGATGTGCTGGACGTTGAATGATGAATTGGACAAAAATTGCAACCTTTTTTTGCGATTGAGATGTTAAGGTGAAGGAACTAAGATGGTTCGACAGTTCGAGTTACTTAATTAGGAAAAATGCCGCGGATGGAACAATTTTTTTCTGATGGAACAAGACGAGCGACTGGAAAAGGACAGAGTGCAAAATTAAGACAAAGAAAAACGTTGAAATTGGCTGTAAAACAAAGATCGAGATAGGAATAAAGTTTGAATAATTTAGCGTCGTCGAACGAAAGAAATTGCGCGCAACGAAATTGTTTATCCAGATTCGTTCATTCGTTCTTAGAACGAGTGTATATGTTAGCAATGAAGCCCGATTTACTGCTCAGGGGGAGGTGAACCTAATTATGTATCTCGACGTTTCTCGGATACAATGCAGGTTGATTATTCGGTTATTGAAAATTGTTTCCTTTAAATCTCTTATCGTATTAAGAAGGCTGTCAACATTTTTATTTGCTTCAAGTTAAACGGTTTCAATTTACAATAAAAGAAATTCCAAGTACAACATTGGACTTTAATTCGTAATCAAAAAATCACTTGCATATTTCTTGCAACTTTGCAAATCTTAAAATTTGTTTAAAAAAATGTATTGAGGGGGGGGGAGAAGTTAGTAATTGGTTTTATCAATTTGCAAGTGATGAGTTTTGAAAAATTGAAAGTCAAAGATTGAATTTGATGAACAAATTATTATTACACTAAGTTAAAGTGTTGAGAGAGGCAAGAAACTTGGCCTGGCATTGTGATTAATGATGAAAGGTATATATGTCTGTTGAAGGAGTTTGTTAAGTATATTGTGGCGGCGCGGCTCGCTCGACATACGAGATGATCGACCGGTGAATCGACAATGAAAATACACTCCGAGACAATGTATGATTAAACGTTTCCAAATTTACGGCCTCTGTGCATGATTCATGGTGCGTGCTCAAAAACACAACGATCATTTGGGTCAAAGCACATCAAACCGAATATAATTAAACCGAAACAAACGAATTAATCAATCACACATCTCAATGATGAATCCGATGAAAAAAACGTGGATGAAAAAAAATTGATTTTCGACTTTCACAGGTCACCTTTTTGCGAAGCGTCTAGACTTCGAACAAAAATATTGTACGCCACTTTCTTATGTAAACGTCACAACAACGTCTAGAAATCGATTTTGACATTTGATTATACAACTCAAAAGACGATTTTTTATACACCAATTTTTGTCTACCTTAGAGACCTATTTTTTCTATTTTTTTTTTTTTTTTTTTTTTGATGACCCAATTTATCAATTGCATTTTTTAGAAGCGACGCGAGCTTTGCCGATGTAAAAATAGACTTTGTAATTGGCGAACAAACTTGTTGCTGAATTCTATCTTTGCTATTGCGAGAAAATCATAAAATCACGTACGAAAATTTTAAGCGGCTCCCCTAAATTTGATTCTCCAAATCGAATTAAATCCCCTCTTACGCGGAACCGATTCTCTGTTATTGACACACGTATCGTTTGCGCATGAAAATTGTTTAAGTGAAAAAATCATTTTTCATCATGGAATTACATTGACGCGAGATTAAAATATCAACAGTTTAATGCGTTTTGAATCAAGTGAGGTTGAAGTTGTAAATAGTAAATGGGTTTCATTAAAACTTACAAATTGGAAAAAAAAGTTTAATTACAGTTTTGAAAACGGTAGGCCGCGAGAAAAAGTGAATTCCGTAATATTTTATACGCTGTTTGTAATAAATACATCAATCAATGAAAGGAATCCGATGAAAATGAGATCTAATAAGATCCTGAGCAGCGTCTTAATTATCTCCTTATAAGAAATAATGTGATTGGTCTGTATTTCTTTGATTCGCTACGGCTTGTTGAGTTTTTATTTTTGTTTCTTTTTAAACAAAATTAAAAAATTACTTCAATTTAAAATAGGGAGCACGCAGAGAGACGTTTCTCGGTCAGAGCAAATTGCTCCACGGGATAATAAAGTCATGTGAAAACGAACATTAAATTGTGGTCAAACGTCGTTGTAAAATAACTCTTATTTTCCTTTCAGACGCGCAGAATTGCTTTACGGGAGTTCTCCAGGCGTTTTTTGCTCGGAATAAACAACAACAATTTGTAAGTGTTGAAGAATTGCATTTTAATACTAAACAACTTTGCAACAAGGTGCAAATGTCAGAACTAAAAGTCAGATTAATTATCACCTTTTGGACTTCTCATTGCACTGTCTATCAAATCTGAAATTAACTCTTTGATATTTTTATTGTTTTGTAAATGAAATTGAAAAAAAAATACCTATACACTTTCACAATTTGTCATACAAAAATTTTAAAAATATCATTCTTCTTTTCCCTCTTCATTTTCCTCTGGTTCTGCTTCTTCCTCGTTTTGCTCTTCATTTTCTTCAGGCTGTTTTTCCTCTTCATTTTCCTCAGCTTCTTCGACATTTTGTTCAGGTTGTTCCTCTTCTTGTTCTTCTGGCTGTTCCTCATTATTTTGCGGTTCTTCCTCTTCGTTATTTTCAGGTTCTTCATCCTCATTGGTTTCTTGAGCTTTTTTCATCTCGACAATTTTGCGCCAATCATCGAGACCCTCTTCGTTGATTTGTTTATATCCCGGAGCGCTGTTTTTCATCTTTTCCATCCACCGGATCACATTCTTGTACGGGCTAAAGTCAAACCCCAGAACCTGAGAAAAAGAAAGAGAAAAAAATTTATTTATTACCATATTGATATTACCCGCACACAAAACCGTCCCGTCTCGATTCGTCTTTATTCGGCAAGCAATCGCAGAGGGAATACCAAACCAAACGATTTGCATCTCAATGACCGACTGCTTTCGTCCGACGTATCACACACGTTCATTGTACATTTTTTTTCTTGAATAAAAAAATAGTATCCTGGCATACAAAACTACATGCGGAAACAACACGAGCGTGTTCGCATATTTTTGTGTGGTCTATAAACTTGTCGATACACTCAGGAATGACAAAAATGTCTGACGTACAAAAGAATGTTGACCATGAATTTGAGCACTTTCCAATGGCACACATTTTGAGCGTTCAAATTATTAGATTGAATTTGAATTTGTGACATTTGATTTTGTTTACTTCGGCAGTCGTAGTGTCGGCGATTATTGAAAAATCAGCAACAGTCATGGTCCTTCCAGCAACGTACTCAGAGCCATCCAAAAGTTTGTCAAGGACGTCAATAGACTGACACAATTTGTTGTAAATGTCGTCGTCGTAGGTGTCAGTTTTTCCAAACAGCACGGGCATCTGCAAAAAAAAGAGACGTCAGGTAAAAAACAAGTCGAGAAATGCCGAAGGATAGGAGGATGGAAGAGAAAATAAATGGAGCCTTTTACAATTATGACAGCTATGGAATATCTAACCCAGACATTAGCTAATTTATGTACTGCCAAAAAGTCGGTTTCGAATACATTAGAATAAATACGCACATAATAGGAGACAAACAATTTGTAGATGTTTGTCAAATCGAACTGAAGTCTCTGGTCGATAGTCGCTCTTTCGTTCGGCGACTTTGGATAGAATTTGTCGTCTTTTGCGTATTGATCTACCAAGTAGCATATTATTGCTCGACTAAAATCAATCGAGTTTAGAATTTTTTAAATTAAATTAAATTATCATTTTTTTTTACAAACCTTTCTGCAATTTTCAAATCACCATCAACCATAAAAGGAATCGTTTTGAGAGGGTTTAACTAAAAAAGTAATTTTTCAGTTTTCGTCTCGCAAATTTAATTGTACAAATTGTTTTAGTTTACCTCGCTGAATTCTGGCTTATGATTTTCTCCTTGAAAAATATCAAGGAGAATGAGATTTAGTTCCAAATCTATTGCTTCAGCAACAAGTCTCACACATCGACATGCAGGACTTACAGGAGCGTAGTACAGGTCTATAGCCATTTTTCACCTTCAAACAATTGTTAAAAATGAATTTATAAAGTCAGAAATAATTTAGACTAATACAATTCAAACAGTACGAGCAAGTGGAAAAGTTTTGATTTGAGCGGTAATATTGAAAGGACAACTTAATTAATCTTTGTGATATAATATGTAAATACGTTTATTGACTCTTCTTTCATGCAAGAAATATGATGATAAATCTGAATAGAGATAGAGAGAGGGAACGCTGGGACATATATTTGGAAAAAATGACAGGTTCATGTTTATTCTCGCTTGCAGACTGAGGATGTTATTCCCATCAACATAATATCGGCTGTTTAAAAGAAACGGGATTGTGTCGAAATGAAATTCACTGAAAAAGACAACAAAAAGATTTGTGGATTCGGTCGCTGGGTGGGGGCAAAACCGAACACATGAGTGTATTATAAATTACACTTTTTCGGGGACAGCAAAAAAATCGTTACGTTCCACACACGCGTGGATTTTTGTCAAGTGGGTCGCGGATTCACGTTCATCATTGCCAGTCCGTTAAACTTTTGCCAACAAAAGATTTACAAATGTGACTTTAAAATATTGCCTTTTTTGAACATGAAAACATTGAAAATGAAAATGCTTCTTTCTGACGGAGACAAAAAAAGTTTACCTTGTCACGACAGTTGCCAGGTGAAAACTGAATGAATAGACAACTATAATGAATCGATATGGTCAAGTGCATAAGTTCATCGGTTGCAAAACTATAGACTTGTTGATAAATTGTTAAATATTAACAAACAAGGCTTTTCATCTTTATTGATCGACTTTTTTGTAAAGTCTTTCTGCAATGTCAGAGAACAAATTTACATCTTTTCATTTAATACTTTTTTCTATTTTTGTAAACTTGAAAAAGATTAAAATTATTTTTTTTATTGAATGTACCTCTTGATTACTTAGTCGCCATTTTTTTAATAGTCATATAAACTTGAGAGCTTTTCTGACGCTTTCAACATGGCACTTCATTCTACCCTTATCACAATTGCAAAATGACCTCATGCAAAAAACTGTTAGGTTTTTTTCAGTGATTGTTTCTTGTATTTTTAACTTTTTAATTTTTGCTGTTTGTTTTTTCAGTTTGTGATATTTTTATAAAAAATGTTTTTTATAGATTTGGATATAACTTTTTACCGGATTCATGATAAGGATAGTAGAAATTTGCATTTTGCATGTCATAAAGATTAATATAGTGGCAACGCTATCAGGCGTCCACACTCAGAAGACGCCACGCGCCTACTTAAGTTTCAGTAGTTGACGCGTCAACCAGGCCCAGAAAAAAAAGTTTTGAATGTAATATTGAAATTATTTTGATGCCTCTATAAGGCACGGGCTCCGCCAAACACTTTGCAAAGTGGATCAAGAGCAATTTTTATCCTAAGAACTTGGCGCCAGAAATTGGATAACAACAGTTTATAATCATTTTTTATAACCATTTTTATAAATATTTATAAATGTTTTTAATTTTAACATTTTTAAATGAAACACAAATTTTTCATTTCAGAAAAATTAGTTTAAAAATGTTTTTTTCAATTACTTAGATGAAAATGTAAAAAAATGTCAAATCATTTGACAGGTACAACCCACGTGACTTTGCTCCACTTTGCCCAGTTTTGCACTGAGTAAACATAACCTGAACGTTTTTAAGATGAAAATGTGCAATGGACACATGAGAAATATTGTGCAATCTTTGTGATAAAAAATAATGGAAGATGAAGATGAAGAAAAAGATTGTTGTGGAAGTGGTTGCAATCCTTGTATTTTGGATGAACGAAAACGTTTAAAAAATCAAAAGGTTCTCGTTCCAAGTAAAAATGTTTTAAGCCAAGTGGATTATACGAAATTTGTCATTAGTGATCTGAAAAAAGAATCTGAGCAATTTTTAGTAATTAATTTCCAGTTAAAAGGTTTGCAATTCGATAAAATAGTTTTATGCAAATAAATTATGAGCTTGTAATTATGTCAAACTTTAATACAGATTCTGTTACATCAGAAGATTGTGGAATAATTTTACAAGTAGGACAGTACGTTATAATTCGAATATCAACTGTTTCACGATCCTTAACACCGATATCATGGGACGATTCTACTTTTAAAATTTTGTTCAAAGTTTATGAAGATGGTAAACTAAGTTGTTTGATGAAACAAAAACAAATTGGCAACGAGGTTGACGTCAGAGGACCTTATGGTGATTTTTTGTACACTCCCAATAGGTACTTAATCATAGAAAAACTTGATTTATAAATCAAAGTATAACCTCGTGAAATTCTTGTTTTTTATTAATTTTTTTCAGTTTTTCAAAAATCGTTATGTTCAGCATCGGATCCGGTATAGCTGCAATGTTTCCTATAATAAATGCAATAATTTCAAATGAATCGGACGAGACGAAAGTTCAACTCAATTCCAGTTTTCGCAACTTTTCAAACGTGCCTCTCAAAGAAGACCTCAGACGGTTCACTGATTTCTGGAACTTTGCATGCACAATTTTTCTCACTCAAGAATGTTAGTACGCCATTTGAATCGTAAAAAAATTTTATTTTCAAAGATACTAACAATAATTATAATTGAACATCTCACTTGTTTTCAGGTGATAATAATGTTTTGACAGGAATTCAGTTGGTTAACAAAGTGAGACTGAATTCAAACACAATCGAATCGTGTTTGAAAAACTTAAGACTCGATACAACTCTAATTCTAATTTGTGGCACTGAAGAGTTCAATCAGATGGCAAAAACAACAGTAGAGAGATGTCATTTCTCGAACATTTATGTTTTCGAATGATTCAAGTGTAATATAAAATGTACAAAAATAAAAATTCCATATTTTTATGACGCCTTCATCTTACAGCTAATAGCTTCCTTGCAATGCGGACACTTGCCGTAAATGTCATTGAAAATGACTTGGTTCAGTCCACTTCCCAAAAGCCACTGCAAGAAAGTTTTTATTATTAGCAACGCGAGTTCAATATTTCATTTAACCGGTCAAGATGAAAATGATGTTAATTACCCTCAACAAACACTCGTCGTGAAAGATGCGTTTGCATTTAGTGTTACTGCACATCGTTTCGGGCAATTTGCCGTCATCAGTCTCAAGGGAAAAACAGATAGAGCAATCATTCTCGTTCAAACAACCAGAAGATGCTGTTTCCATTACTTCAGGAATTGGGAATGATTCAATACCAAGCAGACATAATAAGTTATCATAAACTGTGATGTCAGAGTTCCATTCCTAAAAATTTCATTCAGTTTAAATGATTTTTTAAATACAAATTTAAACAATATTAAATTTATCAAAGTTTGATTTTCATTTTGATTGATTAGTTTTGTTTTACTTACGCCTACTTTTTCTGCAAGTTGGGCCTGATATTTATCCACAAAAGTTTTGTTACCCAAAAATTTAATGTCTGGACAATCAGTTGCGTCCATCGGATTAAGTGTTATGCGAACAGACAAATAATCATTGACGTAAATGCGTCGGTACAGTTGGCTGGGGGTCGGATTCACCGGGTCAATCACGTGACAATACATGTCAATCTCTTTGAGTTGCTCCCAGGCTTCCATCATCTGTTCGGTGCATTGCAAAAAGTGACTGATTATCACTTTCAATCTTGGTTGCTGCTGCTCGATATCAAAATCCAAAGAATCAGGAAAATCCGTTGAGACCACTTCCCAGTGATCCGTTGTCCATTTCAGTCTTGTTGAAACGCCTCTCGATTTTAGAATGATTTCGTTTAGATTTGTTGTCGAAAGGATGGAGTATTCCTAAAAATATTTTTTCTTTAGTTCATTTTTTTGAAACTTATTATTTGTTGTAATTCAAATCAATGTTACCTCAGTGGAAGGTAGAGCTTCATTCAGTTGATTAATCATTTCTTTTTTAGTATCTTCTTCGCTCAAAATGAGGTTTTCATTAAAAGGGTACAGTGAAGCCTAAAAAATTAGTAAAATATTAGAAATTAAACTTAATTTCGAAAAACATCTCTTCATTTATTTCTAAGTAAAAAAATAAAGTTTGAACAAGTAAAATTTTAAAATGTGCAAAATTCTTACTATCAAAGTCTGGATCTGTTGTAGCAGCACCAAAACAGAATTCGCCGTCCCGAGAATCTGTTTCATCTTTTTACTGAACTTGTCTCTGTCCAGTTTTGCGATTTGCGATCCAAAACTGACGTCGAGATTAGTCATGTTCGGGTAATCCGGTGCGACTACATTAATACCTACTGTCTCTGTTAAATTAGTATTTGAGGGACATGTCACGGTTAAAAATCCACTCCAGGTTTTCACTGGCGAGGGAAAGTAAATAATTTGCGGATGGTAATTTGCAATTTTACTTATTTCATCCATTGGTTTTTATACAAGTTTGTTCATCCTGCAAAATAATAAGGTAAGTTATTAATTTTTAATTGTAACATTAAAAATAGATCAAGTAATAATTTTTTTGGGGAACATTTGAATACATTTTTTATTGTTTATTTTTGCAATAAAAACTTTTTCATCCGAAATTTTCTTCAAATAAAATGCTGCCATCTACCTACGACAAATATAAACTTTGTACAGAAGAACGAGTTCAATGTGCTCTACGAAAGGCCAGAACCATGCTCAAATGCCACACACTTCAATCTGACAGTTACTCATAAGCTGAAGCGCCGATCAAAACACAAACTTTACCAACAACAGTGCAATATTTCTTCGTTGACGATGAGCGCTGTCACTTGTGTCGCACCTGTTAACATTGCAGTTATAAAATATTGTAAGTTTTGTTGTAACACAGTGGTTTTTCTTTGACGTTTATTTTATGTTATCTTTAAAGAGAGTTCTGTAGAAATTTTTATACAGTTATGTGACACAGTTTTATTTCTTTCAAAAGCATTAATTTCATTTCTATAGTTTGGCTAAAAACTTTCAAAACTTTGAAATTTTTAGTTTGTAAAATATTGTTGGTTCGAATTTTTTTAATTCAAATTGAAATAATTATAATATTAATTTTTCAAAGGGGGAAAGCGCGATGAAGTGCTGATCTTACCAATTAATGATTCTATAAGTGCCACTCTGGACACAGAACAGGTAAATACAATTGGCTAAATCTGTTTTTAATGATAAAAGATATGAATAAATTGCGATTTTTAATTTTAAGCTATGTGCAAAAACTACACTAATGACAAGTCCGGAATTCAAAGAAAACAAAATTTGGCTGAACGATAAGTAAGTAATCATGTTGAAATTTGAAAACAATTAAAATTCGTTACTGAATAAAACTATTTGTAATGTGTTTGTTTTAGGGAAGAATCAGCCGACAATGTGAGATTACAAAACTGTATCACAGAAAGTAAGTATTTAAATGAAAAATCAACTCGTGAATACCAGGACAATTAATTAACTCGAATTAATTTCAGTTAAAAAACGGTCTCAAGTATCTGAGGAAATGAAAAGCTGGAAAATTCACATTTGTTCAGTGAACAATTTTCCTACTGCCGCCGGTTTGGCTTCCAGTGCAGCTGGTTATGCCTGTTTGGCATCTGCTTTAGCGAAGCTCTACAAAGTTGAGGTGAAAAACGAATTACAATGTTTCAATAAAAAATTGTTTTAAAAAACAAAAGTTAAAAATTAAATTGAATATTTTATCTATAGGGTGACATCAGTGACATTGCTCGAGTCGGTTCTGGTTCTGCGTGTCGCAGCACTCAGGGAGGATTTGTGCGATGGTACAAGGGCGAGGATCCGAAGGGTCTCGATAGTATCTCCAAACAAATCGCTCCAGCCAGTCATTGGCCAGAGATGAGAATTTTGATTTTAGTGGTAAACATGAGTTTTAAATTTGTTTGAGAAAATATGTCTTTATATGTTTGAAAATGTATTAATTTAAAATATTCAAGGTGAACGATGCAAAGAAAGGTGTCTCCAGTTCAATCGGGATGGAAAGAAGTGTTCGGACCTCTGAACTGTTGAAATACAGATCGACAGTGATTGTTCCTCAACGAGCAAAGGAGATGCAACAAGCGATACTCGACAGAGACTTTTCAAAATTCGCAGAACTTACCATGAAAGATTCGAATCAGTTCCACGCTGTTTGCCTCGACACTTATCCACCTTGTGTGTACATGAATGATGTTTCTCATTCAATTGTCAAATTTGTTCATGAGTATAACAGAATCTGTAACGAAGTAAAAGTAAGTTAATTTTATATTTAAATCGTTTATTTGTGTTTTTTTTAAATTACTGTTACGTTTTGCAATTTTGTCATTTTAATTTTGTTGATGAATTTCGTTTTATTTATTGTAATTTTTAAATGTTTTTTTTAGGTAGCTTATACTTTTGACGCTGGTCCGAATGCTACTTTATTTCTACTAGAAAAAGACGTATCCAAAGTTTTAGGATTTTTGGATTATTATTTCCCTGCTCCAGCAAGTGCAGGAGTTGAATACCAAAAAGGAATCGCTGTGCAAAGTCAAAAAGCTTCTCAGGTTCGATTATTTTTACATTGTTCTATTTATTTTTTGATTTTTTTCGTTTGTTTTTCAATTCTTTAGAAAGAAAAAAATGATATAAAGAGATATCAAAAATTGGGTTGAAATTCCAGGATCTGATAGAGAAGATGAATTTTGAACAACAAAAAGACGGTTCGTTGAAATACATAATTCACACCCGTGTTGGAAAAGGCCCACAATACTTATTCAATTTCGAGGACCACCTGTTGGACAATAGTGGATACCCGAAGAAAAATTAGTAAAAACAAACGAAAACAATTTTTTATGAAAATATGATATTTTGTACGCGAAGTTCATTTTTTTATTTTTTCTAAATAAATGATGGTTTACTTACAAAATTTGTGCAAATTTTTTATCAAAACACCTGATTACATTATTTAAATCCCTATTTTTATTTATTCAGAATAGGACTTTTTCTTTGCACTCTTCTTGTTTTTAACGTCATAAATAACTTGAATTCGTAAGATGAAATTTATCGAGGAAGAAAAAGCAATAACCAAGGAAAAATTGATTTGAATGTCGCATTACATCAACTGTGTCATTTTTTGCGAACTGACAAACATAACCTATTTCGAAACGTAAACACTGCCGCGAACAGATGATTCAAAACGGATTGTTTGTGAACTTTTGAAGCACTCACTAAATATTCGAAATGTCATCGGCAGCCAGTGGTTTAGGTAAACAAATATTCGAACGTATCGCCAAATCGACTACTTACGGTAGCTATGCCTTAAAAAATGTAAGTACAACTTTTAGTTTTTTCGTCTAAATACTTGTTACGTAAATTCGTTTTATTTTTTTAACATCTAATATGTTTTGATTTTATCTTTCTGATTTTTAGGTAAATTTAATTTCTGCTGGAAGCGGACGGTGCAAAGCTGAATTTGTGGTGCGAGAAAACCAGTTGAATTTGGGAGGAACTTTGCACGGTGGTTTGACAAGTGGCCTTGTTGATGTAACTTCGACAATTGCTTTGATGACCCATGGAACTGGAGCTGCTGGAGTCTCAATAGATATGCACATAACGTAATAATAAAAAAATATATTTTAGAAAAAAGTCTCATTAAATATCAATTTTTTTACTAAAGAAAACAATCATATTTGACAGATTTTTGAAAGCAGCCTTCCCTGGAGAAACTGTCTGCATCGATGCAAAAACCATTCGAGCAGGTCGCACGATTGCTTTTTTGGAAGTTGAATTTACAAAACCAGATGGCTCCATTGTTGCTCGTGGTCAACATACAAAGTTTCTAGGAGGCTCATAGAAAATATCAAGATGATAATCATAATAGGAAACAATTTTTGTAGCAAATTTTGTATTTATTTCTTACTTTAAATTTGTAATTAACGAAGTCATCAGAGTAAGGAAAATGCAATTATATTAAATATTACAATGCTTTTATTACAATAAAAACTGGAATTACAAAAAGGTTTTCATAAAATCCAAAAACATTTTAAAAAGCTTAATTTTTTATTAGTGTTTTAAGCTTTTGGGTTATCTATTTACAACATGAAAAGGTTTCTTATTCAGTTTCTATACTTTTTATCACAATTTTATCTAAGCAAAAAACATAATAAAATGATACAAAATTAAGTAGAATATAATTTAAAAAACACTCAGACTATGGTAAAGTCATTTTTCCATTTAAGTTTTTAATTTTCCCCGATGAGATCTGAGAACTATTTGGTGCAATGACATATGTCAGATCGGCAACGACGCTCTTAAGTCTCGACAATTCTTCGTTTAAAATCTCAAGTTCTTTCTCCAAATTATCAAACCGAGCTTTTCTATTTTCTTCCTCCGAATATCTGATCGACCGTCTAAACCTTCTATCATTGTTTTCCTCGTCATCATAAAACTCCTGGGCGCATTCTTCACAGCATTCCGACCAGAGTTTCAGATCGATTTTCGGTATATCTTCACAATCAATCATCGGGTTAGTAAAACCAGATAGCATAAACACGTCTCCCTGAATGCTCGTGATATTATCTGCATTGTCGCACAAAATTCTAGCCAGGCTAGTTTCTTTGATCTGTTTCAGTTGATCTGATGTAAACACATTGTTTTCGTACCAAAATCGGTCACCGTCTCTCATCCTTGTAAACTGTTCGAGAAGAAGACATTTGAACAAAGGTCCAACTTTCGCTCCTGGCAACTGGTCCTCTAAGATGCCACCGACCCAAACGTCCATATTTCCAGGGTGACCATAAAGTTCCCTCAACTTCTGTCGAACCTGAGGATCTTTAATCTCGTGAACGAGGTCGTCAAAGTTTGACACTTTTGACATATTGCAAAATTCTCGCCATTCAAGGTAACCAGGAATGGCATGGTCCCTTCCTCGCTGGATATTCATTGCCGCCAAATCCAAAGCTACTGCATGTGCGGTTCTAAACAGCTGCTCAGTCAACTCCGAGTTCAAATTCTGTTCTGGTAGTTTGAGTTTTGCTGGAGTCGCAAACATACCTAAAAAAATTCGTTTGAGGAATAAAATCTCAAGTTTGATATTTTTCAAACTCAATTTTGATTGGGACACGTACCTCTTATCAGAGGATCAACTCCACCTTCATCTACAAGTCTCCAGGGAGAAAAGAAAGCGTCTCGCAATTTCAAAGGACCCTGGGGGATGGAATTGTAGGAACTATCCAGTCTTTCCAATTGTGGTTGAATCAAAGTATGACCAAATCTCAGCGCTGCTGTGGCAAATACATTTGAGATCGTGGCATCCAGGTTGGGATTGTATCCCTGGTAGGGGTCCACTGTGACTCCCAAAACTGCGGGGATCCAATGCTCGAAAGTGATGTGTTGCATCTGAGCACCCACTATTTTTCTGGCCTGCTGATAAAGTTTTTCGCCTCGCCAATGAGGATTTATACGTCGGAGTCTTCGAGCTATTCTGTTGTGTTCTCGGAGCCAGATTGTATGCATAGCCAGTAATCCGACCTTAAAAAATCAGTAACGTTTTAAAATACAAAATTCAAATTGAAATTAATTTGGATCGAAGTTGTCTATCTAGATTCCTACTTGTTCGTTCGCTCGAAAATCTCCAGTAACAAAACAATTAGTAGCACTTTCAGAAACATTTCGTCGACAGTCAACAAACTGGCCGTTCATATAAGGCAGTAAAGGTTTTTGACCAGGTAGAGTTATTCCTTCTCTCATCAAACCATACTCGTTAGAAAAATCACGTAAGTCTCTCGCAAGGTCATCGTCGTAACCATAAACCTGCAAATAATAGAAAATGGATTAAACGTAACGTGACTAAAGAACGTCGCTTGTAGGAATGACATACTGACTTGAGAAGCGTCCAGGTAACTTGTCAGTTGATTCAACTGTTCTCGAGGAGTGAACTTTCCCCATAAAACACTAGTTTCTCCGGAACCACAAACTGCACTGGTCCTTATGAAATCGATGCAACGTCTAAAAACACAATAATTTGAAATTTAATAATAATAATTTTCATTAAATTTGATATTAAAATTTGAAAATTCTTAAATTTAAACTATGCTTTAAACAAACTTTAACTTTTAAATATTTTAAATTTTGAGTCATAGCATTAGACGCGCCATTAGATCCGTTGCTACAGTATGTCCTGTGACGTCGTCGGATGCGGACGTGCAGTACACCCTGCAACGCCATTGAGTGCGCATATCATAGTAGATCTAGTGACGTCACTGAATACGCGTGCGCAATAGATCCCGCGACATCATCGAGTACGCGTGCGCAATAGATCCCACGCCACAAACGAGTCCGGGTGCGCAATATGTCTCGGGACACCATCGAGTACGCATGCGCAGTACATTTCGGGACACCATCGAGTACGCGTGCGCAGTAGATTCAGTAAAATGTAAGTAACTTTTTTTCAATCGCTGAATTGCTCATTACATAGCATTTTTTTAGTATTATTATAGGTTATGCTAATTAAGTTATTAATTTTAATCGGCTTGTTATTTTTTTTACTCGTGTTGAAGTTTATATAGGTGATATTCCTCATATATTTCATAATACTTCTTAAAAGATTTCTTTTGAGTTTTCATTCGCTGTAATTTTTTTAAGTTACTCATTCATTTTAACACATTTTTAACTGTTTAGTTGTTAAATCAATCACGTTTTTTCGAACTAAATTTGACAGATGCACATAGTTTTAATTTGTTTATTTCCGTATATAAATTTTACTTTTTAATAATAATTACAATACAATGTTTAGTAGTATGATATATATAATATAAAGTAGTTTGATCGCGATAAATGTGCATCTTTTTTTTATACAAAATAATGCACTTTTCTGGGCTTCGTGACCATTTCGCTACAGATCGCAGTCAGTTGATTATCAACTGTCCGTCAGACGCTCCAAGGGTGTTTTGGGAAGTCTAGACAATTGCTGTCGCGAGTAGATTCGTTTTGGATATTTGAATTTTGACTTGTTAAAAAAGTGTTTATAAGTTTATTCATTTTACATTATGATTTTCGTGATTCAACTTAACTTATAAAAGATAAATATAATTTCTATCACTTTCACTTTAGATTAAGAACAGCGAATGAAAAATTGTTAACAAATTTTTGTTGAATCACATGTGATTTACATCAAACGCGACTGACGAAACGGCAACAGCGAAATGTTTTTTTTATAGAGGGGGGAAGATGAACAAACCTGTTATTAATACGAGGATCACCAGGTGGTACCTCCATAGGAAAACAAGGCGGTGCATATTCGCAAGACTTTTTGCAATCGATTCCGTCCCAGGATTCACTCGAAACAGCTGGCAAAGCGTGATCTAAATCGTGGTCAAGAAACTGCCCCCACTGCATTACCATATGGGTGATCCGACTGTCCGAAGTAACTTCATGTGTAGAAATCAGAGTAGTAGAGACCAATCTGGCTGCTGGTTTGCGAAAACCGTAATATTTTCTGTTCTTGTCCCAACCAATAGGCTGGGAAAAACCGTTCTCATACATTGGTTTTAGGACTCTTCTAAAACCTGTGTAGGACGAGCCCCAAGTTGGGTTTTGGAGATTGTTGCATCTACCAGTGATGGTACGGTACTTTTGGTGGAAACACATGTTGGAACAGTCGTCCATACGACGATGGGCTGTGCAACCAGATAGCCTTTCTATTTCTGCAACCTGTAAAAATTAATGAAAAAAATTAAGTTTTCATGAAAATCAGTAAAACCAAAAGTTTGAATCTAACCCGTTTGCGAATATTTAATTAGGGGTTAAAAGTGGCATACTTGTTCCCTCGTGAGTATCTCATTGTAAAGAAATTCTTCAGTGGTGTTGACGACTCTTCCAGTTCTGACCATCTGACGAATCTTCTGAAGGGTTCTTTCAAAAATTTCCGCCGGTCTGGCATTCGCGCGACCGATCGCATCAGGAAATCTAGACAGACGGAAGGGGTCGACTCTGCTGGAGGCGTCTGCTCGAAATAGCGAATCGAGCGTGTGATTAATCGCGCGATCTATTTCTTCCGTGGCCTCTTCCAAAGCTTGGAATACGATCGCGTTATTGACACTGCCAGGTGGCCGGACTGTCAACAAAGCTTGGGCACTTGCTTGCCCGTTTTTGTTAACTGCTGTACACTCATATCTAAAATTTTATTAAAAAAATGTATCCAAATATGTTCTGACAATTTTTTATTTTATTGTAGTTTTTCTTTTGATAACAAAAAAAAGAGTTTTTGAGCATAATAAACACGAATAAAAAAATTTTCTGGTTGGTGTTTCTTGGTATTAAAAAATGTTAATTTTTCTAGTGTTAATTCACCTCCCACTATCCTGAACTGTAACATTGTATAAAAAGAGACTGCCTCCGGTTGACACGCGCAGCCGGCGGCCTTCCAAAGAACTGCCGTCTTTTTTCCACGTTATAACTGGCTTGGGGCTGCCTTTTGCCCGGCATGGAATCTCTATGCTCATTCCCTGGTCTGTTTCTCTGTCTGACGGCTCGTACGTAAGCTCAGGCGGCTCCTGAACATCCTCTATCACATTTAGATCCGCGCTGCTTTCTGTGAACCCATTTATATTTCTTCCTTGACACACGTACCGTCCGGCATCTGATATCTCTACTTTTTTAATCTTCAAGATTCGGTTGCTGTCTTCTGAAATTATTCTTCCACCGGTAGCAATCTAAAAAAATTTTATGTATAAAATTTTATGTATAAAATTTTTTGACAAAAAAAATTTGATAAAAGAAAAGAAAATTAAAAGTGAAGATTTATAATTGAAAGTTTAAATTTGAGTACCTGAATTGAATTTTTCCACCACTCAATCTGTGGTTCAGGAACACCTTCGATTCGACACCTGAAAACTGCATCCTCACCCTCACGAACGGTTTGCGATTGTGGGATAGTCAAAAATCTCAAGACCGGAGAGACGGTGATCAATGTTCTTGCCGGACGAGAATGAACGGACCCCATCTCATTTTCAGCGACACATTCGTACTCGCCAGCGTCTTGCTCCGTTACTTTGCTAATCACCAAGGTGCCATTTTCAACTATCGTTCGTCGCACGCCGTCTGCGTTCACTTCATTTGAGTCAAGCATCCATTTAATTTGTGGCTTTGGATCGCCCACGGCGTGACACGTGAACCGCACGCTATCCCCTAGGCGTACTTCTGTGTCTTTTGGACCTTCCATTATCTTTGGTTTGGCTAGAAAAAGAAGCGTCAAAAGTTCAAATCAACCAATCTATTTTTAATCAACGTAAAAAAAAACAATCTGTGACATTTTCTGTCACTTTTTATAATTTTTATTTGACTTTAGAATAAAGTTTAACAAATAAAAATTAAATCATATCGTTAAAGTTTGAACTAGGAAATGATTAAAAATCTTACAGCAGTGAAAATCATGAACCGTCATAGTTTTCAGTGATTTTCCTCTCATCTTTTCAGGACTCTGACAAGCTCCTGAAACTTCCATCCCGGACTGATGCCGCTCCAACAGCCAGACCAAGTCACAGTTGCACTCAAGAGCATTTCTGTCCAGCCTTAACCGAGCATTAGGACTTAAATTTTGAAAAGCATCGGCTGAAAGACGTCGTAACCGATTGTCCTGCAAGAAGAGCCTCTCCAAGCTTGGTAAATTTGAAAAAAGTCCTTTTCTGATGTTGTCCAACTGATTGTTGTTCAGGTACAAAATCTGCAGATTTGGAAGCCCATCAAAAGCACCCTCGTGTATTGTGGCAATTTGATTGTTGTGCAGGAATAACTTTTTCAAGTCTATTAAACCGTCGAAATTGCTACGACGCAGACGAGAAATTTGGTTGTCGTTCAAAAGCAACGAATGCAGGTGTCTCAGATGACCGATGGCATTTTGACGAATCTCAGTTAGGTTGTTGAATCGCAGATCTCTGCAAAAGTGAAACCCAATCGTCAGGTTTTTTTTTTCTATTTTATCATTCTTTTATTTGCGAAATTAATTTCAGTTTAATACCGAGCATATTTGAGTTTTTTGTCTGAAAAGTGCTGATGGTAGTAATTTGTATGAAAAATGATGCGTTTTTATGACGGAGCCTAATTACAACCTTCTATTGTTCGTTTGCGGTGGAATGTAAAGTTTACGCGATTATTAATGGTTGAAATTAATAACTCGGAATTGAAACGAATGAAAATCAACAGCGCGATTGATTTATAAATTTCCTGTCTGCGAATTTAAAAGCGATAGGAAAAGATAAATAGTTTGAAAATTCAGAGCTTGAAACTCAGCAAACTTGAAAAAAAATTTAAAGCAAAAGGTGAAATTTCTGTCTACTGATTCCAGTGTCGGTTTCAATTAAAAATAGCAAACGAAAAAGAACCATACAACAGCGGGTATACATGACTCATGCCAAAAATCTCAAGTTGAGCAGTAAACTTCAAAAATAATTCACACTTTCTGAGTACATGTTATTGTTTCGTGTCCGAGTAGTATAGAAGGCTGTTTTTTTAAGCTGCTCTTAAAACTTCTTTTTAGGCCATTTATCATTACAACTTTATGATCGGTTTTATTTTAAAAATAAGCGGTAATTTTGAAAGAACATTTAAGAAAATTTTCTTTTGAGTCACGTACGCTGTTGAAACAGAAAATATTTTCTGATTTTCAATTATGAAATTATGAAAACATAAAGTGTTACAGATGTTCTTCACTCTTGTTATTGTTCTTGTTCTTAATGTTTATAATTATACCAAAAAAGGACAGAGAAAAATTTAATATGAAAAATAAAATGTGTGCAATTATTTATGTTAATTTTAAATAATTGGCATGTGAAAATCTGGTTGAGAGTTTTAGTTTAGAGGTGAAAAAATATGAAGTTCTGTTTAATTAAGTCTTTAACTTTTTCTTATGAATTAGAATTAATGTGACAGTTGATGGTCAGTTGTACTATTTCAAGCTTGCACAATCGTCTGAATGGGATAATAATACCGTGAAATTCAGAAACCCCCGCATGTTAAACTTTTCTTGGTGATTTAGGTTTCAATATTCCAAAAGGCATTAATTTACTGTGTTAACAATACTGGTAATAACACTTTACATCATAATGAAACGGACTTCAACGAATTTAATTTTATTTAACCCTGATTAATTTTAAGCAACCTTCTTATAAATTTTGATGTTTCATCTCATGACAAGAATTTCGTTTTATTGAAAATGTAAATAAAAAAGATGAATGAAACGTATGAAATATGGTAATGAGAATAAATTGCAGTGATTTGCACTTAATTTGGATAAGTGAGACGTTGATCTCGTATCAACAGAAGTCACACCATCCGTAAACTTTTCAATTGACTTGTTTGTATTCAAAATCTATCATTTTTAAACTTGAAAATTGAAAGCGAGAATTCGTATAAAAAGTAGAATAATATTAAATAAGTTAAAAATTAAAAACTGGTTTTTTTTCAAACTTTTTAAAAATTTGGAAAAGTATTCAATCACTTAACATTCGTTGAAAAGAATTTGCAAAAAATATGTAAACTCGTTTTCCATGAATGAATGTACATATCCTTATAAGGATAAAATCAGTAGTACGAACTTGAATTCCGACAAGAAAGAATTTAATTCACCAAGTCATTAATATTAATAATCGAAATAAAAAAATATGAAATAAATGATTAATTTATAAATAAATGTTTATTCTGAAAAAAGATGAAGTTTACTTACAGCAAAGTGGTGTTGCCCGAAACTAGAGGTAGATGAGTCAATTTTTGTGAGTTGCATCGAACAGTACTCCCAAAACAAGAGCATTTCCTCGGGCATATTTTTTCACATCGAACTTGCAGAGACCACAGACAAATCACCATCAAGGAAACCAAAAACCAAACCACAACTTTCCCCATATTTATCTAAATTTCTTTTCGAAAAAAAATAACTTTTTGCAAAAACTAACATTAGAATTAGGATTAAAAATTAAATTTTAATTTTTGTTTACATTGTTGACATTTTATTGCACGGTCGAAATTAAAAATTTTTGATCCAGTTTATGTCAAAGTTGAATTTCAAATTAGTAAACCAAGAACCATGCGGTCGGGTCTGCGCGCTTGTTGCAACTGATTCGACATCCGAAGGAGGAGAAGCGCGCTCCAGAGAGAATCTTATTGCATAGTTGTGTGTGCGTATCATTGGTAAATGTGGTTGAGCGAAGGAAAGAAGAAGAATGAGCGATCGGCAGAGATTGAAGAGAACAAAGAGGAAAACAAAGCCGATCTCAACTTTTGCTTTTAATTAATTATGATGTGCCTTCGGTTCTAACTTTTATTGTTCAATCGCTATCAGTGACCGAATCATAAGAAACAATAGTACTCTTTTTATCTCAAAAACCTTTTTTTTCATCTTGAAACATCATCTTTCATTTTATTTTTCAACCTTTTCATAAACTAGATAAAAATTCTTGCTCATTAATTATGACAGTTAATTTTTCACCTTGTTCATCAATTAAATAAGAATTATTATAAAACAAGATGCATTCTTCGCGATACCTTAGATATTTACTTTTCTTCTTGAATGTTAAACAATCAATAAGTTATTGAAGAACCTGATTCAAAAATGTATCTGCATTGTTCCTGCGGCGGATGTTGTAATACAATCAAACATTGTGATCTACGACAAGTGTGAAGCCCGGAATCGGTATTTGAAACGCATCCGCTGAATGGAGATCGTGATAAGGAGCAAAAAGTATGCGCAATATTGTTCTCATTGACCTCGTCCTTGCTAGGATCGTTCAGTATCAATTGATCGGTACCTAGTCGAGGCGCTCGGATATACAAACAATCGGTTGTCTATTTTCAATTTTCAAAGGCGCGGCCTGAATCGCTTTTTTTGGAATCGTTATAATTAGACCCTTGATGCCAGCTAGATGGGATTGGTCTTTCCTGCTCAAGCGATAAGTCAGAACCAAGTGTTTGAACGTGAATTACGTTTTTCAATCTGATATTTCAATTTATTTCCATTCATAATACAAAATGCAACTTTTCAAAAAAAAAAAAAAAAAAAGAACAGAAAATTATTTTGTGCGTTATAATTAGTTTCTAATGTAACTTAACAAATCAAACACAAGACACTGTTTTGTTTGTAATACAAATTTATTCAGTAGTATCTTTATGTTGATAAACATAATCTGATCTGATGAATGAAACGCCGCTGAATTACACCAGTTCCTCAAACTAATCATGAATATATACATCGGCCAAAACATGAAATGACAGAGAACTATGTACAAGATGTAGAAGACAATCGTCATTTTTCAAACAACATAAGAAACCCTCGCGAATCTCTCGTTCGTGTTTAAAAAAGAATCAACCAGAAATAACAAAGTAAGAAAATAGAAATCAATCCACTCGTCTTTTCTCTGACCGAACAATTCTTTTGTTAATAAATAACGCTCGTCTCTTGAACAGAACCAAAAACGACTGACTGTGATTGTTGCTGCTGTAACTAACGCTAACGCTTTTAGTTGACCAACTCACACGACCTTCATGAATATCGTGCGGTCGCGCATCTTGCAGTGATGGAATTCTCGCAGCGCTCGCTGGGCCTCGGCTGGCGAGTTGAAAGCAACGCGAGCGTCGCCTGTCGGCATTGATTTTTCGTTGTATCTTCGAATGACGTTCTCTCTTTTGACTTCATAGCCGCTGAAAAAGCTAATGATCTCGTCAATGTCCGCTTTGAACGGCACATTCTCGAGGGAAATTACACAACCAGGTTTGCCAAAACTTTCAACGTAGTCGGTCATGGGAGGACCGAAATGACGAGGCATCATGTGTCTGGGCGGCATCCCCATGAGACCCGGGGGAGGACGGGGAGGACCAAACCCGCCGGCAAATCTTTGCGGGTGGTGCATGGGGCCTCCAAATCGGGGTCTGGAATCCATCATGGGGGGAAAGTGGGGCGGCATTGAGGGCATGTGCATTGCTGGCATAGGTGACATGTTATCAGCTTCCAGGCCTAGGGTTTCGTACATTTTATCTCGCGATACCAGTTCGATTGTTACCGTACATTTTCCAAACGGTAAACCGCTCTTTGACAGAGCCCGATTCGCTTCGTGCGAGCTGTTAAACTCACAAAAACACTCGCCTGAAGGTTTGTCGTTCGAGTTGAGTACCATGTGAACTCTGAAATTGAAACAAATAAATTAGAATGAAATTCAATTAGCGTTTTAAATCGTTAGATATTTTCGGTTTAGAAAATTACCTCAGAGGTACGATTCCAATGTCGGAAAAGAAATCATAAACGTCTCTATCGATGGTCTGGTAAGGTAGTCCCCTCATGATAATGCAGTCGGAACTCGTAACGTCAATCGAATCTCTCGAGGACTTGAGTTTATAAAAATAAGCGTCCGAAATTCTCAAGGGACTTATCGTCTTAGGTCCCATCTTGACAGGTACGCCAGCAACTGTCGCCGCGTCGTCAGACTTGGCAAATTTAACATAAGCCACGACGCTCATACCCTTCTCGTCTTTGTCAGGCACTGTGAAGATATCATCGACTTTCTTGTCGTTGAATAGTTTAACAACATCAATGGTTTTGGTATAGGACGGCAGTTTGTCGACCTTGATAGACCTCGACGCACTGACGTCGGTCTCGCTAGAGTCTGTATCGGTTTTGCAGATCATTTTGACATCGTCATTGTCCTTTGGTGAGAACGAGTCTACGGCCTTATCGAAAATGATGTCGTCCAGATGGAGCACTTCGACTTCCGAGTTTCGCACGTACCTTGGTCCTTTCATGGCCTGTTCCTTGCCTTCTGGTGTACCAAAACGGACGTAAGCGATACCAACACGGTTGCCTTGGTTGTCATTGATAATCTTCATCCCATCTTTGCGAATGAAAATGCCCTGAAATGTGTGACGCAGATCCTGATAGCTCGCATTGAGGGGCATATTACGAACTTCAACGCACGTGCCGTGAGAATTCGAACCGTAACGATTTGAGTTTGAATTGCGACTGTTCCTGTCGTTTGACTCGTACTTTGAGTACTGTGAATTGCCGGACTGGAAAGCATGTGGGTTACGACGACTGTCGAGTTCTTGGACCTGAAAGAGAAATGAATGGTTAATAATTCTAAAAATCGAAAATGTAATGTAGAATAGAATATTTCTGCGATTGCACAAAAAAATAAGTTAACTTTGATTTTTTCAAAAAAAAAAATGATCGGGAATGAAGGACATAGCTAATTTAGAAACATTCTATTAGATAGAAATTGGCTTGAAAAAAAGAAACAAGATAACTTGAGTCGTTGTTTTGAAAATCAGCTTAAATAAAATTTAAGAAAATTTTAATTCAAAAAAAATTCTTTTACAGTAATGTAAGAGTTAATTCGGAAATCGCAATAAGAAATTTATTTTGCACATTCTTGCTCAAAACGCAAAATTTTTATTTTCACCATTTCATTTTATTTTTATATATTAATTGCAAAACTATACTGATTATTGATCATTTCGCATAAAAATTGGTTGAAAATATCAAAACTGTTTCATTTTTCTTTGAAATCGCGTTCTCTTGATTATAAATTCATGTTGACACAATTAAAAACGAGAAGAGAACAAGAAAATAGTATCAAATCCTTCAATTGCCTTCTTCCCATGTTTTATGCAAAATTAACTAATTTTTTCGTGCTGCGACAGATTAAACGAACTTCTAAAAATCACCTTATTAATGAACGAATTGTTGTTATTCCTATTGTTCCCCCGGAAGCCGTTCCCTGGCCCATACCCTTCTTGATTATTAAACTGATTCCTCGGGAACCTGCTGTTGTCCCCCCGATTGTCCCAATGGTCTCTATTCCTCCCCATTGCTGCCATGCCCAAGCCCATTCCAGGCACTGTCGAATTTGGCATCAGTCCCCCAACCCCGCTCAGTCCATTTATCCCGAACTGCCCCACAGGAGCATTGAAGGGCAAGCTTCGGCTGTCGCCGTCCTGGGCTAGAGCAGCGATGTTGTTGCCCAGCAGATTAGTCGCGAGCAGAGCAGCTTGCATCTGCGTCTGTGGGGGTACCTCCCAAATACCATTTTCTGGCACACCTAACTTTGCCTTATCTTTTTGGAACTGCGCGACGCAAACAACGTCAGAATTATCCTCCTCGTTGCTTCCTTTCTTCTGTCATTGGAACGCTTACTGTCCCTGTCCCTGGACCGAGTTCTGTCGCGAGAGCGCGATCTATCGCGACGTCTTCTGCGGTCGCGATCAGACCTCCTGTCGCGGTCACGGTCACGGTCACGCGAACGGGAACGGTCCCTCCGCCTCCGACCCCTGTCCCTATCGCGTCGGTCGCGATCCCTGTCCCTGTCGCGCGACCGCGACCGTTCTTTCGAGCGAGATCTGTCGCGACGATCTTTCCGACCGTCACTTTTGTCGTCCTTTTTACTGTCGCTGGACTTTGACTGTGCAGGCGAAACTGCTGATACTGGCTGCGTTACCGCCACTGGAGTTTGGATGAATGATTGTAGACTCAATGTCTGCTGACGAGCTGCTTCGATCACCTTCTGCATCTCCGTTCGAGACGATAAGAACAATTTGATCTTCATTTCCTTGATCTTTCCGCCGTCTTGCATCATCGCTTGGCGAGCATCTTCGTCGGTACTATTTGATTTGTTAAAAAAAATTGGTTGTTTAGATTGTAAAAAAGGTAGATTTCAACTAAAGTACTTAACATTCCTAATTTGAGTTTTTGGCATTACTTTCATAATTTTAATTAAGGGTAAAATTGTTTGTTTGTATTTGTTTTTTCTTCAATTTTTGAATTGTAATGTTTCTCGTAGATTGTAGAATTATGGATCGTTTGCAAAGATCAACAACAGGTGCAAGAATGATAACGAAAAAGTCTTATCTCGTAGAAATGTCTTGTCAATGAGGAACTCCGTCTCACCTGAATGCTATAAAAGCATCACCCAATTCACCGCCGACAATGTGAACGCCTCCTTCTGGTATGCTGAGTCCTCGGAAGAATTGACGAATATCCAAGGCATTGGCGGACCATGCCAGATTTTGTAGCCTAATTATCACGCTCATTTTGATATCGGTCCCTGAAATTAAAGAGCAATGCCTAATTACGACGCCTAATTTCCTGGCTTATTTCTTTTTTATTCCTACTTATTTATTCATTTTTTTGTCAAATTAAGAGCTACACCAGCTTCTAATTTTTCGTAGGTTTTGATCTCTCGCAATAAGGTTTCAGATACGTTATTGATGAATAAACGCAATGGTTTTATTGTATCATTTATTCCATTTTTTTTACAATTTTCATTGTAAGACGTACAGATAAAGCATTAATTCATACATTTTTGTATGCAGTTTCAATTTTTTATACTGTGAGTACAGATAGATTATTTCTCGCGAGAGTTCTTGACCGAGGTAGGACAGTGGTAGAGATCAAGGTCATTTTGAAACATAGTCGTTGTTAAACAAGTCATTGTTAATTATTTCCACGTTCTCTTTTTGGTAGTTGTATCGCATATTTGATATAAAAATATTGAATAATTCATTTTTTTATCTGTTTCATTTTTAATAACAAAGATTTTGTGATTGAGTTGAGTTTCAGTTTTACAAGTATAGATAAGTATATTAGTAAAAAATTCGTAAATTTGCCGTTGTCTAAGCTTTTAGGTTGAACAGTATTTTTCAACTTGTAAGAAAGTTTAATTCAAAGTGTAATCAAAATTAGATTTAAATAAGAGGATAGGAATGTATTTAATTTCACTAAATAACACTAATTCGTTGACCAATATTTTGCATGGCTAAAAATTAATATGTAATTATTAAACTATCATTATAAAAAATAGAATCACATAATACTGGTCTTGAAGAAATCGAATATTCTTGTAGTATAAAATTGTTAACCATCATTAAATAAATTTAAATTAAATAAATTCAGATAACAACGGTTTTCAACTTCATTACAGAAAAACATTCTTTTTCATTTTCGAGATCAAGCGAAATTGCAAGTAAACTTCGAAAAACAAAATGAATATGAAAAAATCTATTCATTTTATTTATTTGTCATTTTTTTACTAAAAAAAAAGGAATTCAAAACGAAGTGACGACTTGAAAATCAAGCTGAAACCAAATAGACAATAGTCGAATCTAAACTCCAATCGTGATTTTGTTGTCGAATTCAAGATGATGATGCCTCAAATACAATCACATCCCAGGTCGAGGAACTAGGAAACCGACGAATTTAGACGAGATTATGCTGTTCAAATATATCCCATAAATTACGACCAGAAAATGACCGAGTTGATCTGTATCTCACGAGTGGAATCAGTTATAAACAGAAACACGATGGCAAATTCTCCAACGACGTTCATAACCGCAGCAATCATTTATAAAAGGGATAATAATTCAAGCCAGAGTTGCTGGATACATGATAATCACATGATAAAGCATGATAAAGTCTAATTTTAGAATTTTAGAATAATGTAACTGAAAATTTAATTAACAAAAAAAGGAAATAACTCAAACTCAAGCAATTTGCTGAAAGTGTTGAAAAATCAGAGTTGGTTTAAGTTGCAAACCAAACTGCTTTCATGTCGAATATTACTGGGCAATGAAGGTACGGTGCATCATAAGAAGTGTAGGGTCAGCAACTCGTAAACATTCCTGTCCAACAAATATTGCCTTGACGATGCAATTCTACCCACGTAGAACCATATCAATATTTTTGCTTAGCTTGAAGCGATGAAGTTGAAATGCTATATTAGTATTTAACTAGCGATTCGAGAATAAATTTACTGTACATAAACAAAAATGTATCTTCGTCTCACAAACGGTAGAGAAAAAAATGCTTTTTTCATCAATCTAAAAAAATCATTAATAGAATAGAAAAATCACGAATAAATAAAAGTTATTAGACTTCAAAATCTTTTTAGTCAAGCACATTTCAAATACATAATTGCACTCAAACAAGATTTATCTTAACATCCCTGCAAATTAAGATAATTGTCTGAAAACATTTTATCAAGTAAAAAATCAAGCCTTCAGTGACCTTGACTTGAAAAACGAACAATAAAAATCGTTTATTTTGAAAATTATGTTGGAATTAATTAACCTTGTTCGTTTAAATCTTGACGTTATAATTCCACGCAATTTTTGAACAAAATTGCTTTTCGATAAAATTTCATGAGGGCAAAAGGTATGTGTTTTTTTATTGTTTTTTATTTATATTTGCTTGTTAGATTCATTTTATTTATTTTTCTTTCGAGAAAATTGTAAAATGTGAATTCATCTTTATTTTATTAATTTCCCATTCATGTGAAAAATGAATGAAAAGGAAAAAAATATATTCTCAGATAATATTTGTAATAATTTCAACAAAAATTTTAACGAAAAAGTTCAAACAGTCGATTTGTTTTCCTTAAACAGAAAAATTCATCAAACTGTTGACGAACTATAATCGTTTTTTTTTGTCAAATATAAAATGATGAGATGAAATGATTTTTAAATTACACTTGAAAAAAAATGTAAACAATTATTATGGTATTTCAAACATACTGGACACGTTCCTTGAGTAGGAACTTTATTATGCAGAAAATTAAAGTAATAAATTCCAGGCGTTTTATATAAAAAATATAAGTTTTAAGTAGTGGACCGATTTTAATATCACGAATCCCAAAATGAATCAGAAAAACGAACCGAGTTAATAATGTTAATTCTGATAATGGACGTCGAGCTTAAGAATCCTGGAGCGGCCAAGTCCCAAGCAAACTGTCGTCAGAATCGGTTTCCTCCGCAGCCAAACTTTCAGAACTGAAGAACCTCGACCAGGCGAAACAGCAACAATCACGCGTCAACTTTGCTGTCGTTCAGATTTCTCATCATCATCTACTCTCGCTGTTTCTTAATTCTACAAATAAGAATCGCAGAATAATCAAAACGTCACGTCGTTTTTTTTCACATATTAGTTTTACAGAGACAAAAAAATCAAATTCTGTAAACCAGTCTAACTTCGAAAAACTTTATGTTTGAAACGTTTTATGTAAGCGCAAGAGTTTATCGTGAATGGTTCATGAAAGGAGACAAAATTCACTTTTCAGCGCATTGAGGAGTAAATTTTGTGAGACCACAATTTTATTTTCAAAATGTATTCCATTTTATTTGAAAATGTCGAAAATAACCTGAAATACATTTCAACAGTCCATAAATAGGCACAGAAAAAAAAATGATAACGAATCGTTAACTAGAGTATGATTTCGATGATAAAATTTTTACTAATTATCTTTAAAGTATTTTGATATAAAAAGATTAATTTAAAGATAACAGTTCAAAGAATGTTCCATATATTACATAAAGGAAAAAATGTGTTGTCATCGAATGAATAAATAACAAATTAGAATAAATAAACTAGTTACTTCAACCTCCAACCTTAAAATCAGTACTTTTTTTGGGACGTACAGAAACTTACCTTTTAATGAATGAAATCAAACAAATGAAACATTTGAAAAAAAAAAACAAACAAAAACAAAGTAAAACTTAACTGTTTCTTTTTATTTTTTCGGTTGACAAACAAGCGCCCCGAAGCTGTTAGAACCGAGTTTGATAAACAAACTGTTGTGTCGAACTGATGCTACCTCCATTTGTCAGCTGCTCAACTCATTTGTCTCTTTATTATTTTCTACTTACCACTAAAGTAGAACTTAGATTTCATTTGATATCAAGGAAAGTAAGGGATATCAGTTTTGTCGCAATCTAAATTTGTTTATTTTGGTACAAATTCGAGCGTCGTCTCAAGGGTGTTTATAAATATAAAAAACTAGTTAAATATAAAAAAACTAGTAACGACAAAACATAGTGCTCTTACAATTGTCAACTAAGTTATTTTGTGAATAGAAAAAAATAATAATCAAATAGAATTAGTTGCACAAGAAATAAGTTTGTGAACAACAAAAAGTAAGAACGTAAATAAAGAAATCGATATGAGGTTACGCAAGCGCGCGTATGCGCAAATGTTTTGGCTCTAAAATGTAAAATGAAACTCAATCAACGTACCACAATGCAACGGCCAGAATATTGGCTGCAAACTCTCGATTATTGGAACAAAAATGAGTTCTTGAGAATCTCCTAATTACGTTATCCGAACGACCTCGGCTCAGCCCAAGTGTGACTCGAAGTGCTGTTTATGTATCGCGCAAAGATCCGCCGCTGACTCACCTAACTTACAAGTGCTGACAAATCCTGGACGTTACAAAAGCCGTTTCAACGAGCGAATCGTTGACTCGCTATACGCCACGATCAATTCCCTCTGATTAACCAGATTTTGGCGAGCCGATTTTCCCGAACGAACGATATTTTGGAGCGTTGTTTTTACGTCGCTGCGAAGCTCAATGGATCAATTCCAAAATGGCCGTCCACTCTCCTCTTCTTAGCTTTCGTCAGCGCAGTGGTGGCGCCACTTTCTTCCGTTTCATCTCCAAGGCGCTGCCACACTTTTTAAATTTTCCCGCCAAATCAAAAAATCATTTCTTTCTCATAAAAATAAAAATAAAATAATAAAAATTACATACACACATAAGAATACATGACAATTGTATTGCGGTTTCTCCTTGCTCAAAAATCTCCAGATAAAAATGCAATTCAACATGAAATAGAAATTATTCATACGTTAGGTAGTAAAAAAATATTTAATTGAAAAAGAATTTTTAATACATGTTTATTTATGAGAATTTTTGAGTGTTTTGTTTAATTTTTTCAAAACAAATTAATTTAGACTTTAGACAGATCATCCCTGCTTGCGATTTTGAAAATATATTGCCAATAACACGAGAACCAGCCTTAAGTCATATGTGCGATCAAAATGGCGACAAACTGTTTGCTGACATCAGAGACGCCAATCCAGTTTTTCATAAATTTTAATTCAATTGAATGATCACCTGATTATTTATCTATTGCACTACGATTACAAACCAAGAGGTTCATAATATAATCGTGATTCATGAACGATCATCCGAAATTATGGCTGATCTTGGCGAAGGTATTTTTGTTTACGTTTTCAAAATTCGATCATTTATTTACTTACAACTTATTCGCAACTGCTTTGACAACTAACACTTTTTACAAAGTTGCTGCAAATTTTATTAAACGATAATAGACACTCCGGTTCTTTTTTCTTCACGTGCAACTAATATTTTTCTTTCATATTGATAATTTAATTTTTTTGCAAGGCATTAACTATAATTAATAAAAAACAAAACTTTCCTAATTTGTAGAATCTAATAATTAGGTCAACTTTCCAATACTTGTTATAAATTACAAACCAATTCGTGCAAGTTCGTGCAAAATTGCTAAATTTGCACGAAAAGAATAATTTGAGCTTCGGAAGACATCAAACTTAAGGATGAGTGCCAAGTTGTCAAGTTAAAAATAAACAAAATTTTGATATATTGTTTGCACGGAAATTAGATTAAATATAGTAAAATCAATGCTAACTGTAGTATTTTTTCAGGAAGTGGAGGCTTTCAGAACAACGAAATCATCATAATATCTGATGAGGTAGTGAACGAAGTAATCGTAGAATCCTCCCCGCATCCACAACCAGAATATGAGGAACCTATGAATATTTCTGCTGAACATGCTGTTGACGAATCACGCGATGTTCTGCCTCCCAACCAAGTGCAAAATAATGACCTTCAAGGCGAGACATCAGGTAGAAAAATACATACTATTCATTTTATTATTATTTATTAACAGGAATGCCCCTTATAATATTTACATCATTTTTTTACAATCTACATGAAAAAGAAATTTTTACGTATAATAATTGAAAAAAAAATATTATTAGATGGCCCAGCTGCGAAGGTTCGTAAATTGGACGACGAAGAGAAAAAAATCATCCCAAATTTAAGTTTAGACGATAGCGTTTGCGAAGAACAAAAGTGTTCCATATGTCTGGACATGTGGAGTAATTATGGCGATCACAGATTATGCTGTTTGAAGTGCGGTCATTTGTTCGGCCTGAGTTGCCTTAAGAAGTGGCTTGAACCTTTAAGAGCCGCTGAAAGGAGGTGTCCAGAATGTAACACTAAGGCAAACAAACGGGACATTCGCGTATTATATGCTAAAAAGTTGGTGGCTATGGATACAGCAGAGCTCGAAAAAGTAATGAAAAAAATGGGTTTAATAATTAAAAACAAAAGTCAATTAATTGCAACTTATGAAATTTAAAATAACTAAATATTGTTGTTACTTTAAAGGTCAAGGAAGAACTCAAAATTTCAGAAAGAATGAGGCTGTCACATGAACGAACAATTGCAAACTTGCAAAGCAAGCACCAAGCTTATGAAACCCAAATTTCAACTCTGCAAAGCGTGATAGTAAACCTAGAAAGAAGTAGAGCCCTTCAAAACAAACCATCTTCATTGTTGAACCACATTCAAGATATCGAGCTTTGTCCAAAAGAGGGCTGTCGAGTGATGGCCTACAACGCATGGCACAACGCAATGGTCGTAACAACCCTAGCGCAAAAAGCTGCCGGAGATGAATTCGGTATCCGAAAGGTCATTCTCGATACCATGTCGCCGTCAATTTTCATCCCCACTCACAAAAAGTTCATCCGAGACATCACGTTCTCTACTTTCGATCCTAACATTGGAGTGACTGTTGGAGTTGATGAGCAGGCTGTTTTGTTCGATATCAGATCTTGTGCAGTTGTATGTTTCATTTCAATCTTAAAAACATCTTGTTAAATGTCAATAAAATTCTAAAATTATACGTTTTAATGTTTTTAGATGCACACTTATCATCAACCCAAAATTCAATTTTGGAGCTGTTGTTGGTCTCGAGAAAATGGTAACAATTTCCACGTTGGTACCCAGCGTGGACAACTTCTGAAATACGATCTCCGAGATCTGAGGGGCTCTGTTGAAACTGTGGAAAATCCTTTGGACAAGTAAGACGATCTTTTACAAATTATTCAAACTAAAAAACATCAAACAGAATCAAAATGTAAATGTTTTCGTTTTTTCAGATCACCCTTAGTCTCTTTAGCCGCGGTGCCTTCTTTTAATTCTCGGTTTAGTGGTGTGACCGGACTTATCGCCTGCCACCTGCAAGGTTGTTACGCTTATATGAACCACGGTGATTCGTCACTGACTCAACGTCTCGACATCAAAGGTCCATTCGTAAGTGTCAAGTTTGACGAAAACAACAAGCACGCGTTGGTCTCTTGTCGGCCAAACTCTGTCGAGCAGCACGTGCGCCACTATGTTTGTCTCGTGAGCAAAGATACCGCACACGAGGCACGTTGCGAAATCATCCACACGCTCAACGGCGGCAAGACGCAACAGCGCCTTTCGAGACCGTGCCACATGTACCTTCCGGACGACACGCTCGTTTGTGCTGGTAATGAGAGCTCGAGCTGTGTTCAACTTTGGAGCATGTCCACCGGTAACGAGGTGCACAAACTTTCCGTCTCCGCGCCCATCATCGACACCAGCAGTTTTCGTACCGGCGACAACGTCTACCTCGCGCTCCTCTCGCCGCAAAAACTGTCTGTTCATAAATACGAAGAGCCTTTATCGCAATCTCTGTGATACGACTTTTGGTTTGTGTGACTGTGTGAATGACGAACGAGTATGTGCAATAAGTTGAATCGGGTTTAACAATATCACATTATGTCTTTTTTATTTTCTCTTTTTTGCTATGAAAACAGAACTGTGCATCTGCAAACAATAGTAACAAATTTTTTGTGTATATCTGTATTATTTATTTTAGTTTAGTGTTATCGTTAAGCGAGATGCGACTTTTGTATACAATATTTAATTGTTTGAGAGAGAAATGAGAGAAGCTGGACTTTGTGTAAACTGAAACACTGATAACTTCCTGAATTCAAACAATTTATCGGAATGAGTACAATAAAGTATTTTTCATAAAATTATATCGCGATACTTTAATGTGTCATTCGCGTGGCACAATTTATTATTTTATTTTAAACATTTATTTTTATGCTGAGAATATTTTGATATGATTACAAAGGGTAATTAAAAAGTTTAAGAAACTACTTCAACTTTGTTTTCATTTGTTGGTCATGTTTTTCCTGAATTAGTTAAAGTTTATTTTAGTGCGACAAGTATGAAACTTGCGATATGTAATCATAGTTTGATATTTGTCTGGTGCTTCAAGAGGGGGTAGCAACATTCATTGCGCCAGCGCGAACTCAATCTGTTTCTGTCGTCGGCTGCAACACAAGGAGTAAGGTTAGCTATGTTAAGTTTATACTTTTTAAATTATGAATTTAAAAGTTTAAATTTTTATAATTGACTAATTTATTACAACGCAGAAAGAAGCGAAAGATGGCTCGATTGATAACAAGAATGGCACGCTGTGTCACGACTCAAACGTTTACCCCAAAAATGACACATCCGATCTCACGATTAATTTCCACAACTCAGTGTCTACAAAAACAAGGTGAATTCCTACTACATATTTAATAAACTTTTTATTAATGAATATACTTTGAAGAATTTTTAAAAACGTAAAAAGATAATAGTGAAATTGATTTTCATTTCTATTGCGAAAATGTGTAATTGTTGTCATGTATTTTTAACAGAAAATTATTATAAAAATTACTTACATGTTTCCGAAAATTCTTACATGTTTTCAAGAAATCCAACTAATCGAAGTTATCGTAAAGGAAACATCCAACTATCACTGTGCTTTAAGCATTATTTTGCAATAAGAGTCTCTCATTTGGTCATCGAGATAAGAAATAATTTGAATATAAAACAAGAAATTCCAAAACCATCTTGGTTTAACAAACAAAACCGAAAATTGCTTTTCAAGATTAAAAAAAAACAATTTAAAAAACTAAAATTTGAAATTAAATTGCACAAGAAAGTATGAAAGAGACAAAAAATCAAAATTCGAAAAGTACAACTTTTTTGCGCATTTCAAAGTAATTTAATTGAAATATCGTATAAACATTTATTTACACACAAATTGTTTGAAAAAATAATTTGTACTGGCATGAAAATGTGCATATCACAGATCGATTGAATTTGTTCATAAAAATATATATCTGTCATTGTGTGATTTCGTATTTTATAAGCTTTTAAGCTTTCATAAGACTTTTGTTTTTGCAGAGAGATTATACACGGAACAACACGAATGGGTATCAATAGACGGAAAGATTGGTACAATTGGAATTTCAGATTACGCCCAGGACGCTCTCGGGGACGTAGTGTACGCGCAACTTCCTGACGTCGGTTCCACAGTTAAAAAAGAAGGCTAGAACAAGAACAAATTTTCCTACTTTTTTTTCAATTTGAGAAGAATTTTTAATCATTTCATGTTTCGACATTTTATCAAACTATTTCATATCAAATGAATTGACAAATCAAGTATTTTCGGTGAATTCAAGATTGTCGCAGATTATTGAGAAATGTATGAAAATTCTTCTCAGCACTTATCTACGAGAACGAAGTTCATCGTTGAGAGAAAAATAAACGTGGAAACTGTGCTTCTATGACAATGTTATCACCATTGCATAATCCAACGTTTGAATTACACTTGAATACTCGCTCATTTGGTTTGAAAGAAAAAATAAGCGTGACATTTAAGTTATTAGAATCGACTTGTAAATTGCTATTGAATTTCACAGAGGAATGTGGAGCACTGGAGTCGGTGAAGGCAGCTTCAGAAATCATAAGTCCGCTCACGGGAAAAGTGATTGAGAAAAACGAGTCGGTGGAGAGCAAGCCCGGACTGATAAACAGCGCGTGTTACACGAGCGGATGGCTCTACAAGATCGAGATAACGAACCCCGAAGAGGTCAAGGGTCTGATGAACGAAAAGTCATATGAGGATTACTTGAAGACGGATCCGCACTAAGGAAATCAGTTACTGTAAATACAATTGCGACTTTGCCAATTCGCGCAGGTGGTTTTTTCGACTCAATCACGTGCACGATTTGCGAAAATTTTGTTTGTAAGTTAAGAAGATTGTGTGTTTAATAAAAAAGCGAAAAATCAAAGACAAAAGAAGAGGAACGCTCTGGTGTAAGATGATTTTGCCAATTATATATAATTGATAAACTGTACATCAATATTTAACACAATGTACATAACATCGTAATTATAGTATCTTCTAATTACAATTATTACTGTTCAATGAACATATTTGATAACGGAATTCATCGGACGATTAAATAGGATGGACATGTATTATAAACACAGTGACTTTTGCTCTTCCTTTCGTCGTTTTTTGAGAGCTACAAATGAAGTTCGGAAGAAATCGTTATTGCAAATTTAAGCTTGGTGCTTCACCGCCGATTGGTACAATCAGTTACATCGTTAGACCGTTCCACCTGCAACGTTTCCTTTCTTCTTCAATGCAATTTTTAATTTTGAATTTCCGAAATTTCGTTTTCAACAGAGGATTCAATCGATTCGTGTGGGTACGTTTTGCGTCTAATGTTAAATCACTCAACAAGAAATGAAACCTTTCATTAAGGACTGGGATTTTGTTTCTGGTTAGTCAGCAATTAGTCTGGAGACAAGCCAATTGACGCGTTCAATAAAACATTTAAACATTGCTACTGTTATCAGAGCGCAGAAGTTTAAAATGAATAATTTAACCAGCTTGAGAACGATCGACGCTCATCTTGCAGGGTTTGTTTTTGTATTAGTGATATCATCCAGCACTCGTCAAACTTTTACAGAAATGTTCTTGTTCCATGTCTTGAGGTATGCGGTTACTAAAAATGTAAAAGTACAAAAAACTTAATACAGTTACAAGGAGGTAGTCCAGTGACGCTTTTCGTAAGGGTGCCTCTCAAGCCAACAGCAAAATGAAACGCAAACGCGAAAATTTACTCCTCTAATTGCAACCTCACACTCTTTCATTCTCTCTGTCTCACTCTCTCTCTATCTCTTACTCTCAAATCAATAACATTTGTCGTCTGATTAGTGATTTATTATTGCGCTTCTTTTGTTCTGTTTTGCTTGACTACGAATCGAATGTACTTGTTGAGAAATTTGTATATCATTTTCTGAGAAAAGAACGAGAGGAAGATTTACAAAGTGCGGAACGTCTTGTTCAATAATTCAAAATGAGCGAGTCTTTGCTCGACGAAACGAGCGTGTTACGTATGCACAATTATAATCTTCATTTGTAATCTTATCGCATAAAAAGTGAAGGGGTTTTGTTACCGATAAAGTGACAATAGTAAAATAGCATTTCTTGTAATTTTATTCTTTAACATTATTATTTAATATTATTGTTAATGTTATTAATATACATTCAGGTACTTTCTCTCGAAGAGCTGCGGAACAGGTCTGCGGAATCATCAGCGGCTCCGTGGGCCGCGGAATGAAACGCGCAAAAGTCGATAGTGCGAATGGCGCTCGAGCAAAGACTCGAAAACCGGTATACTTGATTGGCTTGATGGTTTTTTTTCAGATTATCCTTTTTTGTTGTTAATAATCCCAAATCTAACGGCACTTTGGCGCCCGCTGCGTGGCATGGTTTTGAAAGAACTCAAAATGTTTTTTTTTGTTTGTTAGAAAAATAAAAATTTCGCCAGTCCGCAGTGGCAACGAAAGCGCTACGACCAATGGCTTAATTATTAGGTACCAGCAGTTGTCGTACGCACGACAACCTTCACAGCACTGAAGAAAAAAAATCGTTTTCCTCTCTGACTATTCGCTAAACAATAATAATCAATAATAATTATCATTACAATAATCTATAAGTGAAAAATAATTTGATTAATATATACATATAATATATATGTTTTGATATATATAATTATACATATATATTATTACTATATACTTAACATACAGTAAATATTTGCTTTCTTCCATTTTCTTCGTTTAATTACAATTTCATTTTTAACGACTTTGTCAATATATTCTTCCGTAAATATATAGTTAACTGTTAACATTTTAGGACCACATCAACCTTGCTCAAAAAAACTCTTTATTTCGTCATTGGCGTCCGATCACTCCGTTATCTAATCATACGCACTTTTTTTTAAAATCAAGTTAAACGAAACAAAGTTAGCTTCTTATCCACTGATTTGTTACACTTCTCGTTTTTTATTCTGTTTTGCCATTTTTTTCATTAAATCGCCAAACTTGTTCCTTGTCGGGTTATAATCATTAAAATTAAGTAAACGGCGAATCGGCGGCGCTTTTTAAGTAGCCAACGACAAATTTCGCTCGCGTCTCATTTCAGTATAAGCAACAGAAATAATCTTTTTATTTCGAATAAAACTGTACACAAAAATATTTCGTAATTACATATGTAACATGATTTCTCATTGCTATACAACGTAAATTGGAATGTGATAACTAGTATTTACAATGATGCGTTTTTCTTTTTTTTATCATTTTCATAGTAGCCCATCTGTGTGCAAATGTTTGTGTAGTGTATGTGTGTGTGTATGTGTGTGTAAACAATCGAACAATAGTTACTGGCGTACGAGAGTTAAAGACATACAGACAACATCAATGATTCGCACGATGTTTTCTTTTTGGACTTGTAAAAAAGAAGTAGAGTATTTTGGTTCATTGATAAATCCAAACTACTGTACTTCCTGTCCACAAGCTTAAAACAAATACTTGTTTTACAAGAAGGAAACAAGAGAACACAGTTTGATAGTAGTAATGTCAAAAGAAATGCAGATACTTGTTTGACCGTCGTTAAGGTACTATTTTATTTCGCTTTTTATTAAGATGAAAAAAAAAATATCACGATTTCATCGCTGTCGCCCAAGCTATGCCCGTTGAATCCCTTACAAAAATACGACGAGGTAACGTCATTTTGTTTTTTTTTATTGTTGCAGTGTTTAACACTATCTTCTCATGTTTCATGCCATTTAAAGTAATGTTCTAAAATCAATTTCGGTAGTTCAAAAACTAATTTTGTTTTAGAAAAACTAAAATTTAACAACTCATATACAAAAATAATTTTCTACACACCTTTGTTTACATTTCAGAGATTCGAAATGAACAATGTTTTAATGTTTATTTTTCTCTTAAAATTTTATTTTTAATGTTGACACTCGTCGCTGATCGAGTCTTGGCAAATGCAAGTTTTATAATTGAAATCTACCTCTCGAGTATGCCAAAATCAACGTGGCAAAAAATTTAATTTATTTCATTTTCCTCCCTATTACAACGTTTTCACATATATACAGGTTTTATTTACAAATATTTATTCTTCATGTACACTATAGGATTATTCTCGGCTGGTTGTGTCGACATCAACATACGAGAGAGGCAAAATACACAACAAAACTTGCGAATTGCAAAAAATGTTTTATCGTTAATTACGCGTTTATTCTGAATAGATTTTTTGAAGTTTTATAATTTCAACAAATGTTTAAGACTGAACATCGCTTTCGAAGATTCTTACAATGTGACAGAACAATTTGTCAGGATAATAAAAGTATGCATATGTGCGAACGCTATTTAAACGAAAACTTCACTTGCGTGTCTTGATAATTAACAAAACTTCTCGCAACTGGGCGTCAATTCAACAAAGTTATCAAATTTATACAAAAATATATACTTTATATATTTAATCTAACAAATTATACACGAAAACAAGGGCACCATTTTGTGTCGGACAAATAACAAGTGTCACTCGTTTGAAAAAATTCAAGATTTCACGAAAGCAAAAGTAATTAAATTTAAAAATTGCCATATAATAAAAAAAAATTTTTTATCAACAATGATTTCTGATCCACAGACACAATAAAATAAGGGTAGAGTCAAATTTTGCATTGAAACGGAAGTGTCTACTCCAGAGAAGCCGGAGTGAATGAACAAATCAAAATTCAACCTGACCGTCAGATTAAATCAACCAAGTACAAATCATAAGAATACGGTTTAAAATTAAACTACAAAATAGACGATACAAAAATAATGTTTCTTTTTTGAAATTGACGATTCTTGAAATGTGTCAACAACAATTTGACAAGCTGAATCAGGCTCGATCAGCAGCGAGAGCGCCACCATCGTTGATTCGGCGAGAGCAAGGCTTTAGTGGTGAGTGAAGTTTTTGTTTTTTTTCTTTTTTCGTGTAGCCATGATTCGTGTACGTGTATGTAACGTGTATGTTTTTGTTTTAATCCGTCGATTAAGAATAACGCTTACACATTAAAAAGAGCCGCGTGACCTACAATTCATCATCATCATTTCTCATTTACTTTAATAAACATTTTGCTTTTAGTATTTTGACATTAGAAAAATAGTACTCTTTATAATGTTGACGTCGCTAGTGCGACGAGGTTGCCCGCTCGTATCGACCGAAGACTCTCGTCATCCTTTGTACTGTTTTTTCAAGGCATCTCGCTTGCTAAAATCCCTGCCAAGGGTCGCTGCACGAACTCGCGCGCAACGTCGCATTTTTTATAGAAAATATATGCTCTCCATCGTGCACTATATCACTTCATTTTTCATGTATTCAATATTATTTAAATCTGTTTCTTTCATGGGTTCCATATTTTACTGCTTTTTTTCTGGTTTGTATCTGTTTCTGCCATTTGACAACAGCTTTTTTCATCCTTCGTCATCTCTGAATGACAAATGCTTGTGTCGCGTGTCTCAATTTGTCCAAATTAGCAACTGGAAAACTGTTATCAAGACATTTCGTCGCTTTCATCTCAAGACACGTTGCGTTACTTTTGGTGAGTATAAGTGTTTGTTTGTGTTTATATACACGTGTACGAGTGTGTTTGCGACGATGTGAGGTATGCACGGTTCGCCATTCCGAGAGGCCTTTTCATTTCCGTTTCGCGTGTAGCATTTCCATGAGCAGCGTCTGCGTCGGCGCCCCACCGTTACAGTGCTTCTGGTACAGATGATCTTCGCCCCTACTCGCCACCACGTGAATCTCCGGCAGCACTCCTAGCAACCTGTTGAATTTGTCCTGTCGAACAGTTTTCAAACATTAGTATCCAATCGATTTCAAACTTCTGCATTCGCACCAACACCTCATTCACCTCAACATTTTTCATCAACTTACCGGTACAGAAGGATAAATGGCCACTGTGTAATCTAAAAGCGCCTGTTGCACCTGTTCGTGGGCTTCTTGAACGTGTTTCTTATTCGATAAACCGCGAGTCTCTGCAAAAATAATAAGAACAGAGAATTAAATTCAATTACAAACGGAGACCAATTTTAGATCCATCAGTTTTAAGTTTGTGCAGATGTCCGAATCTTATCTTTTGGCACTCAGAAAACTTCTGGCACTTTGATGGTTGCAAATTTATCTTTTGAACTTGTGTTTTGGAGGTTGAGAACGTGTTTTATTGAGCTTGGGATCTTACCATGATTGAGCAGCATGAGGAATTTCATGCAAATGTATTCGGGTAGGTCGAATTTAAGATCCTGCAGTTTTGTGGATAGATCGTTGAAGAGATCTGCCAACGAAGGTACGCCAAGCAACCCGAGGCAAAGAAGATCAAACTTCTGGCCGTTGTGCAACGTTGTCTCATCGGGCAGATTATTATGTAGCCTTTGATGGAGATGGTCTAGTACCAACATGTCGGACCATGAGTGCTGCAACAGCTTCATCTGGTCATCAACCTGCAAACACCAAACGTTTATTAAAATCAGCCATCAAAACCTAAAAACTATCATCAAACAAAAAAAATCGAAAATTCCACCTTTTCTTGAATTGGATCAATCGGTCATGGTGCTTTTAATATTCGAAATTCTATCTAATTTCATACATGACAAATTTCAGTTTTAATATCAGATTAATTTAACAAGTTTCATTTCATTCGGTTGCTAAAATTTGATTGAAACGGGACATATTTAGCTGTTCTAATCAGCGCTCCAATTAGCTTGCGCAATTCACAAATGCACCTATCCGTTGATAATCTAACGAAACGGACCAAAAGTGCATTATCAATTAAAAGTAAAAGGCTGAGCGAACAAGAGAGAGAAAAAAGATTCTAAACTAGATTGAACTATTGAACTGAAACTACTCAACTGCAAGCAGATATTTCGACCGACTTGTCATATTAACGAATCGATAACAAACTTTAGAGAGCAAATTGCAAATCGATTCTTTGAGGACAGAAACGCCAATCTTCGTATGAAAACCAGTCCAGCTACTCTATAGCCGATGATAAAGCTAATTATAATTTTGCTAAATCGTACGAAACTGTTACGATTTTGAGATCGCAAAGGGGAAGAGACCGGCAGGGGGAAGATGACGAGGAAAATAAAGGTTTTCGGACGGATTGAAAACGAGCGTAATGAAAAGCGTTGCGTAGTCGACATAACAACGGTAATGATGATTATTGTGAACCCGCTTTGGGGTAACTGGCGTAACCTAGAAACGTATCTCGTTATGACCCAGATATGAGGCGATGCTTGAAATCATTCAGCGATTGTGCAACGCGCCGCCTGGTTACTTCACATCCCCGCTCGGTTGCGCGCGCGCACACCGACGTCGGCCCAGCAACGACTTACTTTATCGAAGTCGCGTCACACCAACGTTGAAAAATACATATTGTCTTTTTTTTCCACTTTATTCGCCAGTGACGCCTTAACTATTTGCTTTTTTTTCACTCCACACTTTCCACAATCCTTCTTCCACTCTTTCATTCCAACTCGCTTTTGCACTTTCAATTTTCAACTCAGAAAAGAAAATGAACAATTTTGCAAAATCAACTTTCAGTATTGAAACTTACAAATTAGGAAAACGCGGTTTCAAACTTGTTTATTTAACGAACTAATTGCAAAGTTGAAAACTCACATTTTTTTATTGAACGTTTGTTTAAATTCATATTTGAGTTGTGAGGAATATGTTTGAAGTACATAGTTGATTTTGTTGATGATTTATTTGAGACTTCAAAAAGACTTTGAATTAGGGTTCGGATTAGGACTCAGTGTTTGTGCAAGATAAGTTTTTTTAATGCTTTTTTATGCTCGAGTCGAGTGGTGTTCCACATTATTGTTTGAATTATGCTCTCGCGAGAGGCAAAACGGTGTCAAAGAATAATTGCGACGACGCTTTTTAGTCTGAGCGACTTTTTGGCTGCTTGTATTTCGTTTATTTTTTTTTTTTTCATTTTTTTTGTTCGTTTTAGCTGCTGGTACGCGAACAGACGTTGCAACACAAAAGGTTCAATCAATTTTAATTTCATTAGTCGATGAATTTTCTAACACTAACTGGGACAGTTGCTAAATCTGGCTCATTTGCACATCAATCAAACTTGTGAGCGTGAGAAAATCATGATCATTCAGCTGCTTATTCCGATACCGCACAATTATTTCAACTTTACTTTTAATTATAAATGACCGATTTTTATCCCTATGAAAATACAGTTCGACTAACGCAAAAATTCAACGTCAAACTTTCATACTTGAAGAAAATCTTCGTACAACTTAGGGTTAAAAAAATGTTAAAAATAAAAGCTGAAAATAAACCAGCTGAAAAGTGACTTGACAAAAATTCTTCTTTTCATTTGAACGACTTTTGTTCGAATCCCAGAGCTGAAAACTGTTTCGGCGAAAATCAATAGCTAATCAATACCAATCAATCCTAATCTTGTTTCATGATTATTCAGCAATGCATAAGGAATGACTTGATACTCTTTAAAAATGCTATTAAACCGATTTGTATCTGTGCCGGTGCGCCGTCTGTGATATGCTTATAAATATCTTGTCTTGCGCAGGCCGATCTGGGCGCGATGGGGCATGGCGTGAGGAAAGTGCCATCTCCGAGTTTTGATTGACGTTGAAAAATTGTTTTGTTCGGGGATTTAGATTTGACAAAAATAGTTCTGGCAAATATACAAGGGTGTACCAGCCCGATTGATCCATCAATAATATTCTGCATTTTCATCCTCAAAGTATTAGGCAACTTGAACATCAATATTTTTATCCTAATCTCCAAAGAATAAAAAAAAATCGAAAGGAGCAAGAAACTTTCAGGAAAAACTCGTTAGAAAAAAAAATGTAATACCTTGAGATCCTTGAAGAAGACAGAGTTTCTCGCCCAGTCGACTTGCGAGAACAGATTCTGATCGAGCACTTTACACATGAGTTCGAACAAATCCACTTCGCACTGATTGTACGTCTGGTTTTGGAGGAGGCCGAAGAGCGAGGCCTGCCACTCGCGGTCGTCGACCGTCGACAGAAAGTCTCGGATCATGGGACTAGTTTTGAGCGCCGCGACGGCGGAGGTTGCGGCCGCAGCGGGCGCGGGCATGGCGCTCGCGGTGCCGTGGGCCGCGTGGTGAGCGCTCGACTGCTCGCCAAACGTGAACGTCGAGCCCTTTGGACTCGAGCTCGTCGTCGAGTTCGCAGCCCAGAGCTTCTGGTCGAGGGTTGGGTTGTTGCTCGGGTTGTTGTTGTGCAGGTGGTTGCTCGCTGTCGTCACGCTGCCGGTGATGGTGGTGCCGGCCGATGACGAGGGTGCGATTAGGTGCTGCTGGCCGGCGCCCTGCTGGTTCGCCTGCGTCGTTACCAGGCCAACCGCCACGGCCGCTGGCGATGGCGATGAGTCCGGCGACGAGGTCAGACTCGACACCTGAGGTATCTGGATCTCTTGTTTGATGTGCAGGAATGGCGTCACTGCCGAGGGATAATTCGAAGGGTCGCCCAGCGTTCCGCGAATCGTTTGCAGTGCCAATTGACGTTGCCGAAGCAGTTGCAACTTTCGCGCTCGGTCGCGCTTGTACATTGGTCCGAATTTGTTTCTACCACCTCGCATCCGATCTGCTCTCACAGCTGAAAAAGAAAGACATTTTTTATTATTCAAAGTTCAACAATTTTTAAACAGTTTGACTCGAATTGTTATTACAATTTTTATATAACAATTTTATAATAAAAAATTTGAAGTTGTTTTTTTTAAATGTTTGATATGCTGTTTTTTTTGATTCTGTATACCAGTGACATAACACAACCCATTTACATAATTTTCTAAAAGTTACATGTACATTTTAGAAAAGTGACCGAACAAAGACAAGAATCTGAAAGCAGAACAGACATTTGCCTGTCATCTAATAGCGCACGACAATAAAAGTATGCGAAAATTGAATAACACTGCAATTTTTCACACCAAGTGTGGAATTCGTCGGGAATCGTGAAAAAGCGAAAGGAGTTTCTTTTATTTTTATTTTTTTTTTCGTTAAAACTAACAGTGATATATGATTCGCGCATTCAACAATAGTACAATGTGATGCCAAAGAAGATTGAGGTCAAGATGCTAAGTATCTCCTCGGAGCTAATCAAATTGAATTTCGAATTCAGATTCGCGTTTCACGTAATTGTATTCTATTTTGTTTCTTTTTATTTTATTCAAACTAATCCAAACTTTTTTAAAAATAAATTTAAACATTTTTTTCATATCTGGAAGTAATTGGAGCATTGATAATTGCACGAATTGAAGTTTAAAATTTAAGAGAAAATTTTGCAATCAAAATTTCCAGATAAAAAGTTTGCAAGTAAACTTGGACTGTTGACAATTCGACTAGATTTTGGAGAAGTGAAACCCACAATAAAAGTATGTTCAAGAGAAACCGAGCGGATTTCAAATTGGATCAAGGAGCAAAGGAGATATTTGTCGCTCGATAAAAAGATAACCAGTGACGATAATGCAAGTAATTATGATAATGACGGGCAGGAAAAACGCGATAATGACAACAATCGATGGCAATCTTTATGAGCGCTCGCGCAGGACACGGCATTAAAAGAATTTTCTACTCGTATCCGCAAGGATCTCTGCTTTTTTCTCTCTCGTTCTTTTGCAAGACAAAGAATATATTCAAATCGACTTATCGAGCGCTCGTTTTTTTCCTCCTTTTTCTGCAGAGACAATACAATTCCGACGTTTCGTGTCAATTCGAAGGTGTGGAGACGCGTTTTCTGTCTCCGAGGCTTGTATCGATCAGAGGCGACTTTGACAAAGCAAGGTTTCCTAATTAATGTCGTGGTCGCTCGAAACGGAAGTCGCGACTAAGCGCTACGAAGTAGGCCAAAAGCCGGGATTCCGTTCCACATTCTGAATTGTGATCTCATTAGACTGACTTCACCGAAACGTTTCCAGATCATTTCTGAACTCTAATCTGCCATGAAATAACACAAGTTGAACCACCCATTCTAGTGCTGAAACCTTTTACAAAATAAACAAAACAAACAAAAGTTTCAAATTATGTGAAAATGAAAAACAAAATAATTGATGGAATTTTTTATTTGTTTGTTTGTTTAATTGTTAAAAATTAGACAAACAAAAGACGAAATCAAAAGTCTGTAAAGGCTGATACGCATCGTTATCAGGAGCGTTTGATCGGTGTTTTGTCATCGGCACAGTTTATCGTCCTCATCTAATAAACTTTCGTCATGTACATTTAATTATGCCATCATTTAATAACCTTGGCTCAAAACCTGTTTCGTCATTTGACAAGCTCGTCATATCCGTTTCACCGAATTATTTATTTTCTGTTATTTTGATTTTGATTAACACACTCTCGCTCGAGAGCACCAACTTTTCTTTCCAGCCCATTTTGGCCTCGCGGACGGCATAATCATAATAATTTATGCGCCGAAATTGCGAAAACCGAAGTCGCGTGGGACAGCCGGTATGGTTTTGAGACAAAATAAGCGTATGCCATTAAGCCATGCGGGGCTGGTGAAATTTGAGAAACTAATGAAAATGAAATTAACGAAATGGTGTGTTGTGACATAACGGCCCCACACGTTCGAGTAAAAGTGTCTAGGAGATGATTTTTAGACTGGTTCTAAAACGAATTTCTGGTTGGCCAATCGGGCACACGTGTTTTTTGCGAAAGTTTAGAAATCAATGGTTTCAAATCTCACACGAATATTCGGTTCTAATTTAGGACCAGCATTTCGATCATTTTTTTAGTTGCACAAAAAATTCTTACATTCCAAACAATATATAAAAAAACAATACATAACAAAATTAAAAATAACAAAATAACAATAATAATAAAACAAATCGAAAACAAAACAAATCTTTGCAAAAAAAAAAAACAAACTAATAGAAACGAAGTTGAACAAAAATTTGAAACGAACCAATAGAAACAAAAAGCATAAAATGAAATAAAACTAAAATTCAAACCAAAGCGAGCAGAAATGTACAAAAACTAAAAGCTGATAATTGAAAAGTTAAAGTTTGATCTGGAACGAAAAAAAAGGCAAAGAGAAGGAATGAACGTTGATTTGGAGGCTTTTAGCATCGTCGCCGGCGTGACTGAAACGACGCTCGCTGAAAGTGAAAGGAGGTTGAATCGCTCGCCCGTCCACTTGTTTCCCCTTTCACACCCGCGCCGCGCCATTTCCCGCGTTCGCCGTGCCAACTGGCGTGCCGACGCCCCCCTCCCTCCCGCCCGACCCCTTAACCCCGTCGTCGACATATCGACACTCTCCGCAGAAACGCAACGACACCACCATTTCGCGTGTAAAAACGTCAAGCTCTCTTGTAAACTTGACTCTCGCGAGCAAGTCCTTCGCTTACGCTAAAAAAAGAACAAACTCCGATTCAATTAGAGAGGCGAAAAAAACAACAACCACAATCGAACGATTGTTTACAATTATTCATTAGTTCCTGTTTCTTTTCCTTCATATTTTCTGTCCTCAGGCTCCAAGTATCAAAACAGATCACGATCAAAACGATCCGAGACACAAATAAACAAAAACAAGATTGTTTACATTACAGACTTGAACGTGTACGAAATACAAAATTTGTTTGAACAAGTTTTGTTTCTGTTTTGCGAATTGTAATTGTGTTGTCATATGTGTATTCATTACATATGTATATTTGTAACTGAAAAAATTGAACTTTCGATATCGTTGAGCCATTGTGTTTATTGGTCGGACCGAGCGGCGCCATAAATAAAAGCGCGAACAAACGACCTTATGTCACACTTGGCCCTCCGTACTCGATCCGGATGAAAGGATAAGAGTGAGCGGACCTGTTGCTTCACCGGACAAGCGTGCATTTTCACAGCGTCGAGTCCAATCTGTGCGTTCAAAAGCAGCAGAAAAATATCACACACAGAGAAAGAGACAGAGGACAACAAAAAACAAATAATCGAGCAACGAATTGGATCACGTATAACGCAGTCGTTTTGTCGCGACCATTTAAATTTGAACGGCGTACTCGAGTTCACGGCGGAATATTAATTCCGACTTGTCTTCCATCGCGGTGTTTTCGTCAAGATGGTTATGGTTTTGTGCGTTGAAGAAAAATACAATTTGTAGGTTATGTTGATATCGTAGCACAAAATATGTCCAAGCAAAAATAGAGAAATGCAAAAAAAACATTCCTACGTTTAATTCTTAATCGATTCGATAATCAATTATCAAGACTTTTGAGGTTATGTAACAATTACTGTTGACATTAAGAATTGACAAAAGAAGAGTTTGTGCAAAAATTTGTACGCAATTTTTTTGTTATGCATGCTCCAAGTTTTTATGAGATTTACAGTGATGATAGTGAAAGGGTGGTTGTTTTTGTCGATTATTATTTATTGCCAAGATGTTATCAGCGCGACTTGACGTTTGAAATTCTGACTCGCGCCGCAAGTCAAAAAGATTTCGCGATTTCGTCATTTGTCTTCGAGCCGCATTATTCCCTTGTAATTGTATAATTACGACTGATCGAGCGATGTCGCTCCTTCGGGCATTGTTTTAGAGTCTGCATCAGTCTGCATTTAAATTTGTACACGAGGCCGCGCCTCTTGTTAACACAACAATATAAGTAACCGTTTGTTATATACACGCTAACCTAATTCTTGTTCGCGATATATTTAATATCCATCGAGAATAAACCAGCGACATACCTATATCATATTCAATTGTGATTTAATAATATATCATCGTTATTGTTGCAATTTAAATCGCCGTGAAAGATTAGGCGGGAAATTTGAAATGTCAGGATGGCGTTGAGGAATACCCTCGTGCGGCATCAAAATGTCAAAATAGGAATTCTCAAAATGTCGACAATGTTGGTTTGTTTACATTCAAGGAAACAAAAGTTTTGATTTTATTTTGTAAGGCTGTTTTGTAATATTTTCGTATTGTCAGTTGGATAAAAATAATCTCCATTTTTAACTCCGCTTTTATGTCAACAGTCTTAATTTCGCAAAGAAATGATTTTGAAATTATTTTTTGATCTCTCTTATGTAAAAAAAAAAACGAAAAACAAAATTGCGTTTGAAGATTCTGAGTGTGCAAACGAAGTACGTGGGCGCGGTCGCTTGATCTTCAATGTTTATTGTTGACGCGCGTACGAGTAATTGAACGAGCATTTTTCCGTCGCAAGGCTGTTCATCATTCTGAGATGGAAAAAGCCGCATTTCGCAAACCCAACACAGATGTCGTTTTGTTGTCCAAAAAATTTTTTTTCGTCAATTTTTTTCTCAAATGACATTTGCTCAACAGAAGTGGAATAACAAAACACGATAAAAAATTGAGGTCAAATCTGTTCACTTACTAGCTCAAATTTCCAGTTTATGAATAATAAAAGCGACAATAAAGTCGAGGAAAAAACATTGATCCAACATTGTATGACTTGTTATTTGTAATTTGAATACAGTTTTCACCAACGCCGGGGTTTCAATTTGTAAAAATTGTCAACTGTGTAGTGAACATGGTGTTGTGCAAAACTATTATTCACAAGCAGGAACTTTGTTTCTCAATCAATACTTAGTTGGTAATAATAGCAATGAAGAGAAAATGATTTTGAGACAATAAGGAACATTTTTACCTTCCCATTTTCATATCATAAAATGTTCCCATGTTTATTGCACAGGAACAATTGGTAACAGCTGCAAAATCTATTGCAATTTTACGCTCAAAAAACTTCAACAAAAATACACTCAAATAAACAAATAAAAAACAAAAAACAAAAACAAAATGAAAAAGTTCGAGTTCGCACTTTTGAGTCAATTAGAACACTTTTTTGCTCTCACATAATTACGTCCAATTATCTTGATTCTATGTCAATTAAATTCGGCACTTTGGGCAATCGTTTCATTTGGTGGTGGCCCGTCGAAAGAAAGTTTTACGTAACGTACCGTAAAAAATAATGAGAGACAAAGGGGGAAAAAAAGAAAACAAGAGAGAAAAAAAAAGAAAGGAAACGATAAGAGTGAAGGGTGCCCTTGCGTAAAACTTTTCGGCCAGAAGAAGTAAAAAAAAAAAGGTTCACGCGATACGAAAATGAGATTAAGACAATGCGCCCGCCAATTTTGAGCCGGACGGTAAGGCTTTTGGAAAGTTTCCTCCGGCGAATAATTTTTCGACATTACGAAACAAGTGAAAACAAAATGGATCAAAAAAAACGAACCGACAAAATTTTACATTTCAAATTCCATCTTCTCTCTCTCTCTTTCAAAAGTTTGTCTAAAAGGCAAATTAGATAAAAAAAACTCAATTTTACAGAAGCAACGGATAACATAAAAAGGGTTGAATTTAGTTTTGTTTTTGTACTTTGAAGTAATAGATTTGGAATGATTGTAGGGTACAAAAAAGAAGTTGAACATATGGTTTATTGGATGCGACATCGTATGGAAAAAAGGCCGCGTCGAAAAAGAAGACGGTAAGGCTCCGCGGAGCTCGCCGCGATTACACAATTCCCCGCCTGAGCCTAACCTTTCTCCCCCCTTGCTGAAATGTTGAGTGGGGACAAGGCAGCCAAGCAGGTTGAGAGTATTGAGACAGTCTTGCAACATAATACGATAATTATGAAATTCGTGAGTTTCTAAACAAGACGTGAGCGCCAACCGATTTCTGTTTGTTCCGCGCAATGTTCATATGTGCTTTTTTCTCATTTTGATTTGCCTCTTATCGTTTGACGCAAAGAGCAAGCTCGAAAAACCTCCAAATCGAAAGCGAATTGAGAATGAACAAAAAAAATTAAATCAGGTCAGCTGCTTATAAATTCGTTCCAGATATTCCTCGGATCTGTTCCGACATGAATTCATTTATAGATCTCGAATCAAACGCTCGCTATATTTTTAAGTTGACTTGGTCAGTTTGAGTTGTTACAAAAGTTACTAAAGTCTGTTACATATTAATCTGTGCGGATTGTTTGTAAAAGCCAACTTCAAATCATAACGATTGTTTTTTGTACACCCGTGCATTATTCATCGTTGTTTGTTCTATTTTTAAAACTCGAGCATGAAGTTCACATTGTACATTATGAATCTCGTTCAATTCCAATATGCAAAAACACTCCGCTCGCAAAAAAAAAACGCTCAGCGATAAAAAACAACTAACAGACAACTTTCTATCACAGTGTTTACCTTAATTTTATGTAATCGCAATAATAAGCTTCGAGTCCCATTGAAAACCAAAAGAATAACACGTTCTTGCGAACGCGCGAGTTAACTTTCGACACACTTCAAACAGAAAAACAAACGGGCCTTTTTTTTTGTTATTTTTCTTTGTTCATTCACTCTTGGAATTGCCAAACAATCCAAAACTTTTGTAACTCTTTTGATTCTTGTTCTTGTCTTGCTTTTTTTTTTCATTCTTGTCAAACGCCGAAAAATCATCATCGTTTAAATAGAAGTCTTCAAAAGATCCTTAAGCCTCAAAGGTGCACCGTTGCTCGACTTAATTTACGACTTTTGACAGCTCGAAAAACAGCGTTACGTCCGAAACGGATAATTGCAGGTTACGGCCCTCGAAAAAGACTCTCTCTTTTATGATGACTCGTCATAAAAGGACGCGCAACAAATTTTGCTCGCCAGATGTGTCACAATGGCCCTTTTTCGAAAGCTCAAGTCTTTTTTACTCGCTCGCAACTTTGCGCTTTAAACGCCACTTGACAAACCGGTGAAATCAGCGCGAGAAAACAAAAAGCAAACATTCAAACCCGAGAATTTTAGTTTTTGATTGTTAATCACCAAGGGACAAAAAGTGTGAAATTTTTTGGTCTCAAAGATGGCGGTGATTAACTGGGTCCAGGCCTCAAGGCCCAGAGGATCTCGAAAGAGGCTGGGCTTTCGCAACGTCTGTCTCGGCACTTGGTTCGACATGACATTTAAGTTGCGCAAAAAAAAGAGACTACGTGATATTCACATTTCGAAAATTCGAAAAATCAATTTTCCATCTCATTCTCGTTGCCTTTCGTTGAGTTTCTGTGACTTGACAAGTGGCGCCCTTCGCCGCAACTTTTCATTCGACAATTACGCTCGATGAGGCGGTGCACCGATCGATGGACTGATAAAACAAACTAGATTGAAACTAATCGGCGATTCAATTAGTTATCTGCCGGTACCATTTTTTTCGTCATCAGCGTGATTAAAAACCAATCAAATCCCAAAAAACCGAGTGATTCATTAAAACCAAATTAGAAAACGGAACCGTCAGCTCTAAAGTCCGTTTCGTGGCTTGTTCATTACGATTTAACGCTCACTTAAGCAACGAGAAGAAAAAAATTATTGTCCCCCTCTCTACTTCCTATCACTCATTGTTATTATCAATACTTGTAAATGAGTTTGTATGTCAGCGGTATATAACACTGTCCTCATTCTCGCATCGATACGAGAACCAGCAATTGTTTTGTATCTTATTATTTATTCGATTTTGCATTCCCCTGTTCCACGTGACAAACCATCCGACCAGTTTCAGCAACTCGTAACAGCGGATCAAGAACCAGCTGGTTGGTCACTTAAAAATGAGTCACCTCGCAAAAGTTGCACCACGAATGAAGTTAGGAAATCGCAACTGTCACAAGTTTCGGAAGCTGCTCGGGCCGTTTTGTGGTGGAAGCTGAGTCTTACCTTCGAGTTTCATGCCGACCTCAAGACACTTTTGAAACCTGCAGAAAGGACACCTCTTCCTCTGCGTCTTATCAATGTGGCAGGAGCGTTCGGCGACGCAGGTGTAGACCTTTTTGTTCTGGACGGTCCTCTTGAAGAATCCCTTGCAGGACTCGCAGGTGAGAAGACCGTAGTGGTAGCCAGAGACCTTATCGCCGCAGACGGGACAGAGTTCCTCGATAAGGTCCTTGGTGTCGGGGAAGTCGGAGGGGCCGGGGATGGAGCCGGTGACGACGCCAACCTGGCCGAGGCCCGGGTGGCAGATGGCGCCGGGCACCGGCACGTTCTGGGGCACGTTGTTGACGCCGTTGGAGTTGTTGTTGGCGGGCGTCTGGGCGGCGGGGTTGGGGGCGCTCGCAGCGGCGTTGTTTTGGGCGCCGTTCTGCTGCTGGCTCTGGCCCTGGTAGGCCTGCTGGTCGAGGTTGGACAGCGAGCCGCCTGTGGGCGAGAACAGACAGGTGTAAACCTTCTTATAACTACAGGGCGAGTTGTTTCGCTTGAAGAAGCCCTTGCAGGACTCGCAGGTGAGCAGTCCGTACTGGTAGCCGGACATTTTGTCGCCGCACATGGGGCAGCGCTCCTCGAGACTCGTCGAGTCGAAGAAGCCGGCGCTTTCGAAGCTGGACATGTTCTGCTGGGACTGCTGCTGGGTGGACACCTGTTGGGCATGGTGGTTGGGACCTAAGTTCTGGTTCTGGTTGCAGTACGACTGCGAGCCGTAGTTCGCAGGTTGCGACTGCTGGTGGCCGGCTGCGGCGCTCTGCGGACTGCCCTGCGGGCTCAGCTGAAACGGCGACATGTTCAACGATATAAGACCCGAGTGCTGCTCCATCTCCACGTACATATCAGCGCGGGTTACCGTCGCGACGTCCGAGTCATATTCCGTACACACGCTCTTATTTCGCTACACTATTTGTCACTGCAATCCAACAATGAGCACCTCACAACAATTCGCAAATATAAACAAAAACACCACCAGGACTTAGTAATCCAATCAACACGGGGCTTGACCACTGATCGTTATTCACACGCGGCCCGACGTCCTGCGACTAACTCGATGGTCGATGCCGATGTTGTGCTCGAGCGTAACTCACCAAGGGACGCCCCCTCCCGCGAGGACGCTGCTGGACATGCGTCGCGACGCCAAGTTCACGCTTATCATTCGGAGCGCCCAGAACAATCGCCGAGGGACCAAACAAACGAAACAAAAGCGGAATTGCGCTTCGACACTGGGCCGAGTCGGCGAGAGTCCGTCTCGAGTTGTTTTTCACGCGCAGCACACAGCCGTGCCCACCAGCGCGCCGCGCGGTATAAGTGAAAGTGATTCGGCGGCGCATGCCACCAGGTGCCCGGCGAAGCCCTGACCAGCGGGAGGGGAAACCCACGAGCAGTGGAGGTGGCGACGCGGGGGGACCCGCGCGGCGCGGGCGGCAACACGCGGTGGGGCTGACCTACTTACGGAACCAGGTCTATGTCGGCCGCAAAAGTATTGTCCCACAGCCAATACACCACGTGCACGCGACGCCGCCGTTCACGCATCGGCCTAGCTGATCTTTCGTGTCGTTACACACTGCCCAAAACAACTCGATCCAATTTATCTATCGCGCATGGGCTTTTTTCCTCGTTTTCATACTTTGAAGGTGGTTGTCTCATAACCTCAAAATTTTTTCTCCACCCTCATTTAAGTTGATGGTTTTTTTTTAAATTAAAATAGCTATTTTATGCAACTTTACAATTAAAAACTATTTTATTATTTTAAAAACTATTTAAAGCGTTTGGAATTTTTTTATGCAATTTCTTGGATATGAACTTTTGCAAAAATTGCAAAAAGCATTGTGGTAACATTTGACAAGGTTTTGGGTTTACTATTCAAGATTTTTAATTTTAAATTTACTTACAAATACATGGATATGTTGTGTTAAACAGATTTGTGAAATACATTTCCATTTCGGTTCTACAATTTATGAAAATTAAATTTCCTGATTAAACTTTAAAATTTAAATAAAATCAAAAATGAAAACAAGTCCAATAAAAAATTTCAATTTTGAAAAGAATACGAAGTGTAACATTTCAGTTGAATTTGTTTATGCAATTTTGACTGTTTTTAATTATTGACACAACCACCTTAAAACTACGGAGCCTAAAAATGGACTGATGGATTCACTGTCAATTGACGAAATTTTTTCTTTTCGGAAAACGGAATTACGTTTCTGATATGTACGTGGTTTGGAGCTGCAAGAAAGAAAAAATTCATTTTTCATTAGGAAATAGTTCATACAAACAGTTGAACATGTCGAATCTGAAATAAAATTTTCCATCTTGATCTTTACAATTCGTCTAGTTAAAAAATTAAAATTATGATTATCTTGCTGAAAATGAAAGAAAGAAGCCGTGCAATTTTTTATTTCACCTCAAATTTCAATTAGTCTGTTCTTATTTTTTAATTAACACTAAAATTTGAAAAGTTGTTTTTCAAGGGTCGCTGAAGATGAGAGAAAGGTCTTGCATTGTGAGAAAGGTACTTTTTTGTTTTGCCCACCACCTCGTTCAGGAGTACAATAAGAATAATTGCCCTGCAATGGAAAAAAAAATTGGTCTCGGTTGAAAAATTTATGTAATTGATGCACACAGGGGAGACATACGAAATTCCACTATAAAAATGCAACGTGAAATGCAGATAGCAATCTTGATATTTTTGCGTTTGCATAAATTTCAATTCTTGGCGCAAACGGGGTTACATTTTTAATTGTGCAAGGCAAATTTCTCCATTTGTTTGCAACTTTTCGTCCACAATGTTTTTCTTTATTTTTCCTTTCTGACTTTTCTTAGTTTTTATTTTATAATTGTGTTCCTGCTTTTAGTGCTAAATTTAGTACAACACAGTTTATTATGGTAGACAAAGGAAGTTTCAACGTTAGATTGAGGGAAACGCGATTATTTTTTTATGACGCGAAAGTTCGTTTCCAACTATAAGCCAAGTATTAAATTAGCGCGAAACAAAATAAACTCAATAGATAAAGTGAATTGATACTCGATTAATGAAACGTTATATCGAGCTTATTTTAGTGTGTCACTGGAGACCTGTGTGTGGTAAAGTTGAATATTAACCTCGTTGACTTTATTTACGATCGACGTAACAAACAGTTGCAAATTGAGCGTTAACTAAATTGTGCAAAATTAAAATCCGTGTTTTATACCTCCGTTTACTCCATTTTTATAACACTTTTATTTTCAATTTGCCTCCAACTAATCCACCTGAAATTGCAATTTTTCTTAGACGTTTGATTTGTCTGTCAGGATTTCAGTTTCACTTTGACTTGAAGTGGAAAAAAAAATGAAACAGCTAGGTGGTAATAACAATAAAAAGAACGCTAAATGAAAAGAGTCGAACGAAAATTATCATACAAAAGCGACTTTTTCCCACAGCGAGGATAGTCGAAAAGTAATAGCTTGACTTTTTCGCGCCTATCCCCTTTATGGTTCGCGGTGTACCATAAAAGTTGGCGCGATTTTCAACATCGTGGCAAGCTGGCGAGCGAGTTCACCACGCTGAATCCATCAACATATTTTATTCATTTTATCTTAACCATTCGCAGCCCTGGCACATTAATAAATTAGCCACGATTACCGGTCGCGGTTTTCCTTACATTTACGGAAACTCGACTCTCATATTTATTTGCTATGAACGTGTTTACAACTTGGAAAACAATTTTGATCAAACTTGAAAATTTTATTACTTCAAAATGTCATTTGATGAAATCAATTTTTCTCCAAATCGAAATTCAACAATTTTCATTATTTTAAATAACAGCTGTTAAATATGAAAAATTAATTAACAAATTTTTTTTTCAATTTAAATTTGTAATTTGTGAATTGAGAATACGTTGTTAGATGTGAGAAAAAAGGATTTGAGAACCGTTGCCTAACAAAAGGAAGGGGTTATAAATTGTCAGGTCGAAATGTTTGGCAGACGATTTGTCAATGAATCTTTTGTATATCGATCTTCTTTGTGAGCGGGTACCCTCGCTTCAGCCGCTCCTTACGAGCTCATCCCGTGGGAGGAACCAACACAAGGCGCTATTATGACGACTCTTTCCGGTTACGAAAATTGAAATCTTTTTAATTCATCGTATATTTTCATTTTAAACATTTCCTCTCTGCACAATCAGCTCTGCTAAATCTCCTAATAAAACTTGGAACAAAATTAAAAAAACAAAACTAATTTGTAAAACAAAACAAAACAAATTTTTCAAACAAAGTAAAACAAATTTAAAAAAACAAACAAAGAAAAAAAGCGTTTCAATTTAATCTAATTTATTCGAGTCAATATTTGATGAATAAATATAAAAAAGCGAAATCGCATAATTGTGGCGTGCAATTTCATAATGAGAAAATCGAGGCACTTTTCGCCTTCACCGAAACCTTTCCTGAGCTGCTGGCGAGAGCATTGCGTAAGTTGAATCAAAATGTAAATTCGAATGTGCAAGGGTGCCGCGCGTGAGCAAAACTCTTGCTTTCAAAGAGGCGCAAGATCGCGCGAGTCCGCGGCTGGGTCAACAGCAACGCCGTTGGCGCTCCCCACTGACACTGTCGTTATCGGCGTCCTTCTCTATCTCGGTTGCTCGCGCTCCGTCCCTCCGGACCTCACTCCTTCCTTCTCTCTCTCGCTCCCTCTCTCAAAATATGTACATACACGTACACAGAATCCGCAGCAGCGAGTGTGCAGAGACCCACTGACCCAGTTCGATGTGAACATGACGCAGCCGCGCACGTGTGTTGGTTCGACCATTTGTGTGTATGCTCAAAGATGCCTATGTACAATCTATCAACTTTTCTTATGTCTTTTATACAATTGTCATTTTCAATTCCTAAAACACAATTTTGTCATTAACTTTTTTTTTTGTTTTTTTTTTTTTTTTTTGAAAAAACCAATTTTAAGATGTATTTTTAGGTGAAAATTGAAAAATCAGCTTCATATTTTGTAATCAAGCAATTAAGATATGTTTCGTGAGGACCGTTTTGTTATCACAGATGTTTTTCGGATATTTATAAACGTCATCCAAAAATGAGGAAAGCAGGGACGCGTTTTTCTTTAGACTCTTTCTTTCGTGAACAGTTTTGAAATTTACTTTTTTTTTTCAAAAGTATTTCTTTTATTTTTTTTTTTTTTTTATTCAAAAGAAGTTATTTAATTGAACCAGTACGAGTTATAATACCAATATGAATGATTTGTGCGCCGACATTAATTACGTATCGATTTTCTTACGATCAGAAAACATAATGTAATTCCGGAATCGCGCCGATAAAAACGAGCGGATTTCTAAAACGCTCAACTAATATTACACCAAGTTCTCTGTTCTCATGTTTTTTTACTCCGTTCCGTTTGAAACTGAAATCCTGTTTTTGCCGATCTTTTTTACCCCCTCTTACTCATTTTTAGTCAATAAACTATTGCAATTATTATACACCAACCTTGAAATTCAAGGCAGAATTTTTTCTCTCCTACCCGTTGGCCAAGTTTGAAATTTTGATTGATTCGATAACTATGAAAATTCAAATGATTTTACAACATTTCGTTTCGTCATTGTGTTGTACAAATGAAATTCGACGTTCGGATTGCTATCTCAATTTTGGTCTAAGGGGATCCTGAACAAAGGGAGGGTCTGATTTCGTGAACGAAAAAAAGGATCAATTAAATCTTGGGAGGTAGAAAAAAAAGGCCGAATGAAAGCGAACTTGTTCGCGGTTTTGTATCCAGCGAGCAGATCTCTTGCTCCAGCAGCCAGCGTTCGTATACCAGCTTCAGCTAAAGTGAAAGCCCTGACCTATAAATACGAAAAGTCCCAAAAGCGAGAGGGGCACTGAAAGAACAAATCATTCAGTGTAAGCGATAATGTTCTGAAATATAAAGTCGCATATCTTATCATTTTTTTTTATGCGAAAACATGTCTTGGTGTTTCACAAATTTTAATTTTGGACGTCTATAATAGCAACTCATTAGGCGTGTAAGAAATTTGAAACCGAAATTTCGAATTCACTTTTTTTATCAGCAAAAATATTTACTTTTAGATAAAAACGTTTCTACCAGCGAATTCGAAAGTAAAAAAATCAAATAAAACTCGAACACGTTTTTTGTTTTCACGTGTAAATTGAAAAAAATGTGTTGCATTCTCTTTTTTTTTTTGCAACGAGCAAACAATGTAAAAATAGAATTTCCTGATTTTGCCGATTATTGTAATTTCTTTTGATAATTGAATTGCAATTTTGTACTTGAAATCATAAAAGATCGCGAGTCGCGAATTAATTGAAGGACAATCGTTTTCCGAGCATTCAAAATTGAGCAGCGGCTAAATATAGCCGAGTTAATAATTAACTTTCTATTCAGACACAACCGATGTTCAATGAATATTAATCTCAACAATTAAAGCTCACCTAAAACAAATAAAACGTGAGATCAACATTATTTTTTTCAGACAAAGAACAAACACACTTCGCACAGTTTCAAATTGCATTTGGTTCCCCTGTAATCGCACAAAATTCAACATGACTCATTCAAAATACAACATTACAATTTTTACATTCTTACATAAACAAAAAAACCTCAAATTTCTTATTCTATCAATCTCAACATTATTATTCTTATAATCAAATTGAACCTTTTCAAGTTCTGTCTGTCTCTCTCTTTGCAAAATTTTCATCAAGGGACGAGGGTTCGATTCTCTTCTGGACATAATTTAACATTATTACTTTCTACATCAGAAATCTTGGAAATAAAAATTTGCAAAAATAAAAGATAATTTGTAACTAAAAAAAAAAGTTTCTCTTAAGGCGAATGGTAGCGAAAAAGAGAAGAACAAAAGTGGCAGTAATATCGTAACGCTGTTTTATGGGTATAATTTTTGTCAAGAAGGGGGTTCCCTTCCTCTTTGTATCTTTCCCTTTCGCTGTCTCCGTCCGGATCGTGGTGCGAACGAATTTTTTGTCTTTCGTTGGTTTCGTTCTCTTTCTGCCTTTTGCTCGGCCTCTCACTCTAGCTCTTTTTCTCGTTGGTCGATCTCTCTCGCTTGCCGACGCCGGAGAGCGTGTCACGGTGTATATGCGAAGTGTGCCAAGGCCCGCCCCACTCCATAATCTCATTTTCGAAACTAAAAGTAAAATCTAACGAACTCTTTGTGTTGCTACCAGAAGCGTTACCGTAATACGTGGTATATTTTCGTTGCGTTGCCCGTCAGTTGCGAGCAAGCACGTGCTCTCACTCGAGCACCAAAATGGACCGTTTTCACACATTACTGATCTCCATTTTCAGCAACAAAAACCGTCCCGCGATTCGTCCAACCGAACGATTTTTGCATAACAATTTTTTTAATACACAAGAACTGAACTTTTGGTCTACCAAATTTTTTGCAACATCAATTTCAATGGAACGGACAGAGAAACAATTTGTAATCAAGAATTTCGTTATACAAATAAAAGAAAAGAAATCTGATACACAATTTCGTATTGTTTGATTAACAAAAGTAAAACTTGATTATTACGCTATGCATATTTTGCCACACATCGTAAGCACCGCTGGGCTGTGAGCTATTGCATTACAAGTATCTGAGAGCATACGTCGCAACAATGCCTGTGTGTCACTGAATTCCTTTCGCATGGCGGAACAATCCGCTTTTTTGCATACTTTTACACCTCGCTTTCGTATCGAATCGTTGTCGGAGGGCTCATTTAAAAAAAAAAGAGAGGATACAAAATTTGCATCCGGCCTAACGACGTGTGATCGGCTTTTTTTTTTTTTTTATTCACGCCCGTCCTCTAATCGTTACGATTGACGCGGAGGAAAATAAATCCATTCATCCGTAAATTAAGATGCAACCGTGTTTTATAATATGCCAACACTAAACAACCGTTGCGTGTGCCTGTGAGCTCTTTGTCCGTGTGGAGTTTAACCTCGCCCCCAACGCACGTGGCCATTCTTACACTCTGCCATCACGAACTCTTCAACTTGACCTGAATTCAGTTTGCAATTCATTTCGTAACCGCGGCGCACCCTTAGCTTTGACAGTCTATTTTTCCACGCGTTTTTACTAGTCCCAAACTCTCTTTCCCTTTTCCATAGCAATTTTCTATCAGCATCTATGTATAGAACAAAAATTTTCTTTTGTCGACTGAGACTTTTCTTCTTTTTATTTCTTTCAAATTTGTTTCAAAAAAATGGACAAAAAAATATTCTTCCAGGGAACAAAAGATGGAAATGTGGTTTTCGGTTGTTTGGTTAGAGAGAGAAAAAAGATTGAAAATAAATTTGCAATGGAGAAAAAAAGTTAAGAGAATGATGGTCGAGGGAAAGTGCGTCTGGATGTGCGGCAACGGCTCGTATAACCGGCAGCATAACAGACGTAACTGGTATCATTGCCAACGAAAGTGCCGGGGCTGAGAAAAGTAAAAGCGGACTGACTTCTCGGCCGGCCGACGAGAGTGAGAGTGAACGGGAGAAAGCAAAGTCTGGGATGGCCGATCGTTTTTTTTTTCGCAACCAATCGACGACCAAATTTTTCAACCTTGCGACAGGAAAGTTTGGAATTTGGAAACTACAATTTTTTTTTCTCCTAACAATATTTTTGCTCTTGCAATGGTTCGGGTTTCCACATAACGAATAATTTATGTGTTTCAGAGGGATTTCGTCCATTGTGCTTTTTCTTTCTTCATTTTTTTTATGCTATTAACTCATGTAGAACAAAGCCCGCGCTCAATCATATCTCGTAAGACATAAAAATGGCCGCATCATCCGACGAAATCCCGACCTCCTTTCTGATCCTGAAGTTTGCATCACCGGCTGAGTAATTTTCGCATTGGAAAATAAATCTCACTTTCACGGAACAAAGACGAAGCGGCAGAATCAAACCGAGCCCAACATCAAGGACACCCTTAAGAACTGCAAAAAAGTGTACTCAGAAAGAAAATTTTTTCAAAAAACTTTGACCATTTTTTTGTTCATTATAATTTTGACTTGACTGAGGGATTTGAACGTTGAAGTTTTGAAAAATGGTAGGAACAAAATGAAAAGAAAAAGGATTATCGGACGACCTTCGCGAGGGAATTCTTAGCAAAAATGATGGGCGTACAGGTGTTATGAATATATAAAACTGGTCGCACCGTAACCCATCTGGGTAAGTGTGTCAAGGACGTGCGAACTGGGCTGCGAGCATCGCTTTGCGTCGCACCGATTGCGCGAAGAGGGAAAAGCGCGATCAGAATGATGCAAATGATTATTGAAATATACATACATGAAAATGCATGATTCAGCTCGTAACGTACACCTCGCTTTGTGTAGGTCATGGTGTTATGTAATTAAAATTATTTAATGCGCTAATTAAATTTCATACTCGTCGCGGGGCTTATGCAACGATCAATTTTTATCGCTCCGTATCGACGCGTTCTCTCCTTTTATCGATATACATAATGAAACAATTTTTTGATAAAAAAATTGTCAAGGTGAAAAAAAAGAATTCAAAAAAGTAGAGGAACCAAGTCGTAAGAATTTTTCGAAGATAGTTTCGGTTAAACATAAAATCATTAAATTTATTAATCTGGTTGTTTTTTAGGTTGTTTTTGTTGTTTATTTGTTGATGGGGTTAGGTGTGGTGATTTGCTAATTCAAGATGGGAAGGAAGAAAAATGCGATGGAGAAAAAGATGCGCGCGATCTTCCTACTCACCTGCTGGTTGCGAGGCGACACACGTGCTTAGAATTGGCTTGCACGTCACCCACACGAGTATAGCGCGAGCTAAAGAATCGGGTCACTTGTATCTAACTGACCTACATTTGTTATCGCGCGTGTTATCAACGCTGATAAAAGACTTTATAAGACCATATGACTGTTAAAAAAAGGAAAATTCTTAGGGTCGAACACGGTTGGTTTCAGAATTAGAAATAAATACGAATTGAATAAATATTCGACCCTTGAATGGAATTCAAGTCGGGGAGTTTTTGTGAATAATTTTGCATCAACAGTTGCATGTTTCAGTTTGAAAGCAATTTTGTAATCGTGTTCGATTTATTTTTCAATCCATTAGTGAAATAAAATGTTTGCAAAAAATGACGCTCTTTTTGCAAACTTATCGAAATTAATGATCCAAATAATTTTTTTCGACATTGTGCAATGGTATGACATTTTTTTAATAAAAAAACCATTGTTTTCTTGCAACCATTTGGCGTACCATTTATTGCAGTGAAAATATTTTTCTTCCAAATTGTTATTTAATTTGATTATAATTTAATTAGCTGAACGAACTAATTAATTGAAATGCTTTTGGAATACTCCGTAAATAAACAAATAATTATTGATAAAACTCATAAAAGAATAAAAAAATTAACAGTATTATATAGTTTTTCTGTAAATTCAATGATTTTATGAGAAAAATTTTTTTGCAATTTTTTAATATGAAAAAACTTGAAAAGTGGATTGTTTTTTGAAATGTTTCAGTTTCAATTACAAAACGAATTGAAGAGAAGATTTAATAGGAAACAGATGAAAAAAGCCGATGAGCCGCGTCGAAGTGACGAAAGCAACGAGTAATGTGTGTTAATGAAAAATAGCACATTTTGCCGGCATGAAAATGCACCGATGCGTTCAACCGAGACTTACGTAATTGCGTGCGCTTATATACGTTACACGATGTTTATGCTGCGAAACAAAAGTGCCCATCATCCCAGATAGAAGTGCTGTCATAATTTTTCCATTCCGAGTATCTCGTTTACAATTCTTCTATCATTCAAAAATGTATCAAATTATGCAAATTTCCTCTCAAATTATAATCGAATCACGTAATTCATTACATCTACTACAAAAACTTTCCAAAAAGATCGTAAAATGCGTAATAATATCACAGTTTTAAAATTAATTTCAACCATCAACGCTGGCTCAGGGGATGAAAATAATTTTTTTTCGCATTCTTACGAGGCTCGAGTTCAAATCCTCATTAAGATTTTTTTTTTTCAAAAACAAATTTGTTTAATTGGGAATATTGTAGACTATCTATTTATCTACTTTGATAATCTCATATCAACTATCTATCTAAGATTTTCTTTGATCTAATCTAAAAAAACAATTAAAAGAAGAAAAATGTATTCAATTAATTCAAAACGAGTAACACTAAAGGAATACTTCTTGTTCGAAAAATGATATCAGAAATCTACTGTACACAGTCGAACAATTATAAAATAATAAAATCAGATTGATTCCTTGGCCCACTTTGGTGGAAACCAAATTCATCAGTCCTTCGGATTGCAAAACGTTGGTTGTCAGGGCGGACGTAAATCCGGCGAAGTTTGTCGATAAAAATCATGAGGGCTTTTTCGCCCGAGTCGGCCATTAGAGATCACTTTCATTGCCACGGCTAAAAGAATGCCTCTCGTCCGCTCGGTTGTTTTATCGGCGAGCGCAAAACGAAAGGAACGGCGAAGAAAGTCTGCAATGGCGATTACGACGACGCCGAATGTGTGTCACGTCGTGTTCTTGCTAGCGCTCATGCCTATTACGTCGATGGAAAACGAAAGTTATAAACGCTCTTACGTACCTTTGATTTCTGTGAGATAATCTCGTGTAATTTTATCTCGTGATATTTTATATTCAAGTTAAACCCAACGTTTGAAAACGATTCGCATTTCTTTTACGTGCCAATTAAAATCCGTTTCGTCTTTCAATTTTAATCATCGACCAATTATTTCGATCGTAACATATTTCCCAAACTTTTTACAACAATTCTAAATCTTTTTTTATTCTTTTTGATCTTAAATAATGTTGAGCAAAAATAAGGATTGATGGAGCGAAATAACGTAACATATGGTAACAGTCGCGTGAATCATTCGCAAGAAAGATCGTCGGAGTAAATTGATCCATCGAGTTTGTATTTCATGTGATCATTTGGTATGATGGCGTCGTGTGCTATATGCTGCGACGTACTAAGATCCGGCGAGTGCACTTGCGCCGACGCGTCACATGATTCCCATTGACCTAGTTACCTAGTACACTTGACCGCGCTCTCTGCCTCGTCGCCGTTGCAGCCCCCTTGAACCCCCACCTTTTGCACCCTTTTGTCACACCTCTTCATCTTCGTCTCACCCCCCCCCCTGTACTTCTATCACCTTTTTTCTCACCCTCTCAAAACAATACAAACAATTCCCCAACCAAAAAAAAAAAAAAAATAAAATACGTCCAACTGATAATTATTGCAAATAATTATTACTCATACCACGCTAAGAAGGATATGGAGGAAAAATGTTCTGAGTGACGGTGTTCGTTTATACGCGCTGCTGACATTTGAACCACGCGAAGCTTTCGCAACGAAGCCCGAAATGCCGCGTTGATCATTTTCTAACATTTTTACCGAGCCGTAACTAAACTATTCAATTCAAAAAAAAAAAAATTAAATGAGAAGGAAAAAAAAGTAATTTCAATATTTTCTTTTTTTTTGAGTTTAAACCTGACCACTCCAATAACATCTTTGTTGTGAAATCGGGGAAATGTAAATCAACTTTTACGATCATTTTTTGTGTCAGCTTCTCCATCTGTATTCTCTTTTGGGCGTTCGTTTTTTTTTCGTCATCAAAAACAAGTTTATCTGACTGGTTACACAAGAGTGTGTCTGTGAAAAGCGCTTTTTCCGCGGCCTTTTTTGTTGCTCGGCGTTCGGGACCCTGTTGCGGTTCTCGTCGCGAAGCAGCGAGGCGTGTTGTGGGCTCTTTCGTGCGTGGAATAGGCTCAAGGCTGCGACTGCAACACCGAGCCTGTGTACCATTCACGTATACGCGCACTGCATCGCTCGACAAGTGTCCGTTTCTTTATCGATATAATTTGATCGTGTATTGGCCGAGCTTAAGACCAGATCAAGTCAAATCACGCGCGCTGATAAAACTTACATTTTACCATGTCCAACAATTTTTTTTTCATTTACATCTCTATCTATTCGTCTTGACGTTTGAAAAAAGTAAATTAAAATGTTCAACATTCGTTCAACTGATCAAAAAGAATCACATTTTTTTATCACTTGAAATAACAATGGCAATTCAATTTAGAAAAAAATTTAAACAAAAGTTAATTGAATTGTTAAAAATCGAACAAAAAAAAATCAAAAAGTGACCATAGAAATTAAATTTTGAAAAGAAAAAATAAAATTTGATTTTTGATTTTGAATTTGTAAAAGATTGAGCGTTTGATTAAGTGGTTAGAACGAATCAGCCAGGTGCGGCTAAAGTTTCTAAAGTCAATTAATGTTTAGTTGTGTGTGTTTTTTTTAATTCTTTTTGTTTTTAATGATGAGGCGCGTCATATAGCTTCCCACTCATAGGCGCTGTGTACATGCAGCTCGTGCGCACTCAAACGGTTGTCCAGCTTTTAAGGCTACTTGTTATTCCGCGGCGACAAAGCCTATTTATATCGGCCTAGATTCCGCGTTTATAACGCGCGAGCCACGACAGGTACGCGACGAGAGAGGAGGGCAGATTCTCACGATCTAATTTATGGACGCGCGTTTGCGATTATTTTTGCGAAATCTTTGACGCACCGACGTAATCCATGCTAATCACTCCCTCGCCTCTGTGTGAACCGCTTGTCCATCTTGAAACAATCGACATGTCCACTCCCTCGTTTCAACAATTTCAAAACTAACAAAATCAATTAAACAAATTTAACAACAAAGACGTAGAATAAAAAGTTTAAATTTCCTTTTATTCATTTGAAAAACTTGGAAATTAAATAAAGAACTTTCATTTTCATATAATGAATTATTAAAATTTTGTTCTAAGAATTGAATGAAAAAATAAATTGAAAAATTAAGTTCGAATCAGAGTAGCAGCAGGCGTTCTTTGTTGGAATTGTCGAGAGAAGAAAAAGAAAGGCGAGCAAAGTCGAGACAAAGTGCGATAAAATGCAGAGTGAAACAACTTTTCGAATGCATTTAGCACTGGACGAAAATATATATCTTCCTTGCTCTGTCGTTCGTTTCGTCTCGCACACGTTCACCGTCGCGTTTTTTCGTTCGCCTCTCTATCCGGCGCGGCCGGAATTCCCGGCTTCCCGTGCGCGCCACCGAGACTCGAAAGTTACCACACGTGACAACTCGCCACTGTCTTCGAGCACGAATGTGAAAACAGAAAAACCGAGTCATGCTCCGTTGCACGTTTTGAATTGCCTCTGCCTCGAATGCTTTGTGAACGCGAATTCACAAACAAACCTTTTTTTTTACTCTCAAATTCCAACACCAATTTTTTGTCCAACAAATAATTGAGACGATTTCATTAGTCGAATGTCGAAAATGATTCTGCAAGTTTCACAAACTTAAAAATTCGTCAAAATGTTTCTTTCATTTTTGTCAAAATTGAAACAGCATTTTTTCACAAAAATCTAGAATCAAATTTTTTTTCATTTTTGTCAAGATTGCTTAAAATTTCATCGTTTTCCATCTAAAAATTTGAATTTTTCTTCGCAGTAAAAAATGGGAAATTGCAAATAAAGAAATTATTTCAAAGTTTTGAACAATTGGTTTTCGGAAAAGCGAAACAGTTTAATGTCAAAAGCAATAGGAGAGAAAAAAAGTTGCAAGTCTATGACCGATAAGAAGCGAGTTGCATTCTGCGTTTCGCAGGTCGCACTATCGGGTGCAGTTTATCAGGAAAAAGTCGACCTACAGGTCGTTCCGTGTGGAGACTCCATAATGTCGTCACGCTCCGCGGACATAGCCCGCCTTGATCCAAATTCCAACAGGGGCTTGGATACGTAATCAGATTTTGTACCGCGCGATTGCGAGATAGCGCGATTGTTTACTTTTCGTTACCCCTCTATTTTTCATATCGGTTTCATACGAGTAAAGGCTGAAACAAAGCCCAGACAATTCGTTCCGATAAGCCATCTAATTATCCCCGCCCATATTGTACTCTTATTTATGTAATCAAGTCTACAACTTTACAACTCTTTTTTTCATGCTAAACAAATTTGCATTTCGCAGTTGTACTAACACAAAACTGTAACAAGTGGTATCAAAGTACCAAGTTCCAAAATGAGAATTTGAGGTTAGGAACTCGGTTGGTAAGGTAGAGTCAGAGAATTACCATGGGATTAGTTTGAATGGAAAGAGCCTGTTGAATGTTAATTAACGATTTTTTTGCCTTGCCATTTTAATAATGTACACAATGACACAAAAATTTTGACGCAATCAGGTCATTATGCATAACGAGGTACAACATAATGTATCATCAATCTCGAGAAATTCTAATTGCGCTCTCATTGGCAATCGCAGAAATTTCGCACCGACACAGACGCGCAGTAATTTTCTGTTACTGTGACATAATTAAGTGCATTTGCACAGCGACTTATGCCGAAGAAAAAAAAAACACAACAAGAGAGAAAAAATACTCGCATAACTTGAAACACGAAATAATCAAATTCATGCATCAGCTGATAACAATGTGGTTCGGTTGTGTGCACTCGCGATCGCAAGTGTGTGTGATTCCTTTTTTTTTTAATAATGTACATATTTATACTTAATCGACGCCGGTGATGCAATAATTCGTCGACTAAAATAGCATAACGTATTTAATGTCACATTTATGTCACTGACTGACACTCTAACCCAGATATCTGCGGTGGTGCTTTGAAAATTGATTTTCATCGATATTTTTATTTTTTTCATTGATTGGTAATTGGGTTTTAGAAAAACAATAATGACTTTGCCGTGGAGCTTTGGCAGGTTTTTGTTTATGTTGTGATAGAAGTGGAGAAAAGATGACTTCAATCTTTGTAAACGAGGAGTGCAAATTTAAATTCACGCGACGTAAAAATATAGATGCTGGAATAGGTGTTGCCGAGTTGTGGTAACTAGTTCGCAACGACGCATAAACAAGTGACTCTGCAAGAGACAATTATGTACGATGCGAACATGTTGCGCGTCATCAAGAAAGCTAATCTAAAATCCCCATCTTGGGTTGCTATTCAGCGCATCCTTTTTTTTTTTGCAACTCCACAGTAGGAGGCGGTTGATACAATTTTTTTCAATACTATACTTCAATCGATTAAAATATTAAGAGTTAAAACATCCGGTAATTTTATTGTTCAACTTTCTTCAACTATTTTAGTCAATGTTACAACATTCATTTTTTTTAAATACTTCAAATAGGATAAAAAAAAGTTTTAATGGGTAAAAGTAAACACAATTTTGAAAATTGTTTTTCACAAACGTTAGTCGAAGTTTTTTACAAGAAATATTTGGTTTAGAATGAAAACAATTAAAACTTGATTGAAACAATATTTGAATTTAAAATTTAATTGGTGTATAAATGAATTAAAAAATGAGTCTTATTGAAACAAATAAGATTTTCACACGACAAGAACTTTTTTTTTGAATTTGTTGGCTTTGAATTTTTGTAGGTAAAAAATGATATCCGGCCTACATTTATTATCCTCGAACGATTATTATCGTCTGGTGGGATCCTTAGCCGCGCGAAATAGCACGACGAGTTATCTTCGGTGTAGCATTGAACGGCAACCTTCGCAGTGAATTTCGTCGACGTTTATATTCTTTGCAATTTTTCACGCGCGAAAAACCATTGCAATTACGATGAAATTACGATTATGATCACAATAATAGCGAAGGCTGAAAAAAGAACGCCGAGCAATTAATGCCGTTGCGCAGCTTCGTTTGTTTGCGATATACAAAGTGAAAATAAAAACACAAGAACAAAAAAAGAACCGACCAAAATTCCGCTCCAACCCTCGCTAAAAGTTTCTGCCAACTTGTCTTGTTGATTTTGTTCATCCATTGAGAGGGTCTGACAAAATAAAACGGTAAATAGTTTTTTGCTGTTAAAGTATTAGATAAGAAAAAACGTACTTGACCTAAATAGAATATTGTTTATTAAATTTTAATAATGAAATTTGAACGTTATTTGTTCGCGATAAAAATTAACAACGTATTGTATTTTTCCACTTGTTGTCAAACAAATTTGTTTCAAAAACTATGTACAACTATTTTTCGTCGTTTCTCTGATAACTTATGAATTTCAAAAAAAAAAAAGTGTTTTCGAAAACGAAAGTAAAAAAAACATTTTCTCGGGTTATTACAAAATTGTCGTTTCTCAACGACCTAAGTCAATTTTCAGCAGCCTCAATTTATCTCAGAATTCCAATCCATATCACATCAACGTCAAATCGGTGCTTATTTATATCTAGAAAAGATTTCGCAGTTCACACAAGAGAGCTTACAAAATTATAATAATAGCAGAGCCCGGCTCCTGGTCGCTATTCCCTTACAATTTTCTTACACAAATCTGCTAAGCGTTTTGTAGCACATGATGCGTGACAAGTTTTAAATCGAACGGCGTAATTGAAATCATCTCCGTATACGAGCCGCGTTGTCGCAATCGAGCAAAAAAAAAAAAGATGGTGTCTCGAGCACGAAACACGCGTATTCTCGCTCTGCGTTGCGCGCTCTCGACAATAAGTGTGTCAAGGGCAGAACCAGCAGGGCAGCGGTCCGTGTCGCGCCAAAACCAAACGGGACGAAACTACCAGCAAACTATTTGTCTCAATCGTCTCTCAACTCGTTTTCATCTTTTAAATTTTTAAACGAAATTTTTAATTTTACACGTTTTTAAAAACATTTTATCAAAATCCTTTTAACTGCCTGTTGAAAAAAAAATTTACCTTAAAAATTCAACATAAAAATTCATTTAGGAATAGACAAAAAAAATGGTTTATAATAATTAGAAAGAGATGAAAATAGGTTGAAAGATGGAGAAATGGTTGAATAGCGTTTAATTATAATTTATTATTAGTTGGTTTTCTTATGGAAATGTTGTTACGAGAGAAGAGGCGGGCTGTCTGACGTAATATAACACAAAAAGCTAAAACGCTACCAAATTGTGCGTTTCGAGACGAATTTCCAGACCGAAAACTGACTACTCTTTCTGTGCAATGCGTTACATAATTGACGTAATCAAAAAATTCCTTGACATACTTTGGATGTTTTACAAAATTTAACTGAGCATAGCGAAATTCAAAATATAGAAAATAATAACTCGTGCGATGGGACATCCGGCATCACAAAAATTCATACAAAATAAACAGATCACGATTGTGTTACATGATTAAATTCAATTCTTTCAAAAAACTTCTCAAAATATCGACCAAATGTTAGAAAAAGATGATTTTTTCTTGAAAATTAAAAACAGAAGTGTTAGCTCGGGGGATGAATGTTTTAGCGAAATCAATCAGGGTTGGGGTTCAAATCCGCATAATTTTTTTAATTTTCAAAATTTTTTCTCGTTGTTTAAAATTTTCGTATACTAATATTAAATAAATAAAAACTAAAACTTTCTCCAAAATGCCAGTAGAAATTACTGCAGAGTTTGTTCTCAGACCAAGTTACAAATCAGACTAAATCAAACGTTGTCAAACTAGAGCCTAGATTAAAAATTTAGTCAGAGCACTATTAGCAGTAGTCCCTATAATAAAGTATCAATCAAACCTGATTACTTGGTAAAACCGAAAAAACTTGCGCAAGTTTGAGTGTCAACGCAATCCCAGTACAATAAATAAAAAGGTCGAATGTTTACCAATCTACGAGCTGCTTCGAATTTCTTTTCAGTCATAAAGTTTGTCTCTGACTTTATCCCGCACGAAACCGCGATAATTGAGTTTTGCACAATGGACAAGAGAGAAAAGAAAAAAGGGCACGAAGAATATCCCGCAGCCCGATTAAATTGGGCGGCCAAACTTTCACGTTGCGAAACAGGCTGGGCGTATTTCGCTCTCTTTCGGTGCCCCTTTCTTTGTTTGTGCAATTTTACGTACCGAATTACTGTCAATTATAGTGCGCAGCCGGGTCTCATTATTAAAATGTGTATTTAGATTGCAGAGTCGAAGGGCGACTCGTGAAAGTTGTTGGTCGCAGCTTCGCTATGTGCGTACGCAAATGAGGCATCCGGCATCGCAATTGGGTTTCACCTAATGTCGAAAAGCACAGAAAAAGCCATCCTTTTTTTTCGCGCCTTTTTTACGTGCGTTTTGTAACGACGCCAAAGTAGATCGGGCTCAAGGTTCCGAAACATAACGCTTTAATGTAAAAAAACCGAGAGAGAGGGCAGAGACAGAGAAAGAGAAACGCGAATTCAACCGAGACAAAGGCGCGTTGCGCAAATCGAATTTCAAGAAGCGGCTTTGGGTTCGCCTTTTTTTTCTTAATTTTGTCGCTATCGCTAGGAAGTGGGTCACAATTTGAATTGGCAAATCCTGTTTTTGTAACACACTCACCGACGCGCTCGTGTTTGGACGCGAGAATGTCATAGGAATTTGGGATCGCGTTACGTCATCTCGATAAGTCATATTTTTGGGGACAAGCGATTTCGAATCAACCTTCTAATGTTCCGAAATTTTTGCCACATAAGAGACCACTTCGGACTTTCTAATTTTTTTTTACACAATAAGTCTATCGATAATCAAATCTGCCAGTCTTCAAATTCAACGTTAGACATTTTTGTTGTCAAACAAATGTTAAAGTTTCAAATTTGTTGACTAAGAAATTGGATTTCTTGAAGAAAATTTAGAATTTATTTGTTTTTTCTCAGGTGAGGTAAAGTAAGGAAAAGTTTATTGCTGTTTAAAGGAAAAAAGCAAGACAATTTGCAAGGTAAAGGAGAGAATATGAATCATCAGCACTGACCAACCGCAAAATTGCTCGAGAAATTTCAGACCAAACGTTTGTATCGGGGAGTTTAAAAGTGAGGAGACTTAGGTGTATAATTAATATGTAACGTGACGAAATGAAGAGTTGGATTTCGCGGAACACAAGAGATCGGCATGGTATGAGAATGTGTGTCTAGTTTAGTGGGCAAGTAGGTCGCGAGGGAAACCGACAGTTGGTTACGCAATGCCAACTCCAGCGTTATACAACTATTGACTTACCGGATTAACAAGTAGGCTGAGTGAAAACGAAAGCCATGATTGCCTGTTTGGTAAACGCCGCGATTCAATATCAATTTCGTCTCTGGACGCTATCAATTCTTCTCGCTTGTCTCATGCAAATTAATCAAACCCACAAATTTGAGTCCCACAAATGAAACGTCGCAACTCATTTGTGCTTGCAAAATATTTTTTCCTTTTTCCATTTCAACATTCTGTTTCTCTTTCAAAATTTTTTTCTTTAGATTTGAGTTACCTCACAACTGGTAACATTTGCTTCATTTTCTTTCTCACTTATTTTTAACATTTACGTTACAATTTTTACATTAATTATTGGGATTAAAAATTTGTTCATTTGTTGAACCTGAGTTATCAAGTGAATTTGAATTGTTATAAATTTTGCAGAGCTGAATGATTTTCTTTCAGTCTAGAAAATGAATCAACTTTCCGATGACCAATTATAAAATTCCTACCAAAATTGCAGTGAAGAATAACTGTTCGTGTAATTGACAGTGAGATTTCGGCCTTGTTTGTTTCATCTTTTTTTTTTCCTCGAGATACGTTCAAGGCGCGCTTCTTGCTTGCCTTGTGCCAGTCTCGCGGGTCGCCGCGTGTACGCGAAGCAGAAGAAAATCAGCAAGAAGCAACAAACAGAATGAGACGACTTTCGTTTTTACCAACTCATCAGAACAATCTTCGGTCTTACAAAATAAGCCGATGAATAATAATCGAGTCAACTTTTTTCTTCTGATTTACAAAAGGGGTTGTGATCCAAATAATTCTCTTTCGCAAAACAACCAAACAAATTTTTTCCACTCAAAATTACAAGTTACTATTTGAGATTAAAAAAAAAGTTTTTTAAACATTGTTTGTATAAAACATTGTTGAAAAAATATTTGTTGAAAAATAGATTGCAATAACTGATGACAAATCAGGAGATTGGAATGTAATTGGGTGAAAAAAAGATAAAAATAAATGCCCAAAGGACGGACTAAGTTTGACGGCTGATTTGCCGGCGATTAGTCGAGTCGAAGCAACAAGATAAGAGCCGGCACGGCGCGGCGCGATAAGACGCGCGCAAATTCGAAAACGTGCGCGTAAACGAGAAGGAAACTGCGATCGAATGGGAACAAAGTCGAGTCTTAAGTGGGTCAGGTTTACTCGGCAAGTGTGTCAGCAATATTGATCGTCTTCGTAGGCAGCCCCCCTTGCGATCAACTCCGTATTTATATTTAACTTGCGTTGTTGTTGCTCACTAACGATTAGTTTCTTTTTTCATTTCCAGACTGGAAAATACCAATGTATTTTCAATTCAACAAAATATCAATTAAACAATACCATTTTCATGATAACAAGTTACTTGAATGAAAAAACACTCAACTTGATTTCAACTTGATTTTCAAATTTTAACCCTTTTTAACCTGAATTATTTTTACTGATTCGAAGGGGGGGTTTTTAAATTTTTTATCACTTGTGATATTAAAACTGATTTGCACAATTTTTTTCAAATGAAATTGATTTTATAGAAGTTATTTTTAAAAGGGTTATTTCAAAAGTTACACTGGCAAAGAAAGGGTTAATTTTTTTTTTAAATTTAATTTTGGAATTTGGAAATTTTTGTATTTTTGTATTAGAAAAGAATTGGATGAAAGAAATAAAAGAATGAAAAAATTGTGGAGTGAAATTGTTGACAGGATGAAAAATTGGATTGCAAAACGTCAGGATCATGGTGGTTGAATTGCAGATTTTGCCATGACATACTAACCAAGTGGTCGAGACCCACTTGGTCTACCGGGTGACCTCCGTGAAAATGAAAACGACGTGGACGGGATGGGTTAGATGCTCCGAATGCTGATACTGGTGATAGTGCGTGCCTGCTGCAATCATATTGCTTTGCGCCGAGGCCGATCGTCTGCCAGACGCGGGTATCCTTCAATTTTTGCCGCGGAAAGGCCTTTAAAGGAGCTTACGACGGTCATTGTATAAATAACCCGCGAACGTTCTTGTTTTCCTATGGAATTTTCCTGCTTTTGAAAAAAAAATTTTTTTCCTTTTTTTCAAATAATAAACATTTTGTTATTTCAAACAACAAGTTTGTTGTTTTGACTTTCATTATGCATTTTCAATAATGGAAATTTTTAATTCATAAAAAGTTTGGTTTCCAAATTGCAAAATAGTTGGAAAGTAATTTTCATAATGGCGAATAACGTGATTGTATACTAAATGATAAATCACAATAGTGGAGGAGCACATATGCTCAGTTCGAAAACTGTGTCGGATTATCTAACGATTAAAACTCACGTTTCTTCTTTTTTTTTCGTCACATCCTCTTTGTGATAATGAAATCGCTAGATTGAACAACGTGAAAGTTTCAACGTCCGAGCATTTTTACGACTTCTCAGTTACGAATTTCAAACTGAAATTTCAGTTCTTACAAGTCACTTAAGCTTTTGAGTGACTGTTTTTTCTCGATAGGAAAATTGAGAAAAAAAGTACAAACAATTGCTGGTGCAAGATTAAAAAATATTGAGACAAACTGATTGTTCCATGATATTATCTCGCTAAACAGCCGCGTACATTTCTTACGCAAAATATTAACGAACGAATATATAAACGTAACTTTCTCAACATGACTCAAGACGCTGTACGAGAACGGATTTCTGACTCATACAGAAAAGGGTCCCCTTTTGTTTGTGCACAAAAACCGGATACAATTACATTCGATAATGATGAATAATGTCCTTTGATCCATAAAAAGACAATTTTTTTTATTCAAAACTTTTTCATTTTTTAATGTTGTTTTATAGTTTTTCGTTTCCTTCAACTCTCGTTGAAAAAACAACAAAACTAAAATTTGTGTTAAAAATGTAATACTTGGACGAACTCAGACTAAAAATGTTTCATTCAATTGTTTTTGTTATTGTTTGATTTTTAAATTTGTTCGCAGGTCAAGATTTTTGCAATGATTTTATAACTCAGTTTCTCACATTTTTATTATCGAGCTGAATTTCGTAGTTACGTTCAGGACAAGCCCGAAGGCGAATCGAAAGTAAAAGTGCGTAAGTAGGACGAAATATCCAAGATCAAGCATTTTCGCTTGGTTACGAAAGCGGCGCCGGCGGAGCCTTTATGGTATAGCAGCCGAATCAGACTATAAAGCCTTTGGGACGGATACAATTTATGATACGTATGAAAAATTTTAATCCCCTTAGAGAGTTATTATTCAAGTGAACAATATTTTTTTTTTCAATTCAACACTCTAAAAAAATTCAATTTGAATTTAAATTACTATTAAATTTTAATTTGAATATCCATTGCTATTAAAATTACAATAAAATGTCGTCAAAGTTTGTTATAAAACTTGTTACGTAATCATATTACCTTTCGTTTATTTATAAACAAAAAAGAACGACTACTTTGTTATAAATAAATAGAAAAGTTTTATTTAAATGTGATATTTATTTTTAGTTGAAAATAAACTGGGGACTGCCTAGAGCAAGAGGAAAATTCGTAGTCGCTTGCATATCAGTAGGCAAGTGTCCAAGGTCTATGAACCAAAAACAAGCTAAAATTATATAAAAAGGTTTATGAACTTTTGAGTGTCGGAAAATTTTTGCACGTCACAGTACCAAAAAGTCATCAAGTTTTGGCTCGAGTCGTTTGTTGATTACGTCTGATTAAATCTAATTTCATCTACTTGCATCTCCAATTCGATCAAGAAACAAAAACAAACAAAAATAAACAAAAAAACATGGATAATCAGACTGAAAAAACTGTGATTAAAAAAATCAATGCTCGACTCTTCTTTATCATTTTCTCATGATGAAAAATGCGTCTCCTCGACTGTTATCAAAAGATTCGTTTTTAAACACGCGCGTAAATTGAATACTGCGTTTTATCGATGAGAAAATAACAGTACCGTTCTACGGGCGAAAAGTAAGAAAAATAATGTGCGGGGCGGGAGGTGGCTCCGAAGGCTCAATCCTGTCCTTCGCAGTCGATAAATAAGGCGCGAAAAATCGCTATTAAAAACACCGCTAGTCGCAAGAAAATACAACAAAAACAAACGCATTAAAATGTTCTCATTATTTACACAAAAAGAGCATTCATTTTTACATCCACCAAAAAAATAAAGATAAAGATTTGGTTTTTTGGATTCTCGTTTTTGGGTTTTTTGGAGGATGTTTGGTGGTGGATTTGGATTGCGGTTGTCCAGCGATGATGTAAAAATAATGTGATAAGCGATTACGCGTGTTGGAGAGAAGAATTGAAACTGAAAGTGGTTGTCCCAGTGGCCCACTGACCTCATTACCCACTGACAATGACACCGATCTTTGTATACAATCGCTGTCCCCTCTCCCCTGTGCGCGCGAATGTCGCGCGCGCGGCCTTCTTGGCGCGTCCGTCTCTGTTCATCGCGCAGTCTGTCCTTTTTGTTGCACCTCTAGTTTCGTCTAGGAAGAGTAATACGTGCGCGCCAATTTTTGTGTCGAGGGCACCGCGACGCTGCTTCCACGTGCTCGGGGGCGGTGGGATGCTCGAGCGCGTTTTCCCTCTCGTTAAACAAACCTAACGATTTTCTACCTTTTTAATCACTCCTTTTTTTTCTTTTTCTACATTTTCAGTTTTAATGGCGAATATTGTCATTAATTTGATGGAGCTTTTTTGCGAAATGAGACTGCAAATTTATTCAAACAAGTAATAAAATAAACAAAAGAAAAGTCATTTTAAGCAGCTTCAACCTTTTTTGAATTTTTAAAAAAGGAAACTGACTTTGAAGAGTAATGATAAATTTCAAAATTTCCTCATTGTAATAATTTATTTGATGGAGCTTTTTGTATCGAGAAAGTTAATTTGAAAAATTATCAAAGAGAATGTATTATTTGAAACATTTTCAATTAGAGTATATAAAACTGATTTTCAGAGATAACAAAAGATTTTAGAAATTTATTGTAAACAGTGCAATTTATTAAGTAGAGCTTTTTTGCAAAAAATACCATTAAAATTAAATTCGGTAGATTAACACTAAGTATGCCATTTAAAACATTTCAAAAATTATCTTAATTTGATTAAACGTAATTTAATGTAATCAAAGTTACAAGACTAATTATGAAATTTAATGATATATTTTGAAACTTGGTTATCAGAAAATTTTTTAAAAGAATAAATTCGATTAATTCACTTTCTGGCGATTATTGTTTTGTATTTCTTTGAAATGACACATTCTTGTTTTGCAATTTTAAACATACAATAATTGCTGTTTGTCACCATATTCCTTATCGATTTTTTAATCGAATTTCAATGCCAGAATCATGTTTTAATCATTGCGGTAGGTTTACTTTTTAGTGAGTTAGTAATTTTTGAAAATAAATCTATAAAACTTCAATTTCTCTCGAAACTTTTTTCTAATCATAGAAAAAGCAGACTAGATTGCACATTTATAAATAAAAAGGTTCTATTCAAGAACTTTAAATTGACATGGGAAAAAGGAACGAATAAAAAGTTGTATGAGAACTCTCAATCCTCATTAAAAATAAATAAATGTTTAAACTTGACTCTCGATTCAAAGATGAAATTACCGCAGAATAAACGAACGAAAAATGGATGAAATTCAATATTGCAAACCCTGTTTTTTTTCTCCATAAATTTACAACAAAATATATGCAACTTTCAACAAAAACTTTACACAATATTTAAATAAAATTTACACAATATTATCCAACCATACTTGAATTTGAAGTTGGTGTACATATTTACGCAATGTTTATGAATACTTTTGTATCAAAATTAGTGTAAATATTTACACAAATTTCAACCAAATTTCGGTCATACATGCTAATTGTATTAAAAAAAATTTATTTCCAAATCGTTTCTATTACAGACACTTTTCAGTGTCTACAATGTTATTTTTGTTAACAAAAAATTGGAATAACAATTTAGGTAACAAGTCAAGATTGACACCAATCGTATGACATAATTTGTCGTTCCCAATATTTTATTTTCACATCCAACGTTTTCCATTCCGAATTGTAAGACTGCGCGATTGTGTGCAATGTCCAGAATATGATTATGTGATAACGCGCGCCATCTGTCCGTTGCAGTTGACAAATTGAAAAGTAGAACGCGTATTAAAAAAGCGCGCTGGAGAAAGAGAAAGACGCGAGCGATATGAAGGCACAGAGGTGGTGGGTGCGGAACGAGACGAGATCAAGACGACGCAAGGGGCCGACCCAAGGGGCGAGGGGAGGGGGAACATTACTCAATCGAAATTATCAGGAGGTAGAAACGATTACTTTTCGTACTTTACCAACTTTTATATCGTTTCATATTTTATACAACCCAATTCAATTAAACGAATTGGACGAGCAAAATTCGAACACATTTTTTCAATCTGCTAAGTCACTTAACTTTCATCTGTATTGATTATTGTTGTTTGTTAATAGAAAAATTTTGATGAACAAATCGATAAGAAATCGGTAGAAGAAAAAGTAAAAATGAAGAAACAGAAAGATGGGGTTTTGAAAAAAGGAAAAGTTGTGGAATCAGATAATCTCGCATGGATCTAAATTTAATATTTTGTAAAATAAAAGTGTGAAAACGCGCGCGCGATCAAATGCGTGACATATTGTTGCATATTTCTGTCGTTACCTCCTACACGCGAGCCTAACGCTTTAGCATGCGGTTATCCTACTACAGTCGCTGTTATTGAATCGCTTGACCCACTTTGATAAACTCGCATTGGAATAACTCAATAACACAGCAAGTCAATGATAATTATTCTTCAACGTCGCTCCGACTAGCATGCGCTATTGATACGCGTCGATTTATTGTGGTAAACATTGCCGGACCTCGTTACACCCACGTGCGAGCGCGTCATCGCTATCGACCAAACCAGATTTATCATAGATTTTTATCTCGCCACTGTTTCTCCTTTTTTTTTGCACAATTACAGAACTCTGACTTATCAACAACAAAATTTCTGTTCCTTTTTTTCCACTTGTTTCCTTTTTCTTCTTTTCAATTTATTTTTTTAGACGAAACAAAATCTATTTTTAGACCACAATAAGATATTCAAAGCAAGTCGTATAAATTAGACAGAGATTGAGAGAGGCAGATGGAGGAACCGGAAATCTAGTCGGACGATTTGAGGCAAACAGAAATCCGACTTTTTGTCTGAGTAATTCTGAAAATTTCGTTTTGAATTTTGATTGGTCGGCGCGAAATGTAAGGTGTTCTGTGAAATCATAAATCGTGAAAATTGCCTCGATCGGAGAGATAATTCTTTTCACAGCAGAACAAAACTGAAGGGACGTAATGATATTTTCCAACTCATCAGAAATTTATTTTCGCTTTTAACATTCGAGTTACGTGCGACTTGGTGACTTTTTCTTCGGGGCTGTTACAAAACGCCCGCATGTCTTGCGAGAAACTTATCCCTTGTTTTTTTTTTCTCTTCGAACGAAAGCGTCAGCTTTCTCTTTTTCTCCTGCGAACCCTTTTCCCTGTGGAGTGTATGCCTTTATGCTAATTTTAATAAGTCATTTTTCAGCTGAACTCCTGAAAGACACAATGGGAGAGATCAAATGAAAGGCAATAAAGATGCTTATAAAATAATAATGTCCGTCAGACAGGTACCGTCGAGTTGACAGTGCTGCGGATCATTAAAAAACAATAAAAGAAATAAGTCGAAAAGTAGTATTGTGAAATCGTGTCGGGGTTTTGTTCGAAATGTTATTGGACTTCCCTTGTTATAGTTTGAGAGCCAACTTTTATTTTGAATGGCCAAGTGGGAGTTGAGAAGTTTGGACCAAAAGCGAAACTCTCGAAGATGATTTCGACACGAGATTTCGTGCTGGGAATGCGGGAGCGCGCTCTAAAGGGGACGAAGCGTTTCAACGCTTTCTGAAAATTGTTCGCCATAAATATCGATCTTGAAATAATCGCTTGGAAATAAAACAAACCAAACAAGTTAAAATAACTGCGATGAAAATGCGAGAAAAAATTGCTGCTGTTTCTAATAATTTCTGAACAGGTTGGAGGATTGAATTTAATTTTTGTTAAGAAAAAGCGTGAAATTCAAAATGAATTGTTTGAAAAGGGAGATGGAAAAAATTACCACTTTGAAGAAATGCAAATATTGTAGAAACGCGTGGAGAATCGATTTGAAGTAAAAGAAACTCGATAATTTAGCATAAAAAGGGGAGGGGGGTTGTGAAAATTGTTTGAAAAATGATTTAGGGCGCGACAAGTGCGACGCAGCCCTACCTGCGAGTGTTGACAAAACAGGCGCAGCAGGGGGTCAATTAGTTGTGACGGCACGCGACTGATCACGTGTTGAGACAGTTCGTAAAATTGGTACATTATGAAGGCGGCTGTTCAATGAAAAGCAGGCATGAGTCTCACGTCTCACAAACAAAACGTCCAAATTTACAGCAGCTGAATTGTCGTTTATTGCTTCGTACCAATTGTTCCCGTTAACTCCCGAACTTATTTCCAACTGATCAACTGAAACTGTGACAAATTTCATTAGACAACAATTAATTTCAATTTGTGCAATTGAATTTCGTGTACGATTCGATCGATTGCAATTTGTTTTGAGTTTATTGGAAATATGAAACTTGAATTGATTGTGGCGAGAAAAAAGTTCAGGGGGAAAGTATTGTAATGTTATTTATCGTTTGAATTGTAGGTAAACTGAAACTTTTAATTGGATGAAAGTGAACCAATAGTTGAGCACCTGTAGGACCAGAGGCTTGTGCGCATTCATTTGATTGAACGTTGCGATAACAAACGCGCAATGTTGCGAGATATTATTTATAAGCGTTTGCATTTTTGCCATACGTGGCCGACACGCTCGGGCGTACTCGTGCAAAAAACCCTGCTATCGATGTCTGTGTCCACATCGCGGATACTTTCACGGTACCAAAAGAAGAGCACCAAATTTATGACAAAAACGTTGTGTAACCAGACAGCTTTTTCCTCCTTCCCGTAACAAAATTTAAACATTTTGATCAAACAAAAATTTTAACATTCTTCAAAATTTAAAAAATGTTTTGAATTTGAAATTGTTTTTTTGTAATTTTTCATACAAATCTCAACACTTTAAATTGTTTCAGAATTTCTTAAGTTTGAACGTCTTTGTCACGCCTATTTGTACGTTATTATGAGGCTGAATAGAACCATCAATTTGTTTATTTCGTGAAAGTAAATATTTCAAATCACACCTATAGAAAAGTTTGACTCTTGAAGAATAACATTTGTACGGTATTTGTGAGGGGCGTGTTTGGGGATATTTTACACGGTGAAATTGCGCGCATTGTGCATGTAAAAATGACTTCTCAAAAGCATATAATAGCTTGTACCATTGCTTTTTTTTGTGAGCCCTCATTTTCGACGCTTTCAAATTTCCAATTCAATTACACTGCACATTTTGTCTCTTTCTTTCCACCCAACCCAAAAATATTCGCACATTAATTAGATTTTCTTTTCTAATTTAAACATCCCAACGAAGAAAAGTTTTGAAAAAGAAATAAGAAATAAAACAAACCAGACGAACTGCCAAGTTTAAAGAAGAAGAAAAAAAGAAAAAAAAACTGACGAAGTCCGCATAAACTAAGTCGAAGCGATTACAACCCTGACACAATTTGAGCTTTTAAAATAAACTTATTACATTTATCAAATAACTCATTAATATGAATCATTTAGCATAAATAATTGAGTGACGAGCTATTTATAAATGACGCACGGTTCATTGGATGGTTCGTAGAGTCGAGGCTGGAAATTACACGGCCTATTATTACGTTATCATTATTTGCCATTACGAGTCCCGGTTGCATCCAGGTTTCGTATTCATTGTTTGTTCATTACAATTATCCAGCCGAATAGCTTTTTCAGTCGATATAATGGTTTCGGTTAACAAATTATATGCCGAAGTTATCCAATCGATGGAACCGGAGACTAATTGATTGCACAACAACCCAGCGTGTACAAATTGTCACAATTTCGGTTTGCCAAGCCGTACCCAATTACAATCCAATTTAAAATACCATCTCATCAAATCAACAACTGCAACAAAAATGAAATTAATTCGAACAGTCAACAGAAATGCGATTAAATTGTTTGCTAACAAATTCGCAAAATTCGGGACGGTGATCGGGTGCGAAAACCGTCTGACAGGAGCGTAGAGAGAGAAACGAGTCCTTTCGATTTCGATGCGAATGAAAGTGACAAAGGTGTGTGAGCGCGCAGATGGCGCTGCGAGTCGACTGGCGATTGAGTCGCTGCTGAGAGAGACAGACAGAGTCTACAAGGAACTTGACGACGAGGATTGCACTCTTACCTGGTGGCTGATTGGGTACCGGCGCGAGTTCGGTTTCGTGGCCGTCCTGAGAGCCGTTCAGGGCCGTGCTCGTTAGGGCGTCCTGCTCCATTCGGCAGTCCTGCTGCATGCCAAAACAAAACTCGAAGGCTACGGGACCGCCGCTATCGCAGCATATCCGTCCTTGTCCTCCCCGGACAGATCGTCGTTTTCGTCAAGCTTTTTTTCTGCCTTTTCTCTCTGTCTGGCGGTCGCGCGCACGCGAGCCTCGCAGATGGACGGCCGATTCTAGACGGACCCGGGATGTGACATCGCGCTCACTTACGCCGGCCACGAGCACAGCCTACGGGCCAAAATCAAGCGTTCGCCAAATGTAGGTCTGTAGGCCACTCCACTTACACTTTGCAAGCGAGACACGGGCACTCCCTTAGTCAAGCGAGCGTCCGTCTCGCCGCCACCGCTGTCGTCTCCCGCGACCCCGCGGACTCCTCCGTAGTCCCAGGACCGTGTCGCAACACCAAGAACCACGATGCACCTGCGAAATTTAAACAATTGGATCGTTTAATTGTTGGATGGACATTTTTTTGGGATGAATTTTTTTAATGGGTTGCAGTAGTTTGAATATTAGTCGTGGTTTGGAGTTACAGCTAGTTGCCTGGAGATTTCCCAATAGGTTGCCAGGCGCTTTTCAATTGGCAAAGATAAGGCGCCCGAAACAACACAAAAATGTCCGATTTTGCAATACTTGTATACTAATATTTAGGCTAATGAAATTAAAACACATTTAAATGTCATTGCATAATCAAGTTACATGTTTCGCAGCAAATGTTACGGGGAGTTTAGATTTATGTTTTATCTATTTTTTCTTCGGTGAATTCTGCGAAATTTGTTTACAATTATGTTTACGTTTTTTTGTTATTAACAGAAAAATGATTTTGGAAATGGCATTTTTGGTTTGAAAAATGCTAAATGTTTAAGTAACGTGTTTTTGTTTATAAAATATGGTTTCAAAAGAATGTAAACAACTTTTGTATTATCTCTTGAAAAGTTTTTGTTTGATGAAATATGAATTTTTTAGCAGTACTCAAAAAAACCGACGCAGTCACGAACAATAATTAATTTCATTAAAATGATGAATTTGATTTTTAGTTGCTACAAAAACCTGTAGTAATTAAAACTTAACAGAACGAAAATGATTTAATTAGACGTAAATAAGTGACGAAATAACAATTTCGAACACCTGAATAAATCTCAGGTTTCAAAAGTTGATAACAATGTTCATATTTTTAAAAATGAGACAAAAGAATTTCACTTTAAATGATCTGAGCTGAAAAATAATATACTGTTTTATAAGATGTAAAAATACTGAACTTAATTGTCCTTTAAAAAACCAAACAAAAAACATTAACATTTAGATATAATTCTTCATAACAAAAAGTCGTAAATAAAGTTCAACAAAAGAATCTAACCTCAAAGATCAACAGTGTCATTTGAATTGTAAACAATCACAATCGAATTAGAAAGCGAATTTAGACAAAGGCAGTTTTTTTGTTATCAAAAAGCAAAAGCAGAGATTGCGAAAAGTTTGCAACGATGTTAACCGGGCCCGGCAACTCGCTGGTCCAACCCTGGCTAACGAAAGGGAAACCGTAAGGCAATTTAATTGGCGTCATTTGCAAGATACAAACCTGCGGCTTTTCGGAACCTTTCGAGTTTGGCAACGAGACCGCTTGACGTGGTGCTAAAGTTCGGAGGTCGAAAAAGGAAAAAGTTTAAATTTTTTTTCAGGCGCAAATTCGGCGATGTCTTTGTTTGGACAAGTTGGCGGGGCGGGTGGAGACAGAGCGAAACCGTCACCGAACAAGTTTCGACATGAACGACGGTCGTGTCAAATTGCAAGGCCCATCGCGCGATTCTTGTTGATTAGCGAGATGCCTGTCGCCGGGCTGAGAGGCTGCCGTTGCATGCTGCGCCCGCACCTTTCGGCACACTCGGCCAAGAAGTAGGTCAGCCGCGAACAAGCTCAGAGAGCGCCGCGTTCGTTCGCCCGTAGCACTGGGGATCACTCTTTTTGCAACGCGAGTCCGCTGTAATTAGCGCATCATTCACCCGAGCATTATTTCGTTCTAATACGCGTAACACACGTCCATGATACAAACGATGCACTTGACTCACGTCTTCCACGGTCGACCGCAGCGCCGCCAGTGTCATTTTCGCGCGCGAATTCGATTTTTGCGAAACCTGCTTGTTTTCGATTTCATTATTGTTGGTTGCATCACTTGACAATCTAGGTAATGAACGAGGATCGAATTTCCGAACTTTGTTTTGGTTGTCTGGCTTCTCATGTTTTTGTTGACATTTTTGGGCGCGAAATTAGAACTTTATGTTTTTGCACAATTTGTTTGGGTGATTTTTAAACAGTTTTTTGTTAGTAAACAAACAAAAATAAACAAATACCCCTTCTTCACATTTTGTTTTTTTTTTAGAAAAGAAGATATAGACATATTAATTTACAAAATATATATTTTTCATCATGATTACAGTTTCATTATTATTTTTTGTTGGCAAATAATGTACCCAAATGTAAATGTATATTAATATCATCTGATAAACGAAATCAGTTAAATAAACAGAGTTAACATCTATAAAATAGATTTGACATCTAATATAAAAGTTTGTATATGAAAAAAGTTGTAAATTTGACACAAAAATTGTATCGTTTGAACATTATATCAGTACATTTATAAAATGGTTCGAATTATTATTCATATTTAACATACGAAAATATAATCTCCGATATCAAAATGACTTTGTTTCCAATCCGAGTCTTTGACTTCTCTAATTCCTGATTTCCTCATCAACCCTTCATTATTTCATATTTGTACCTTCTTCAAAATGAATTATCGTTCAACATGAATTATCAAACCAAACCTTTTGTTATAGTTTTAACTCATTTGTTTAGCTTGGCTTAAAAGGGTACGAGAAATGATCAACCGTTGAATCTGGGCAGTTCCTTCATAAATTTGATAAATCTTTGCGTCTCTCATCAGTTTCTCCACGGGATATTCCGAATTGAATCCAGCACCTCCAAAGATCTAAAAAGCAACAAAAATGTGTTATAAAAAGCCAAAACTCAACATTTTAATCAAATTAAAATACATAATTCCGATAACAATATAGAATTGTTTTTTTTTTACCTGCACTGCATCTGTAGCGCATTTGTTAGCAACATCTGCTCCGTAACACTTGGCAATACTTGCAAGATAAGTTCCCATGGGATCTTTTCTGTCAATAGCCCAGGCAGATTTCATCCAAGCTAATCTGGCAGTTTCAATACCAATCGCCATATCAGCGAGCATGAAAGCCACAGCTTGTTGTTCTGCAATCGGTTTACCGAACGCTTTCCTCTCCAACGCATACTTTGTTGCTTCATGGAAAGCTCTTTCAGCCAGACCTACTGCTCCTGTTGCCACCTTGAAAATAATTTTAAATTGAAAATTCATATTCTGAGACCAATTTTTTAATTTAGTTTTCTTTGATTCATTTTATGTTAGTTTACCATTGGTCTAGTTTTGTCAAAGGTTTCCATGGCAATTTTGAAACCTTCTCCTTCTTTTCTCAACACATTTTCTTCTGGTACACGAACGTCTTCGAACATCACCATCCTGGTATCTGAAGCTCTTTGACCCATATTTTGTTCCTAAAATTAAATTCAAATTATTTCTTACTCTGGAAATTTATTAATTTGCATTAGATTCTGAGCTGATATTTGAAATTTACCTTCTTTCCTACACTGAGTCCTGGGGTATCTCTATCAACGATAAAAGCAGTAAAAGCTTTACCAGCAGATACTTTTGGGTCTGGGTTTGTTCTAGCCAAAACAAAATACCTGAAAACAATCATTATTTTATAACAAACTATAAATTAGGTTCCAAAATTTACGTCCTCATTTTGATTGATTTTTATACCAGTTAGCAACTCCACCATTTGTAATCCACATCTTGGTACCATTGATAACCCACTCGTTACCCTTTTTTTCTGCCTTAGTTTTTATACCAGCAACATCCGAACCTGCACCTGGTTCAGTTACACAGTAGGCCTAAATTATAAATTTAATTAAATGCCTTAGTTTGTACTTTTTTCATGGAATTTTTTCATTTATAACTAGTGACTTACAGCTACTAAAGGCTCTTCAATGAGTCTACCCAAGTATTTCTTATGTTGTTGCTCATTTCCAGCTAGAATGACTGGTGTTTGCTAAAAAGAATACATTTTTTATTTTCATTCGTCAAACATTGAAATTCTAAACAAATTATTTGCGGTAAGAAATATTTACAGCGAGACCCGAAGTCTCAACAGCAGTCATGATTCCTGTACAACCATAAGCAAGTGCTTCTGAGATTAGGCAACCATCAAAAATACCAAATTCCATTCCACCTGTTGAAAAACAAATTTTCATATGAAATTTAATGAAATAAAGACAAATTTTAAAATATGAAAAATCCCTTTCTTATTTATATTTATAATTAATTTTTGAATTTTTACCACAATGTTTTGGAATGTGGCTGTTCATTAGACCAACTTCCCATGCTTTTTTCACAATATCCCAAGGATATTCTCCGGTTTTGTCATATTTAGCAGCAACTGGAATAATTTCTTCCTTTGCAAACTTCCTTGCCAGGTCATAAAGATCCTGTTGAGTGTCATTGAGTTCTGCAAAAAAATTCAAATTTTATTTCTTAAAAATTTATTTTTAATCAATTTGAAAAATGTTGTTTGTTGAGTTTTGGCAATACTTACGAAAACTGATTTCACCAGCTTGAGACGAGTAAGCTTTTATTAAAGTTTTTCGTACGTTAGAATTGAGAACCTGAAAACGAAAACATATTTTCATTGGGACGTAGATTGAACACGAGCTAGCATTTGACTTTGAAATTAATTTGTTTATTGCAGCTTGGACAAACATTGAACCTTATCAGACTCACAATCAGATGACGATCTTTTTTTTTGTCATTAAAAATGGTCACTTGTTATTTGATTTTGATAAAGCTCATTGCGTCAAGTGATGAAAGTTCAGTAGTAATTAATATTTTTTATGCAAAACTGGATTTTAATGACTAACAAAAATTCGCAAAAAAAAGTTATTTCTTGTTTCTTTTTGAAAACAAATAGTAACGTTTTGTAAATACTTATTATAATCGTATTATAATCAATTTTATAGCCACGTATCATTTATCAAGTAATTCGCAAATACTAAAAGTCATTATGTGTCCCAGATGACATGTCAAAGTTGCCAACAATGAATATTTACCTGTCGCAGCATCCTGGATAGTTGATTATTTGCCGTAATAAAAGATGTGTAGTGATGAAGATATCAATGGAATCGTAATTTTACAACAGTTCTTGACACTGATGAACTTATACTTCTGAATGAAAGCAAAGGAAATGTATGAGACAACTCATCAAATCATCAACTGCAAAAGAATATTATCCAAGTCCAAAGTGCAGATGTATACTTATACAAAAATATACAAACTACTCTAGAGAGACCATCTGCGCGACACCTTTCGGATTCTGCAAAAACTACGAACTACGAGTAAATAGTTCGGCAGGTGGCGTTGAAAAGCCTTTTTCAGATTTTTTTCATAACACCACTTTTGGTAAGTATTAATTATTGCATTTTGAATAAACAATAGGCATTTTGATGAACGAAAAAACACGTGTTAGTTATTATGTGAATACATGATGCCTTAAGCATAATTAAAAAACTTAAAACGAGTGAGTGTTTACAAAAAGTGAACACGTTTTGCCTCATAACCTAACAATGTGAAACATGTGTCATTTGTTTTCGTCAATAATGAATTGTTTTTGAACAAATAAATTTGTTCACGAATAATAATGTAATATTAAAAATAAATAAAAAGTTTTTTTCTCCTGTTTTGTTTCAGTGATGGCTGACAAACAGCAAGCTGCAAAACCCGGCAAGGTTGCGAAGAAGGGTGAAGAAAAATCTTCGGAGCCCGTGAAATTGAAACGCAGACCTTTCAAACGTCACGGTCGGCTTTATGCAAAAGCTATTTTCACTGGGTACAAACGTGGGTTGAGAAACCAACATGAAAACACAGCTTTGTTGAAAATTGACGGAACTGATTCCAAACAAGATTCTGAATTTTACGTTGGAAAACGTTGCTGTTATGTTTACAAGGTATCCAGAACTCGAATTTAATTGTTTAGTTTTTGAAAGATTGTTTTCGTTGTACATTCATTACATTCGTTTTTTGCAGGCAAAGAACAAGACTCCAGTTCCGGGAAAACCGATGAAAAAGTCTAAGGTTCGTGCCATCTGGGGAAAAGTAACTCGTCCACATGGTACCAGTGGTTCTGTTCGTGCCAAATTCAAGAGAAACTTACCTGGTAAAGCCATGGGCCACCGGATAAGAATTGTGAGTTGTGAAATTCAGTTTTGTAAAAATATGACCACTTTTTTCGCAAAAATTGGATAAAATTTTACTAACTGATTTGTTTGCTTTCTTTTTGTTGCAGATGCTGTATCCAAGTAGGATTTAAAGTGTTGGATATATCTTGAATAAACGATTCTTAATAAACATGTAGAATTATTTTTCAAACCCTTATGTTTAATTATTATTAATACCATTAACATACATTTGCTAATCTTCAAAATTTAAATTTTTTAATTACAATTTATCTCATTTCATTATTTAATACAAATGATTTTTTTAGTTTGAAAATTTTTGTTTACAATATTTTACTAAAATTAAGACTATTCAAATAACCGAACATTACCGAAGACACTTCGCGCAACCTCGTGTATTTACGTCTGCTCTGAAATGTACTGTGCAATTCGTCGCAATGTGGACTTCAGAAAATAAGTTTATAAGTTTCAGTATTCAATAACCTTAGAATACATCTTTCTTGAATGAATGTCCGGTTTTGTATCTAACTTAAACTCTGTGAATAAAGTTGTATGTTAAATTGTACTATGAGCTGATTGACACGAAGTTGATAGGTTTTGTAGGACATTTAACAAAATGTAAATAAAGTCACGTTTTTCAATTTCCGAAATGTACAGTTGATGAATTGTGATTATTGTTGAAAAAAATTTGATAATCATGGGGAAAATAGTGTCAAAGATGACAAGATCCGTTAAAATGATAAACATTGATAATCGAGCAGAGAAGGTTATTTCTCGATCTAAGCCCGTTCCAGCTCCTATGTATGATTCGACTATGAAACAGTTAGAACTTGCTAAAAAAGGTATGTTTTGTGATAGTTTCTGAACCTATAAATTTTCAAATATGATTTTATTAGTTTATAGTTATACAGTTCATCTGGATTGTTTGTTTACATTCATTTTGTATCTTGCATTACTTGCTACTTATTGTCACATTTGTGTTGTTAACATTTTTTTCTTTCAGTGAATCCAAATTTTATGGAAGAACATTATAAAAAAGATCCTGAGCTGGATGACCATTTGAAGTCTGTTTATATCACCTCTGAAGATCCTCATGTTAGTAATGTTTACAATTCTGTTTGTTTGTGTATTTCTCACATTTTGTATTATTGTTGATTTTAATACCGAATATTGATTTTGCAGAATCAGAAAATAAATGAAGAAACACCAGACAGGCCCTTACCAAAAGACAGGCACGCTTCAGAAGATTTTGAATATGGTTTCTGGGAACCCGATGCAGTTCCCAAGGGCAAAGTGACTCTAAGAAAAATTGTTGAAATTTTAGGAGCCCACGCCCAACAGCCCATGGTTTACAACAAAAACAGATTAGCAAAACAGTTTGATTTAGATCCAACTATAATAGGTAGTTATTTATTCTGATCTAAGTCATACTCAAGGCCAGACAAAAAATTAAAAACAGATTTTTTAACAACTTTTAGTAATTTGAACTTCGTTTTATTTTATGAGTTTTTTGTTAGTTCATGCTTTTCAAGATCATACATTTTTTACATTGGTTTGCACTTGTTTTATTATTTACAGAAAAACTTATCAACAACTACGGTATATTGGAAATGAAGGAAAGTGAAGAATCATCTAAAAAAAGAGAGGAACAAAATCAAACTTTTATTGATCGTGCAAGAAATTATGCGATTGAGATGTCAAAACCAGTGAAAGATGGTAGCATATGAAATATTTGTTTTTTGTTCATTTGGTCTTGTAAATAAATGACTGTCTTAACAATCCGTTCTGTTATTTCGATTCAGAAAAACTACCATAAAGACCATTTTGTGTTATATTTTATTTATTTTACAAGGTGCACGTGCACCCGACGGGCGCTCAAATTCAGACCACTATTTGCGTTAAACAAACTTCAACTTTGAAACATTTTATATTTTGAGTTATAGCATAAGACGCGCCATTAGATCCGTTGCTACAGTATATTCTGTGACGTCGTCGAATGCGGACGTGCAGTATACCCTGCAACGCCATCGAGTGCGCATTCGTATAGTAGATCTAGTGACGTCACTGGATACGCGTGCGCAATAGATCCCGCGACACCATCGAGTTCGCGTGCGCAGTAGGTCTCGGGACACCATCGAGTACGCGTGCGCAATAGATCCCACGCCACAATCGATCGAGTACGATTGTGCAGTACATCTCGGGACACCATCGAGTACGCATGTGCAGTAGGTCTCTGGACACCATCGTGTACGCGTGCGCAGTAGGTCTCAGGACACCATCGAGTACGCATGCCTATTAGATCATGTGACGCCATTGGACCCGCAGCCGCAGTAGATCCAGTAATGTAAGTAAGCAACTTTTCCGCTCTTTACATCGCATTTTGTTTTATATAGTATTGTTAAATAATAACTTGAAAAAGTAAATCATTTGTTATCGGCTTGTTATTTTTTCATTCATGTTTAGGTTTAAGTGATTCTAAAATTTTTCATACATTTCGAAATAGTTAATACTTATAATAAATTAATAATATTATAATAATAATTAATAATAATATAATTGATAACTTCAAAATACTCTCAAATACTTGAACTTTCTTATTAAAAGATTTCTTTTGAGTTTTCATTCGCTGTAATTTTTTTCAGTTAATCATTCAATTTTAACACATTTAACTGTTTAGTTGTTGAATCAATCACGTTTTTTCGAACTAAATTTGACAGATGCACATAGTTTTAATTTGTTTTGTTCCGTATATAAATTTTACTTTTTAATAATAATAACAATACAATGTTTAGTAATTATATTTATAATATAAAGTAGTTTGATCGCGATATATGTGCATCTTTTTTTATACAAAATAATGCACTTTTCTGGGCTTCGTGACCATTTCGCTACAGATCGCAGTCAGTTGATTATCAACTGTCCGTCAGACGCTCCAAGGGTGTTTTGGGAAGTCTAGACAATTGCTGTCGCGAGTAGATTCGTTTTGGATAATAATTTTGACTTGTTAAAAAAGTGTTTATTTAAAAAAGTTTATTCATTTTACATTAGGATTTTCGTGATTTTATACTTCAACTTAACTTGTAAAAAATAAATATCATTTCTATTGCTTTTCTTTTAGATTAAAAGAACAGCGAATGAAAAATTTTCAACAAATTTTTGTTAATCAGCAAACTGTTTTATTTTTAGATTGATTTAATCATCGATAAGTTTTCTTAAAACCGTATTGTTCGCGTAAGCTTGAAATTTACCTTATAGCTTAGTTTTTTCAAAAAGATTTTAAAAAAACATGAATGTACAAAACACGATAGCCATATTGTAACGTTTTTTTTTCGAAGGGAAATGTTTATTTAATTGGTTTCAAAAGATTGTCTTTTTTGCTTTAATTGAAAATGATATTTTAAAACACGAGGGGGGTTCGCACTTAGCGCTTCCCCTTTTTGCGCTTATCAGTGATTATTAATTTTTTCTCTAGAATTTGAACCTGAGAATTGCCAACATCTTAATCCCATTAACAACATATTTTTTTCTATTGGCGGAAAATTGAAGTGGCTTATTGCTCATGAGTGCAAACTCATGTTATCAAAACTGGAACATATGTATTTGTTTATAACGAAAAATAATTATAATATCATTATCTGTTCAGAGTGGGAACAACTTTTATTTCCTCCTTTAATCTGATATATCCAGTCTTGTCAGTAAACGAGACAACAATGGATCTTACAGTGATACTGATAGCACTTCTTGTAATCGTCACAGTGGGTTATGGTGTCAAAACGGTCCACAAACTGAACACCTGGAAACGTGCTGGGATTCCTTACGTGCCAGGGCTGCCCTTAGTTGGGAACATTGGGCCCTACATCTTAGGTAGAATTCAAATCGGTCAGTTACACCAGCAATTTTACAATATGTTCCCCGATGCGAAATATTTCGGAATTTTTCACTGTACCAGTCCAGTCCTAATGCTGCGTGATCCAGAACTGGTGACTCAGGTTACAATAAAACATTTCGATCATTTTACCTACCGCGCAGAACTCGCCACCGTCTTTGATAAGCCGTTTGGAAATTCTCTCTTTGAGTTAAATGGCGACCGTTGGAAACCCATGCGAGGTCTACTGAGCCCAGTCTTTACTTCGAGCAAATTGAAGTATTCCATCAAAACTATCTCAGATTGCGCCAAAAGTTTCACAGACGTTCTAATTAACCGTGGAAGTAAAGTTTTGCAGATGAAGGACTTGATTGACAGATATGCTAACGACGTCATCTGCAGGTTCGCCTTCGGAATCGACGTAAACACTGTCAAGTATCCAAACAATGAAGTGTTTAAGACAGCAAAAGAAATATTCGCCTTCAACGGAATCCTTTCTCTCCGGCTGTTCACTCTAAGCGATTTTCCTCTGATAACAAAAATTTTTCGTTTTTCTATATTTCCCCAGAGGGCTCAAGCGACGTTCAAGAACATGATCCAAACCGTCGTTGAAGAGAGGGAACAGAAAAATATTTCTAAACTAGACATGATACAGCTTGTAATTGACGAGATGAAGAAATGTGACCCTAAGCTAAGACTGGATCTTGACGACATCATAGCCCAGTCGTTTTTTTTCTTTCTTGCTGGGTTCGAAACTACTTCTTCTTACCTCACCAACGTCATCTACACCTTGGGATTTCACCAGGAGATTCAGGATAAGCTGATGGAAGAGATCGACGAGGTGAACAGACGGACTGAAGGTAACCCTTCCTATGAAGACATCAGGGACATGCTATACCTGAATTGTGTCGTTAACGAAGTAGGCAGACTCTATGCACCTATACCGTTTATTACCAGAAAGTGTATCAAAACCTTCGAGTTACCGCCAACGACAAAGAATCATCCTCCGTTGGTTATCGAGCCGGGAACTGTGATTTTCATTCCCATCTATGCTCTACAACACGATCCTAAATATTTCGCTGAACCGGAGAAATTTGACCCTGATCGTTTTTTGAGTCTGTCAGGGCCGATCAGTTCAAAAAATGGGGTTTATCTACCGTTTGGCAGTGGACCCAGGTTTTGCATAGGTATAAGGCTGGCTTTGATCACTATGAAGATGTATCTATTCCACCTGCTTAGCAAAGTTCGTATCAAACCGATTGAAGGCAGTGTCTTTCCTATGAAGATGGCTTCTTTGAATTTTAATATTCTGCCGTTTGATGAAGCCAGAGTAGTGATATCTAGAAGAGTTTAATTATTGTTAACTATTGCACCAATGTTCATTGCTGTAAACTGATTTTGTATAATAAATGACTGTTTTAACATGGTTGAGGTGTCAAGATTCAGATTTACCAACAGAAAAAAAGCTACTCTCGCAGCACAAATTGTTTTTCCCTGGACCAGTTTATTAGACATTTTCAAAATTTTATTATTTTTTGGTTCGCTTCAAATCAATATTTGTTATTGAAAAATTAAAGTTTCATACAATTGTGATTCGACTATAATCCTGATGATTGAACAGAGAAACAGAATTCGCGAAATAAATTCACTTTGCAATTATCATTTTCAAATTTATACGCGCGGCACACGATTGCGCATTCAGATCTGCACATAAACCTGCTGCCCCTCTACAAACTGATGTGAAACTGAAAAGCACAATTTTCTGCACACGTTTGTTTACATAAAACAAGATAATTTTATATTCTTCAAGGGACGTCAACAATGCTGGCCTAATTTTGAAACCAATGTGACCGATAAGATTGATTGACACCTCAAATTTCATTTGCCGATGTTTAACCTCGAAAGAATCATGTCAACACCTATTCATGCTCACAATCAATAGTTTTGCAAGTTGCAAAATACACAAGTTTTTAATTGAAACGTTGAAAGTTCAAATACAAAGACTGTCAGCTGAAGACACGTAGAAACTGTTTGAAAGATACTTTTATTTTGTGGTTGGAGGATTAAGAAATGCACAATCTAGAATGCGGATTGTTTACATAAAATGCAAATCGAGGTACACCCTTTGACACAAAATCCAACTTCGGCTTGGAACGAATTGTCGCAGCAACAAAAAGTCATTAAAATAAATGCTAAAACACCAACTACTGAAACTCCGCCCAATAAGGTACCTTGTTGATTTGTTATTATTTACAACAATATTGCGATTGTTGCAAAATCATAAATTGACAGTTTTAAACGACGTAACATTTTTGCAGCTCCGAGTAGTATGTATGAGCGACACACATTCCTTGACACCTTTTATAAAATTTGATATACCTTTGGGGGATGTGTTTATCCACGCCGGTGATTTTACAAAATGTGGAAGTCTGCAAGAGGTCATAGAGTTCAACAATTGGATCGGTAATAAACCATGATATTGCATCTTGAAAATACAAATTAATATTTGTTACTTGATTTGAATATTTAAATAAATAAATTGTTTCAGGCAACCTTCCGCACAAACATAAAATCGTTATAGCAGGCAATCATGAGCTGAGTTTTGATCAGACTTTTACACACCCGTTCACAACTCACAATAAAAATGATAGACAAAAGCACACAGGTACTAGCATATTAGATGACATTCCAACTTTGGGTATGTCCAAGGATACTCTTACAGAAGCCTGTCAGACACTCAATGTCAAAGATTATTTAACTAATTGCACTTATTTGGAGGATCAGCAACACGTCCTGTATGGAGTTAAATTTTATGGAACCCCATGGTAATCATTTTCAAACTATATAAAAAGAATAATTACATTCAAAATGTCCTATTTACTTTTCTTTACTTCTTTTTTACTTTCATTGTAACATTTTTGTGTTTTTTAGGCAACCTGAATTTTGCAAGTGGGCATTTAATGTCCCAAGAGGAGCTCCTTGTTTGTCCAAGTGGGATATGATACCTTCAGACACTGATGTTTTGATAACTCACACACCTCCAGTGGGTCATGGGGACTTGTGTTGCAGTGGTGTTCGAGCAGGTTGTGTTGAACTTTTAGCGACGGTTCAAAACCGAGTTAAGCCAAAGTACCACGTTTTCGGTCATATTCATGAAGGTTGGATTGTGATTTAGTCAAATTTAAAGATTTTATAGATTTTGAAAGTTTTTAAAAGAAGTTTGAACTTTTTACAGGGTACGGAATCTCATCAGACGGGAGAATCATTTATATAAATGCTTCAACTTGTGATCTAAACTATTTACCTAGCAATCCGCCGGTTGTTTTCGATATTACATTACCGGAAGGAATGACGAAAACATAAAAACAGTATAGGAAAACATCTAAGTTCGTTCACGCGACTCAAAACCGGAAACTTACAGAAGGCAATCATTTTGATACATCGTCAGATCTCGTAATTTAGAATCCGTCGAATTAATTTAATTAATACGCTACTTGAGTCAACTACATTATAATAAATAAATTGTATTTTATACAAACTTGGTACATTTATTTCATAAATCGTATCATACAAGAATTCCGAACTCTCAAATTAGATGCAAAATAACAAAAGTGTAAATTTGAATGTCTAAATGTTCATATAGGGCTAGATAACAAATCACAACAACTTATTTCTATATTTTTGTACAAAATATATTTTTCAAAGCGTCAGTGTGTCTGCAAATACGTTTCTGACATTACTCGACAGTGATTTTTTTCCTATTGAAAAAAATGATGAAACGAAAAAAAAACGAGAAAAAAATGTTGATCCTCTATTTGGTCAACGGAATATAATTTTACAAAAGTGTATAACGTCGATATCTCGACGGTAGGTACGTGGTATAACAATTTACATGCTCGAAATACGCGTGGGCAACTCAAAATCAAACGTTCTGAGTTCCTTGGTTTTTTGGTGCGCAATAATTCAAAATTCCATGAACATATTGCAAGGTAAAAAAAGGTACGTGGTGGTCGGGTCGGCTCCAGTTTGAAGTCAGAATTATGCTATGCGAATTTTGGTCTTGTACACGGAGGCGAGGGTGAAATTAATACGGCACGTTTGAGAAGAGATACGAGACGGATTCTCCGTTATGTGTTCTTCTCACAGCCTCAGCAAACATCATAGAAACATCAATACACTGCAAAAAAGTTTCATCATAATGAAAAACTTGAAGATAAAAACGAGGTCGTTCAAAAATGCAAAAAGAACAAATTATTTACTTGAATTTTAGAACAGTCTTTCATGTGACCATCCTGTGGTATGGTGTTTGTGACAACAACAGCCTCGAAGCAGGCGTTATTGATCCTGCTGATGGCCGGACCACTGAAAATACCATGAGTTAGGATGGCATAAACCTTAGTGGCTCCAGCCTCTAAGAGTTTTTCTGCTGCGTGGCAGATAGTCCCACAAGTGTCTGCCATGTCGTCAACCAAAATTGCAACTCGATCTTTAACGTCTCCTACTAAAACCATGCTGGCTACTTCGTTTGCCTTCTTCCTCTCCTTGTGAATCAAAGCGAATTCTACATTCAGTCGATCTGCTATTGACGTTACCCTAAAAAAGAAATAAACATTTCAAACTGAGTGAACACAAATTTAGTTTCAACATTCAAATTAAAATAACTATTTTCTAACATTTTTTATCAAATCACTCTGCTATTTTATGGCTTTGAAAATCTGGAAAATCTCAAAAATTATTCGATAAAACTTTTAAATGGACAGATTTGTCTAATCTAATCAAGGTAATTTAAGATTTTGTTATTTAATGTTGATTGTTAGAATTGTACCTTTTTGCTCCACCAGCATCTGGTGAAACAATGATACTGTTTCGCCACTCGGTAATGTTCTCTCTGATCCATTTCAAGACTGCCGGTTCAGCAAAAAGATTGTCCACTGGAATGTCGAAGAATCCCTGAATTTGACTCGCGTGTAGGTCCATGGTGATGATGTGATCCGCGCCAGCGACCGAGAGCATGTTAGCAACCAGCTTGGCAGAGATTGGAGCTCGACTCTGTGAAAAACAATTGACCAACTTTTTAACGTTACAAAGCCTAGAGACAAATCTGACGCTACAAGCGTTTTGCAAGTCGCGCGAGTTCCATTTGCAACAAAGATTTTGCCCTGGAATGACAAAATTCATCAATATTAATCGGTCGGCCACAAATTTTGTACAATTTTGTTTTCTTTTTTTTTTCTAATTTTATTTCTTTTTCGTTTTTTTTTTCGAGGGACAAAATATAGATATAATTGTGGATGATGATTTGAAGAAAATTTGGTCGTTGCAAATGAACCCCAGTTAGACTTGACTTTTGAGCTAAGCAGAGCTAACCACGTTAATATACACTGGACAATGCATCTCAATAGATTATAAATTAAACAAACATTTTATTCTCAATCTGAAAAGATAAAAAATTATAAATAAATTAGATCAGTTCAAATCAATTCGTTGCCAAAGATTACCTAAAAACGCAGCATCATTGAGGCATTAATTTATCATTAAACAATTGTTAAGAAAGGAGGTTTACTAAATGTTAACTAACAAAATAATAACACAAAATAGAAGAACCCCCGCAAAGTTCTAATAATCTTTTGTTGATAAACGAAAAACAAAATCGTTTTTGGTATTATTAAAAATCCATTGCAATGCATCAGTCTATCAGGTGTAAACAATCAAGGCACACTTAAAATTAGCCAAGTTAATTACAATAAGCCTGTTTTGTTTGAGTTAAACAAGGTCCAACAAAATTAAGGCTCCTTAAAACAAGAACCAGGCGGAAAGTTAGTGTGAGACACATGACATTAGTACCCATGGAACGCACACGTGTACCCAAAAATCAGCGTCTGCAATCATATTAATATTTTGCCCTCTCATTCGCAGATATCCAGTTGTTTTTTTTCTGTCATTTTTTTTGAGATCATAATCCGCCAGTACTGTACGTTTTGCTCGTCCCTTTTATTTGTTTTGGGTGCTCCAAAATTGTCAGGATTTGTTAGTCCTACTAAATCTCATTCTCTTTTTAATTCCAAATGTCTGCTGTTTGAAAGCATTAAAACACTGATTATTCAATCGTTTAAAAAAAACATGCAAAATTTGAAACTACTTTGATCAGCGAAATTTTATTCATGAAAGATGACACGATTGCAAGCCAATCAAGTTCGTGCATCTGTTTGGATCTCGCTTTTGATTTCTCTTTTTTTGATTTCATTCAACAGCAAACATTTTTCTTGGAAAATAAATTGAGCGAAGCGTCGATCGATTGATTAGATAAAAAAGTCAAATGACAAATTCGAGTAAACACGTCCAAAATGGTACATCTTGAACAAAAAAGTTGTTTTATTATCTGCTTTTTTATTCGCGTTTTCATTGATTAAGAGAACGAGAAGATGGAGATGATGAAAAACTCTGATTTGCAGGGGAATCTCACTCTGAAAGGTGCATGATGACAACTCTCGCAATACTCACTGTTGACAGATCGGGAGCAAAGTCCTGAAACCATCCAACGAATTTGAGCAAAACTCGTGCTTGACGGATATCATATCAATTTTTGTTTTTTATTTTGTCAGTATTCATAATCAGATAATTAATTAAGGAAAAACATGTTTGCACGATAAATTGAGAGTAAACAAAATCTCGCATATTTTCCTATCAGGCCCCACGCGTTGACGCGACTCCCCGCGACGATTCAGTTTTTATAATGTCATTTTAATTTTCGCGATAACCCGCGGGTCATCGGGTGTCTTGCACAATAATGTTGCAATGCCAGAAAATGATACACAGATAGGCGAGGGGGGTCCCGACCAGTTGCGAACGGGAGTTTTCCGCTCTCAGCAAACATGGAATTAAACGGAAAAAAATGTTTCAAAACGATAAAGATGTTTGCGTTGATGAAAATGACGCGTGGATGACTATCCTCGGTTGCAATCTATGAACTCCAAGAGCAACGAGCAATGATCAATGGATGAACCCCAAGATTCGCCTTAAGTTGCTAAAATAAAAGGCACCATAAGTTACCCTGAACTTCCACTCGTTCGACCTCTTAATATATAGATTCCTGAACGGATCTGCCTTATCCCCACCGTTTCCTTCACCCTATGAAGACAATAGACAATTTTTTTTAAAAAAGACGAATCAGCTGGTTTCGCAGTCTCCTTCGAACTCCAACGTCTCAAAATTGAAAGGTTGACCTTCGGAACTAGTGGGAAGTGTTTTTTTCTTTCTCTATCGAAAAACCGGCTTGGGCATATCATTTTGGTCAAATGTTTCAGTTGTGACGTCACAATTGACTCGATCTGGTCGTTAGTTACATCACGGATCGTAATTATGAAGCAATGGTCCTTCTTATAAATAGCGTCGCCGATTATGAGATAAGGACTGTTTGGGGGCTTGTTTACTTTTTTTCTCTTCTTTTGATTATTTTTTTTTTTCACAATTTGAACAACAAATTGGTACAATCATATCGACCGAACCAATCAGATTATACTCGGCTTTAAGAGCCGAGATAAGTTAATCTTGTTGGGTGATTTGAATTATTTTTTAATTACAACTCGTATTGCAATAAAAAAAACTCAAAAGATTGAGTTTTGAAGTTCAATCAAGTGGCACAGATGAAAACGTTTGAAAGTGTCGCAATGTTCGCTTTTTAATATATCAAGGAAGCGAAATTAAATACCGTTGTAAACAAAACGTGATGAAATTGCACGCTATTATTAGAGATTGGCCGGTTAAAGTCCGAGCATTGATAAAATTTACAGTTACATGGACCGAACCACGTGGACTTGTATAGTATACGGTTGCAGCGTCTGGAGTGCGTATAACTTTTTGTAGAATAGAATAGTATTAGTGAGGGAGAAAAAAGTAAGACACAGCTATCAACATTTAAGACAGAGAATCAGAAGGGGTTGGCTTGGTCGTCGGGTCTTTGGTACCTTGTCCTTCTTGTCTTGACGGGCGTACGGGAAACAGGGTATCACCGCGGTCACCCTGGACGCTGACGCGATTTTGCACGCGTTGATCATAATCAGAAGTTCCATCAGATTATCGTTCACCTCGCCGCTACCGCTTTGTACAATGTAAACATCTTCGCCTCGTACTGACTCGCCGATCTCCACACTGAAATAACGAAAAAAAACAATTTAATAATAATTTTGTACCCAATCTTGTTTTTTGTTTTATTTATTAGAGTATTTTGTAAGTTGATATTTGTTTTTAAAAGATTTGCAAAATATTTGGTCTCTTTGGCTGAAGATAAGATAAAACAATAAAGTAGATATTAATGGGGAAATTATAAATTCTCGGGCGTTTCTTTTTTATCAGGTTTCACTCTTGGACGGGACTTGAAAAGATGGAAGTTATTAGTTGTTATGTACGTTGCCAAATTTGTTGCAATTTTTAAGAAACAAACTAAGAAGCTAGAAAATAAATCATCGGAGTTATTGTTGAGTATGTTTCAGATATGTACATCTGTTATCGATTTTCCACTGCCAATTGTTGCCAGGACAATGCGAATGTGTTAAATCAATTAAATGATTTTCAAGTTCACAATCAAGAAGTTTTAATAGCTGTTCAACTTATAACGTGAACGATGAAAAAGTTGGAGAGATTTTTTTTGTTTCTAGTTATGAGAATTAGATTTTGGATGAGATGCAAATTTTCGGAGATATTTCCAACCAATGAGGTTGTCTATGAAATAGACCGATAAATTCGAGCATAAATTATTTGTTGAACGATCAATTTGTATAGCCATAAATCTCTATTTCAAGTTAAACCCAGTCCAAGAACAAATGAATTATTTTCATCGGTCATTAAATTTCAACCGATCATGATGTAAACATTATAATTGCTATACTAATGATATTAAATTGTTGCCGAATAAGTTACTATTAAATAACACTTTTTCTCTCTAACATTCAAAAATCCATTTGTTTACATTTTCTTGAAACAAAAAATATATCGAATTAAATCCAATTAAATCATGATTTCAAAAATCAATACAGAAACCAATTAAAATGTCTGAAAAAAGAAAAAAAACTATTATAAATATTTCAATTTATTATTTAACATTTATTATTCAACTTTTGTTAGAAACAAAATACCACTGTACTGATAAGTCAAGCTTGAGTTTTATTTGAAACGTACAGTTGCTGGGGGAATGGATGGAAAATGAAAAATGGAGTAAAAGAGGAGACAGAGAGGAAAAAATGAAAGGATGAAAAGTGGTTTTGGCGCGGTTTGACAAGATCGACCGGTGCTCTGAAATCGGAGTACACACGTGGTAGGAAGATCGCGGCGCAAACAAAATACAAGTACCCACCATGTCTCAAGGTTGCTGAATTTCTTGGTAACGACTTTGCCAATGTCGATGCCGAGTCTGTCGACGATCCGCTGGGCCAAGTCCGGGTGCGACGAGCCGCTGAAGACTTTGATGTTCGGCATTCTGCTTTGCAACAGCCCAACCCGAGAATTGTCTAACTTTGCGCGTAACAAGCTCTTGGCACGAACTGGCTGCGAGACAGGCATCACTGAAACCGAAATCAAGAAACAGCCGACCAATCAGCGCACGCCCGGAACTGACGCTACACGAAGCGCCACCCACCGCGCTTTTTTCACCGGCTAGGCACAACTATTATTTGTTTTTCCTAGTTTTTCCCGCCCCCTCATACCCACTTTGACAAATACAATTATTTTTCCAGCAGTTCAGAATTTTCCCCCCTTTTATCTTCTACTTTATAATACTTTTGTTGGTTTTAAATGAGACGTTTTGGTGTTTCTTTATGAGTGGAAAATTAAAATTGTATTGTCAGTATAAACATTACAAAACGTTTGTTTTCAAAATTCAAGTGTCAATTTTTGACAGGTTTGTGTTTTTCATTATTGTGATTTTTAAAAACAATCGTTTTATATTAAAAAAATTATTTTTTGTTAAAATCTTTTTCTTTGTGATGGGAATTAAAAAAAATATGAATATTAAGCTGAAAATAAGCATACTTTCGTTTTAAATTCTAAACAAATTTTAAATGGTCTTTTCGTTATATTGTTGTTATATTGTTTCGTTATATTGATTTCTGAAAAACAATCTTGGTGTTTTTTAAGATACAAACTTGACATAAACGAGTTTCTGATATGCTTTTCTTTTCTTTGTTCTTTTTTTGCAAAATTTTTGCATAAAAACGATTGAAACAAGGATTTAAGTTTGAAAGTTTTTAAATAAATGAGTTTAAAATATGTTATTACAGTATGTTTTAATTGTCGTCGTTGGTTGATATATTTGATGACGAAATGAAAACGACATTAGATATCTTTCGTCGAGCAACAACATGATTACAATTTCCTTTCATCAGCAATGTTTTTTCTTATTGACAATATCGTTTGTACAATGTAACGTTGATGTAAAGAACCCAAATAACAAGTTACTCAATTGTTTATGTTTACAAGTCTTATTTTTGATAGCTTTTTCTTTCATATTTTTCTTTAGATCATGAATAATAACCTAAGTAAATATCTGTAAAACTATGCAAAAATAACAAAAGCACATCGACCAAAAAAACAAGTTGAACATTTTTGCAAAATAAAATTTTGTGTTTTGAAAAATTCGCGGTGAATCTATGATAGTGGACTGTCAGGGAGGAACAGCAGAACAGCAGAAAAGCCTGGGCCAATGAAAAAAAGTGCGTTGATTGTTCGGTGTTCGGTGTGGTGTTGGGTTAAATGTGGCGCCGGTTGTTAAAGTCATCGATAAACGAAACGCGCGACCACGTAACATTGTGATGTATTTGTCCGCGTGATCCGCGGCCGTACGAGTGCGACGCACAACGCGTCCTCGTCAACGTTTCAGCGACGTCACAAAAGCGATGACATTGTGCTGATCGGATCTGCCATCTCCCGCAGCCATGGCTAATATCGCGGCGCAACGGATCAAGCGAGAATTCAAAGAGGTTATAAAGAGCGAAGAGGTACACAAACTTTTTAGCGCTGACAAGCCACACAATTTTTGCCTATCGCCGTTTGTCAACGACAATAACAATCTCGTTTCTTGTTGTCTCGTCGATGCCTCGCTGGTCCTCCCAATGCTTTGTCATGCCTCCCAAAAATTTCACAACGTCATTGTCTTACTCCGCAGATCTCGCAAATTCACAATTCCGTTTGATTTTCAGATCATTTTTATCAACGACTTTTAAAACCCGATGGCACACCAGTTTGTAGGTTAGATTCCACTCTGATCGACGTTTGTTTATGTTTTTTTTTTTTTTTTTTTTTTTTCTAGAAAACCGTTAAGCCATTTTTGTTTTTGTTCAGTTGTTGCCAATTGTCAAAAATTAAAAGAGCTTCTTTTGATGATAAAAATTTGAAAGTTTGCATGCAGTTGAGAAGAATAATTAATTTAGTGGACAATTTTTGAAAATGTATTACCTTCGTTATTTTGGTTGCTGCCATTGACTGCTGCCAAAATTTCCATGGTTGATTTAAGCTGGCCAAAAGCGACTGTTCAATCAAAGATCTAAGACATGTGAAAAAGTTTGATTTATCTGAAACGAATGTCATAGGTTAATGCCGATTGTGGATGTAAATGAGGTTTTGAATAGAAACCACTGCCCCACTTTAGTTGTTCGATTTTAAAATTATTGTTCTGCGATAAGTATCTGTTGAGATAATCTGCGAGATAAAAATGCGAGGAAAATAAATGACGGACCAATTGGAATTCGGTGTGTTGAAACTTGCTCAACTAATGTGCGTTTATCTGCTTCTATTTTAGGTAGCCAAATGTGCGATTAAAGTTGAACTGGTGAACGATAGTTTTACGGAATTGAAAGGAGAGATTGCGGGCCCACCTGACACCCCCTACGAAGGTGGCAATTTTATTCTGGAAATCAAAGTTCCGGAAACATATCCATTTAATCCACCAAAAGTAAATGCATTTGATTTTATGAAATAGACATTTTGTTAACAAAGCATGTTTACTTTTATTGATCACAAGATCAACAATTTTCTTTAATTTTGAACAATTCTTTTAGGTGCGTTTTATCACAAAAATATGGCATCCCAATATATCCTCGGTCACCGGGGCTATTTGTCTGGACATATTAAAGGATCAATGGTATGAAACTGAGTCTTCAAATTTAGCATTATTCCTTGATAAATATGATACTTTTATCACTGAGATTTGCTTATACCGAAGCACCCATCAATTTGCGGAAATGTCATTTTAATTTGTAATTTAGACATTTGTATCAGCGTTTAGTGCATATTATTATTTACTAATGAGTCATTAGCAATGACTTTTGAGGCATAAATTTTAATGATAAACAATTTGAATTATGCTAAATAATCAATCTAAACTGTGTAAATATTATTAGTACAAACCGGCTATGATGAAAACTATTATTGAAAATGTGTTAATGAAGACGTCTACTTACAATAATTATACTCAAACACAATTTAACTCATATTATTATTATACGCAAACAATTTTCTCATTATTTATGGTTTTTAAAAACTCTCATTAAACTTTAGAAAACTTTCTCATTCTCATCATTGCAATACATAATATTAGTTGAACAAAATTAAATTTAAGCACTTAAAAAATAATGTAAAGCCCCCGAAGGAAATATTGTTTTATCAAATTCAGCAATAATCGGATTAAGCATAAATTAAGTATAGAATTTTATCTGTCAAGAATTTGCAAACTAAAGTTTTTTGCAAATTTGCAAAAAATAATCACTTCTAGTCTTTTGAAACGTATTGTATACTTATTTTATGATTACATTATATTATATTGTAAAAATTTATTTTTATTTTAAAGGGCAGCAGCCATGACCCTACGTACCGTCCTATTGTCGTTGCAAGCGTTGCTATCGGCAGCGGAACCTGATGATCCGCAGGACGCAGTAGTAGCCAAGCAATACAAAGAACACCAGGAACTTTTTAGACAAACGGCCAGACATTGGACGTCTGTTTACGCCGGAGGTGAAAATTTCACATAACTATTCAATCAGATTTTAAATAACAAAACTGAGATAAAATATAACATTAAAAAATCATGTTTTCGCAGGACCTGCGAAAATGCCAGAATTAGAAGATAAAATCCGTCGGCTAACGGACATGGGCATTGAGGAGCACAACGCCCGGGTGGCGCTGTCGTCATTCAACTGGGACATAGAGAGAGCCACGGAACAACTTTTCAGTTAGTGTGTGCTTGACTGTGCGGACTCTAAAAAATGAATTGAATAATTAAAAAAATTGTTTTTCGAACGAAAATCAAACCGTTCAACAAAACAGAGACAATGGAACTGTTGTGGCGATGCGAAAGTCTCGAGCCTCCCTTTTTCTGATAGTCATCTAAACTAATTGTAATATAACAAAGCACTGCAAACAAATATGCCCATGTATTGAAAAGAAAAAAACAGAGCAAAAACAAAAAACCAGCAACAATAATAATTATCAACATCATATTCTTCAGATGAAACCAACCAAGTTTTGCAGAAATACTTAAATTTGTGTGAGTGACATTGACACGGACCACAGATTTTTAAAAAATTAAAAGGTCATATTTTCGTGTGGATCACGGATTTTGCGATTCCCCCCTCTCCCCTCTTGAATTTTTTTATTTGTTTGCTCGATTGTATATTGAATCATTTCATATTGTTAATAGAACGCTTGAAAAGTGAAAAAGAAAATAAGAAAATGAGAAGAAACAAAACATGAAATAGATTCTCCTGCGGCAAGTCACTTTTTGCGACATTCCATTCTCAGGATTCGACGTTTGCATTTATGATCAATTTTTGTTCTGTGCATTCTTGTCGCAAAAGCAGAAATCGAATTTATGCTCGTCATTGTATTATGTTATGGTAACAACATTTTGTGGTAATAAAAATTGATTTTGTGTAAAAAACAAGAAAGTGAACGTAACAAATGTCTTTTGTCTATAGATTTTTCTGTTAATTTATGTTTTAAGAGCTGTGCTCAAGTTGCGCCTTTTTCATACAAAAATGTGGATACAGTGATATTTAAAATTAATAAGTGTATCTCATGCGAGCTGAACATTAAATTTTACTTATAAAAAACAGTTGATGGGCATTCGATTTATTTTGACTTTTATTTTTGAGTGCAAGAAATGAACATGTTTACAATTATACAATTTTCATTATGATAACAATAATTACTAATTTCGGATCAATTTACTTTTTGACGGACCAATCATCAAACATCTTAATGTCGGCTGAAAATAGAAAACAAAATTGTGTAGTTTAGTTAACTTTGGATTCTTTTCAAATTTAAATTTTCGGAGTAGAACTAATATTTACCCAAGTTTGCAATCCTTTTTTCTTCGGCTATTTTAGCATCTCTGATTGCTTTCTGTTTATTTTCAATTTCACGAATTGCAGCAGCTTTTTTGGATAACCTGCTGTGGTGGTAGAGACCATAGACAATTCCTAATCCTAAGAAACTCCATCGAGCAAACTATGAAAATATAAATAAATATTAAATTAAATTTCATTTGCAAAAACGAAACGAATAAAAATCAAATTGCAATAATTGATGTTCATCAAATTCTTGGTCAAATTAAATACAGAGGAACATTTGAGGTTATGTTTCTGAACATTCTGAAAATCAATAAACAAACAACTGCAGATAGTTGAAGTAAGTGTTTTTGAATGTTTTTTCTAATGGAAACTCGTAGACATTCAATATTTCAAATTGAATGTCGTTTTTATCAAATAAAAACAGAACAAATTGAAAATTACGTAATGAAAGGTTACACTGACAAAGTCGTTGTCAAAATCGTAACAATGTCAAAATGATGAATGAAAAATGGTTGGTGAGATTAAAAAATTATGAGAGATATTGGTTTTTAATAAATACCTTGATTAAAGGTGACACCCGCAGGGGTCTAGGCTGATATTCCACGGTCGACATTTTCTCTCTTTGCAGAATGAAACGGATGACAGAATCGACTGTAGGAACTCTCGTGTCTGGATGCGCAGTAGCATAACAGACAACTCTGGTGTTTTTAATATTTTTCAAAACTAGAAACAAACTGTTCCTATTATCATTTTTCTTTCATCTCAATTGTTTCTGCTAAACAAATAAAACAAAGAAAAAACATAAACAAAAAATCTTGCGTTTACAAAGTTGTCAAACAATTTCTGACGTCAAAACGTTTTGTTACGATTTGTTTTTTGTGAAACAAAAGCTTTGATTGATTTTTTTCGTCAAAAAATTGTTGTGCAACAAAAATTAACTGATCTATTTGATGCATTTGTTTATAACAAATAATTTGAACTTGGCGCCTTCAGAGCTGAGTTCAGATGAGCTCCATATTTTGTGTGTGTGACCATGCTGAAATATCAGTTGCGAAATTCCCCCGATATGAAAATGATAGAGCAAAGACAACAGTTGAGACAGCTTTGAGATTTTCGAATTGTGGCGTGACCTACAGTCGTCCACCCCTCTGCACTATCATGATTCAATTGTAACAAGTACGTTTGTGCCAATTCGAGATGCTAAAAAAATTTGTTGGTTGTATCACATTAATTGCCGCATTTACTGGACTCGGCCATTATTTTTTCTACACTGTACGAATGAAGAGATTAGTCAAAGACATGTGAGTGCACAAAAATAACAAAACGTTGAAATAACCCTGTTCAAAACTGGTTCTAAAATGTTCCACTTAATATTTCTCTATTTTTTTCAGAGACGATTTTTGTAATGAACTAGAAGAAAAGGAGAAGAATAACATTGTTGATTAGAATCTTCCATTTATTATGACTACTCAGGGATCCTCCAAGTTCTTTATTGCAGCAACTTTTTCATGGGGCGAGTTTATGTGAAAAAAGTGGCTGGCAAAAATTAATGCGTAGTACAACAAAGTTAGTTTAATTTCTTATATTGCTAGTAATGAAATCATTCAATAATTGATTCTCTATTATTGTACTATAATGATAACTATTAAAGAGTTATTTTTCTAATTGTTTTATCACTGTCTACTTTTTCGGTTCATGAAACCAGGTTAGTTTGTGATTAAGAACGCAGTTCATTCTAATTGTTCATGTGGTTGCGTTCAGAAACTAGTCTGTTATTAGTTTCCAAACGTTTTTATTTATTTAATTTCAATTGTTTGCATTAATTTGTTTTAATAAACTCATCATTGTTTGAATTTTCCGTAGACAATTTGAAAAACGTAGTGCCATCGTTGCAGTTTGCTAGTTATGATATCAATGACAGGTGTGAAGGAATAAGCATCACAAACATTCTCTCATAAGCATAAACACAACGCCGGGCGCTATAGGACCAAGCTGAAAAAGGAAATTTACTTATCAGATTGGAATGAAATTCAATTACTTTTTAATTGTGGAAAGGAAGTGAAAGAGAGGAAGCAACATTGGATTAAGAATCTTCAAATAAAGGGTAATTTCTTCAGGTTCTTAAGAAAATGATTTTGAGGTTAAGATAGTTGTTTCATAGAATTATCAAAGTTATAAACTAGAAGTTCACATTAAAAAGAAATTAAAGACACAAATTCGAATTTGTGAAATTTATTTAATTTTGAAAAATTGTACATTTTTTAAAAATTTTAATCATTATAATGTTTTATTATTTTGCAGATAAAATAGAAACAATGAGCAAGAAAGAACCTCGTCTCTGTCCCTATCTGGACCGGATCAATCGCCAATTCCTGGATTTTGATTTTGAAAAGTTATGTTCAGTTTCGTTGTCCAGGATAAACGTATATGCATGTTTGGTCTGCGGAAAATACTTCCAGGGAAGAGGAACAAACACTCACGCATACACTCATAGTGTTGCTGAAAGTCATCATGTGTTTCTCAATTTGCACACTCTTAAATTTTATTGTTTGCCTGATAATTATGAGATCGTCGGTAAGAAACACAAACACATATCAATAACTTACAAAAAACTTTTTCTCACAGCTTTATCAAGTTAATTGCATTATTTTTCACTTTCAGACTCTTCATTAGACGACATCAAGTACGTTTTAAATCCAACATTCGACGATGCGCAAATAGCACAGTTGGATACCACCGATAAACTTTCGAGAGCAATAGACGGATCTTTGTATTCAGCTGGGATAGTCGGCTTGAACAACATCAAAGCGAACGACTATTGCAATGTTATTCTACAGGTGACCATCAAGCGAATTCAGAATAAAAAAAAATAAAAGATAAAAGTAAAAGTGTGTTTAAAACAACATCATGTGTTTTGTTTTGTTTTCAGGCATTGTCACGCGTTGTACCACTGAGAGATTACTTTTTGAAAGAATCCAACTATGTAAATGTCTCGAGACCGCCAGGAGACTCGGCGTACTTGTTGGTGCAACGTTTCGGTGAACTGATGAGGAAACTTTGGAATCCTCGTAATTTCAAAACTCATGTGAGTCCTCATGAAATGTTACAAGCTGTTGTTTTATGGAGCAAAAAAAAGTTTCAATTCACGGAACAAGGTACAACAAACAAACTTTTGCCAACAAGTAAAAATAATTAGACGCACAAGAAAATGAACAAACAAATGAAATTAAAAATGTTAATAAGTTAAAGTATGAAGAAATGTTACATAAAGTTGGATATTTTCAGGAGATCCGATTGATTTTTTGTCATGGTTTCTCAACGCTCTCCATTTGGCTCTCAATGGCACAAAGAAAAGGGATTCGAGTATAATATATAAGACATTTTTGGGTCACATGCGGATTTACACGCGCAAAATCCCGCCACTTGAACTTGAGGAGAGTCAAAGGAACGAGCTACTGAATACAATCGAATACGCTGAATCTGTAACTGAAAGTCCATTTCTTTATCTCACTTGCGATTTACCGTCGCCGCCTCTGTTCAAAGATCAACACACCGAAAATATCAGACCACAGGTAAAACATTTCCTTTCAAGTTCTTTCCTTTTAGCTCCCGCGATGTTTTATTTTGAAAGAAAACATAATCGAATGTAATGCTATTTCAGGTTCACTTGTACTCATTGTTAAACAAATTCAACGCCGTATCGGAGAAAGAGTACAAAACCTACAAAGAAAACTTCATGAAGAGATTCGAAATAACCGAATTACCTCCATACCTTATTTTGTACATAAAACGATTCACCAAGAATACTTTCTTCGTCGAGAAAAATCCAACGATTGTGAATTTTCCAGTGAAGTAGGTTTCGTTTACGATGCTAATGTCAAAAAGTTGAATAAAGTTTGGATGCTGGAGAACTAAGCGAATGTGTGAATATATTTCAGGAACGTTGACTTTGGGGACATTTTAACGCCGGAAGTGAAAGCCAAACATCCGCACACGACGTACGATTTAGTTGCAAATATCGTCCACGACGGAGAGCCAGGCCAAGGGACTTATCGCGTTTACATCTTGCACAAAGCCACGAACCAGTGGTACGAGATGCAAGATTTGCATGTTACACCCACCCTGCCCCAGATGATAACTTTGACCGAAGCTTACATTCAGGTATTTATCGTTCAGCTTGACATACAATTTTTTACTTCGTCTATTTGAATAATCCTTTCATAATTGGACCATCTTTTTCTTCTCCTTGCAGATTTACGAGCTGAAAAAAGATATTGAGACGTGAGCTGAGAGATAGTACGAGATTGTAAAATAACATGGTTTCAATAAAGTTCAACTATTTCATTAGAGATGTGAATTTTTCGTTAATTAATCATTGCCAATTAGTTATAATACGAAATTTCATCAAGTTCCACTTCGGAGCGATATTTTTAGAACTTTAAGACGATGCTCGACGGTAATAATCATTACGATGGATCAAATATTAATCTCGCTCGTGAATTTACTATCGGGTTATCAAATAATAATTACGAGACAGTTGCAAATTATCAAGCGCATTAAATGCAACGTTCGCGAGTTTAAAAAATTTCAGAGACAAGAATTACGCGAGACATTTTTCCATTTTCATAATAAAAATAGCAGACTTGAGATAGGAACAAAAATGTAAAAGTTTTTTCTAACGCAGAGTATAGTTCCCTTCAAATTGCCGGGCTCCCACAATCAGATTGAATAAAGCTTTAAACACAAACTGCTGCTTGAAAAGGCGATTATACGCCTAGCAATTAAAAAAGCTCAAGTTGTTGAATGCGACTACACTCACACTCTTACGCTTTCCGTTGAAAGACGGCTTTCCTAATTGAGACCCTTCTGAGCTGCTTGGTATCGACCAATGATTAGTTACTTCCCACTCGCACCGTCTTATTATTTAAACAGATAAAATAAATAAACTGCTTCTCAGTCTCTTATCTCAATCTGATACCAATCAGTTGATCACTGAATAAGTCTTAATCAAAAATTAAAAAAAAAAAACAGAAAAAGTGAAAATTAGCTAACAATCAATCTTAAAAAGTAGATTTGAATATGAAAATTATAAAAAAAATAAAAATAAAATTGTTCGCTTGTATTAGTTGAAAATAAATTTGGTTGAAATGGTGAACGAGTTTTTTAAAGGAGATTGTTGTTGATTTATTAGCTCTGCAAACTGATGTTGAAGCGCAGCAAGACTATATCCTATGATTTCGATTCTCCTCAGACGATAGCTAACGATGAAATAAGAATAAAGCTCGTGTCCGAGTGTTGCTTAATTGAAATTCGAGAAAACCGATTACCCTCGTTTCAATTTGAGGCTTAATTAAATTTCTGTAATCACGTCCCCCATCGTTTTCTCAGGTAGAGAGAACACGAATTCGTCATGTAAAAATCACCATATCTCCTTTAAAGGTTGATGTGGAAAGATTGTTCGCAGGGAAAAAACCATCGTTCAATTAGTCGGGATTACAAAAATGTCCCAATTCAGGGACAAAAAAGAGAGGAAATAAAAAAGGCGAGACGAGGCAACTAAAAGTTGCACCCTGATGGAATTAAATTGACTGGTTCGAGTGTTCTTCAACGGGGTATAATTATTTCACGTTCATTAATTTATGAAAAGGGTCGTAGTGAGGCTGCGAGGTAAAAAATGCCCGACAGGCAATTGACGATCGGATGCGTGACAATGCTGGGGTGAGAAGAAGAAAAAAAGAAGCGTGACATTTCACCTCTCGTCCCGGATCAAATTGTTTTTATTGTCGAAGATTAACGCAAGTTGACCTGAAAATAGAAATCCAGTAGTATGCCGTCGAATAAGTCAGACATGCGCATCAACCTAATATAATACATCCACACCGGTCTCTCTTTTCAGTCTCTCGCGCGTATTCCTGCAGCGCGGATAGTTGCGTGTTTTCACAGCCCCGTTTTTGGAGCAGAATGACTTGTAAACAGAGCCACGTGTGGGCCTTGCGATGTGATCCTCGTTGTTAATCCGACCACCCCAAGGGGCCAGACAACAAATGACCAATTTTTCGGGCTCGTCACGGGGTTCCTCTGGGGACACCCAAATTCTGCGAATCACAGCAGACAGTGTCGAGGGCTTCTGAGCTGGAAGATGAGTTCAACGAGATCGAGCCCTTCCCGTGGCGAGAGGCGATGTACAAACAGCTGACTTAGAGGATGACGGAGACTTCAACTCCTGCCAGCAAATGCCACTCCGAAAAGTCTGAATCCGCTATCGCCGCGGTAACAATTTTCGTTTCCACCCTCTCGCAATTTACATTTTTTTGTTTCCTTTCATCTCCTTTTTTTCCAACAGCCCTAGTTTTCAAACATTTGGAGTATCTCTGGCTGTTTTTTTTTCAGATGCAAATTCCCCACATGTGAAACTCATTTTAATTTTAAAATTTTGAGAACATTAAAAATGAATGATTTGAGAGTGTGCAGTAGGAAATTAGTTTTTGTTGGATGTTGCTTTTTCGTTGGGATGGAAATGGGTTTTGGATAATGGTTTGTGAAGGAGATAAATGTGTGATATTTTTTACGTGATCGATGGGTTGGAAATAATATTTGAAAGGGGAGGATCAATGACAACTGGTGTCGGACTTGCGTTTGGTTTTTACAGTCATCGCGATAGTCGCAGCAACTGATGATCATGAAAAGAGAGCTCGAAAGTTCAGCAGATGCATTTTATGACACCAGTCAAGTCGCATCAAAAATACGACTATCGTAAAAGTGAAAAATAAAAAAAAGAATGGGTACATTATGAAATAGAGAAAAATGTGAAATCCATCATACGAAACGTTTTTTTTTTGTTACTTTTCTCTTTTTCTCGATTGTAATCTCGGCAGATATTGATAAATCACAATTGCGAATTTCAACAAAGAAAATTGACTTGGCGAAAAACTATCAATCTTGAAGTTTCCGCTTCTTTTCTCATTAGAAAACATTTTAAGAAATTCCTCGCCCTTTAAAATTGAACTCTCATGATGTTTCTCCAGTCAACAAGTTTGCAAGCTTTTTATTTTGTTATCAGAAATATCGATTCGGAATCGCGGATAAAAATAAAAATGCTGCGTACAAAAAATTAATATTAACAAGTAAATATTTCATCCCCGACATTAATACCAGTTTATTCATTAGGAGTGCGAAAGAAAAAAGTTGATGAAATAGCGGTGGGCTTAATGTATTGAGATTTATTCTGGAAATGTACATGTGCAGGGAATTTCAATAAATCCGAAAAAGAAGAGACCGTCCAATCAAAACGTCTCGCATTTCATGGAAACCCATTTGACCGATGAATTAACAGATAATTAATTACACGTCGACGAAATTCATCAAACGAGTCAATAATTACTGCCGAGTTTGTGAAAACGGTAATGAGAAGTACGAACGAGTGACATTTTTTAACGACGTGTGTTAAAAGAGCAAAAAACAGCAACTGCAAATTTTCGACGAAACAAACTTGGAGACTTGTTTTTCACGTTGAGTTCGTTTGAAAAGTTTTTTTTAGTCAGAACGTTTTCTGACACTTGAAGTCGTACATACTTGGGGGAATAAAATAATTTAATTAACGATAACATTAATAGACTGCTCGTTTAGGAGCAACGTCGAACAAATGCTTTCATCTGTAAATGAATTGCCAATTAAAATCATAAATTTTCTCATCCAATCAATAAACATTCTGATTTCAGTCTCTCCCCATTGAAATATTGTTGTTGCTTCAATGTAACGTTCGATACATTCGATATGTTCGAAAGGGAAATGAAATTTACGGTCAATAATAAAACGAACGATCTCGTAATCGTTTTTCATGAACGAATATTCACTGTAACTGGGTGAACAAGTTGAACATTATTTAAATTCGTCCACTAACTTGCACGTTAAATTCAATTGCAAAAAGCCCGATGAAACTTAGCCAACAGATAATTTCTGTTTATAATTTGTTCAATCGCGTTTCAAATAATCACGTAATTGCAAACTTCCAAGAATGTTCATACTTTGTTTAATAGTAATGACGACAAGAATTTTCCAAAACTTGATACAACAATTCTTAAGTTTCTATCCTATTATTACTTTCTTTTATTTTCTCTTTTTTGGTACAAACAAAATGTTTCTTTCTGTTACAGCAAATTCATGACATTAACAATCAGGTAGCTCAATTCCGAGACTTGTTGATTACAATTGGACAAACGCGAGACTGTCCCGAACTTCGTGAAAAGATTCGAAAATTACGCCGAAGTTGCGTCGAATCATGCAAGAACACATCGCAAATGGTGCTGCCTCAAATGAGAAGGTAATTGAGATGCAACATTTTCTCTGCAATTTTTTTCAACTTTTTTAAGAAAACATACCTTACATAAGATTCAGGTCGGAATTCTGAAGAGGAATAAAACACCGAACAAATTAATTTCATGATGTTAAAAATTCTCCTCTCTTTTTGCACTTCATTCAAAATTGTTTCAAATTTTTAATTACACTTTACTAACAACAAGATACAAAATTTTATTCGAGATAAACTTGAAACGTAACTTATGAACATATAATTTCGAAGGAATTTGTTTAAAGTGCAATAACAGGGAAATAATTGTTACGTGTGGAATTTAGAGCCTCTTCATTACCGTCATCCGCAGTCTAACATGCTGTCCATTATGTTTGTCACTTTACGGAAACTGGAAGTAAATCCTCATTGGAATTGATACGAGTTCATCTACAAATTGTCACTGTTCCTGTTGTCCAACTATCTCAAACATCTGCCAGACTATCATGCTCTGATAATAATAATCGTTTCATTCGATTCCAAACCGACTCAAAACGCGATTTCAAATCTAACAAATCGGATTCATTTCTATTCATTAAAATTCGTCACATCCATAATCAAGACTTTTTGTGTAATGTTGAAAATTGAAATGAATGACAAAATGATTTTGCTAGTGAAGTAATATTGCATTTCAAATTCGATTCGAAATTATCGATTTTAGATGGAATGTCATAAACCGAATGAAATTGAACGAACTTTTTTTTTGAATAGCAACATTTCTTAATTGAGTTATAGAATTGTCATTACGAGTTTACCCACTTTTTATCGAGAGTTTCAGCGAAAGGAGAACGAAATAAAAAAAAACAATCGTCGGAATGAAAAATGTCGCAACAACTAAAATGAATGAGTCGTTGAGGAACCACGACAACTCTTTGAATCCATTTTCATCATTCAATTTCTAGACACTTGTTATTGCATCAAAGCTATTTCGCAAACAAAACAGGACACGCTTCTTCGATTAGTTGTTTGAACCGCGAAAAGTCAATTATTGACAGAACGCATCATTTCATTATACAAAATGATGGATGCGTTTGCTTCACAATGCAGAAAATTCAAACTTTAATTACGTTTATCGAAGCGGCATGAAAAGCATTGTAGGAAAGTAAGATCATAACATGAAATAAATGAACGCAAAAAGAAAACGTAAAAGCAAATGAAATTGGATCCGAAACACCCCGGGACGATTTCGCGATAAACAAAAATTGATAAGAAAAGAAATTCATTTGGAAGACTCTCGCAGTCGCAGTTTACTCTTACTAATGAAAATATCAATATTTCACGAGCACCTTTTTTTTCTGCGGGAAGCTTCTCTCCACCGTCACGTGAAAAATAAGTACAGTCTCGACAACTATTTTTGTCTTCACACACCGACACTTCGGCTTTGTTTCTTTTTTTAATTAGACTGCATCATGAGTATGAATTAAGATTAAACTCACAAGCGACAATAACAATAGCAAAACTTGTTCGCTCTTTCTTCTTTTAGTCCTGTTGTTTGCGCCATTTATCAAGAGACAGACCATTTTACATAATTTTTTTACGCCATTTATCATCGCTAAGGTATCCAGAAAAAAAAAGGGAATCGATACTAAATGATGAAATAGGAATGAAAATAGAAAGAACCGTCGGGGCGTTTTTTTTTCTCTCGCATATTTTTTCTGCCTTGAGAATGACGTACGCGCGATTAGATCGAATCAAACAGATGAATGGCTAAGATCATGTCCCACAAAAGACGATCAACAAATGACCCACTGAATCAGCCGCGATATTTTGCATTGTTTCAACATTACTTAACGTTACTTTTATCAGCCCCGTTCATTTATTTGTCCCGATTCGTTTGCATATTTTCTCAAGCCATTTTTCAAATTCCACTTCATCCTTGTCCCTTTTCGTTGGAACATTTTCCCAACCGTCAGCACAAGTGCGATGCAATTCAAATTTATGCAACGCCCGCGAAAGTTGCGATAATTGGGAATAAATTCTTGTCAGTAAAAAAAAAAACGTAACTTGCACTCGTTATAAACATCGCTACAACAATATTCATAGACGAAAAATACGAAACGTCTAAAAATGCTGCCCTAGATGCAGTAACAATCTTATTAGCACGCGACTTACATTCTATAATGTACACTCGTATGTTATTGTGTAGCACAAAGCTCAAGTGCGCCTCTTCTCCAACATTTTTTTTTTTGAAATCACAAAAGTGTCTGTTTATCATCGTTTTAAAAAAAGAAGTTTATTCAAGTTTTTTTTAAACTGCGAAACCAGAGATGAATATTTCTAACCTGTTTAAATTTTTTTTTGCAAAATTGTTTCAGTGCCATGGAAGCAGGAATACCAGCAGATAGTAACAATTTGGTCCTTCTATTTTTTCTTGCACAACTCTTTTTACGTGAACTTTACAGGAGTAGGAATTTGATTCGGATCATCCCCATGGACATGACGGGATATTTTGGTAATTTTAATTGCAAAGCGTTAATTATGAAATAAATTAAAAAGGAGACTCAAAACGTTGAAGTGGAAATGTAAGTGGGTGTTGAAACTTTGTTAATTATGTGAAATTCATTATTGATTCAGAGAGTAAAGCTGGTCCATCGAACATAGGCAATGTTATCACGCAGATTCTTCTTTGCAAACAAATAACTTTGGATTTTAACGAAGAGGAACTTGCGAGCATTCAAAAAGATTCAGAGGAGATAAAAGCCCTCATCGCGGAACTTCAGGAATTCATGCCTCAATCGGAAGCAAGTACCGGTGAGTTGAAATTATTTTTTTTTTTCTTCCCTTTAAAAATGTACTCTCATTTTCTATTGAAAACTGTTTTTAAGTATCTGTGTAATTTGTTTGTGTGCCATTCATCTTGGTGAGAGTGAAAAGTAGCGCTTCTGACGTTACAAGTTGCGTTTACAGAGAAACCAGTAGCCCTTCAGGAAGCGGCCAGCCGAGTCAATAAGAGCAACGGCAATCGCAAAATTTACAGATGGGAGAGCCGAAGCAGAAATCCATCATACCTACGGGGCACTTTTAACTTTTTATGCTGCACAGCCAGACCAAACTACGTTTAAACAAGAATTACGATAAATGCTCAACTGTTATTTTGTTTTCAACGGGTGTTGAAAAAATGGTCTCTTTTTCTAAACAATGCACGACCTTACTTTTCGTACGAGTCGCACTTGTCGGTTTGGAACAAGTGGAAACAAACATATTCATCTTTTCCTTCTTCTCATGTACCTAAACTATTCAGAATATAACAAACTAGAAACAACAACAAAAATAACAAAAAATAACTTGAGTCGTATATATTTCTAATCAGGAGTAAATAGTTAAGAGGTGTCTATATGGAAAACGTTACGAACTTATTATAATATTAAGAGGGATCACTTGTTTCTGCCAGGCACAGATGAAAAAGTTACACAATTTATGCACAAAAGATCTATTGTTCTACTTGAGAGCACTGTTTTAATCAAATGATGTAAATCAAAACAACAAAATGTTGTGACTAATTAACACTTCATAGTATTTCTGACTCTTTTGATAAACTAAGTGTTTCTTTGTTTTCGTAAGCAAAAGTTCAAAAATAAAAAAAAAACTAGAATGACATTTATTTCATTTCGAGATAATGTTCATTTTCTTGATATTAAATTATCAAACATATCCTTAAAGTCAATATTCAAGAACAAATTCACGTTTGTGACATTCAAATGAGTAGATTCTAGATGATAGAGATTTATAAACGGGTAAATTTTAAATAAAACATTTTCAACTAGGGACCACGTACTTAAACTGTTGCAATTGCATTAAAACTCGCGACCTGGATGCCGAATTATTATAAGGTTTGGTGAAAAACAGCCAATTCAAATTAAACTGATAAGGTAACGGAATAAACATAAAACAAAACAACAAATTTCAACGTCGTTTCGTTATTGAAGTTATTGAGAGCAAAACAATTTCCATACAAATTTTAAATTTTCAATAAAAAAAGTCACTTTGAAACATTCTCGCATTCACGCCTGCCTAAAAGAGGAGAAAAAGTCAAATTAAATAAACGGGTCACTTGCTAAGCAGTGAAAAAGTTTGAGTGAAAAACAGATCAAGTTCATTTTATAACTTTTATTTCCAACTTTGATAACAATTTCGTCGAAATTAATTCTTGCTTCTTAACCAGTTATCTTTTAATGAGCATTTCCGATAAATAGTTAATTGGAAAATATTATACGAGCACAAACTTTTGTCTCAGTTTGCGTTCATGAATGCGTTGTTATTATTAAAACCAAAGTACAACAGGTGAAGCCGCAAACATGAGGTATTTTTCTTTCTTATAAGCTGTCTAATGCAATATCACGAGTATTTAGTTCTAACGAGATTACTCATAAACGTTTCAAGAGTTGTTATATGAAAAAGAAAGGTTTTTATTTTAATTAAACTTAATATCGGAGTGGACATTTTCGTCTTTTCCAACCATTCCCAACCGCACATAAATCAAACGACTAAAATTTAATTGAAAAAAGAATAGAATTTCGTTGTGTGTATTTTTATGGATGTGATATGAAATAAATCATGAAGAACTGTGTCAGGGGAGCAGATTTTCAATTCGTTCAAGATTTTTTTTATCAAATGATAACAAAAATTAAAACTCGAAAACTACTAGCCATCTGGTTGGACGAAAATAAATAAAATCGGATATTAGTTCCGCGTGAATAGTTTTAGAGAACATCTTGGATGAATGAAATATGATTACATTGGGGTAAGAGATGTCTTCAATCATCGTATATTGTAGAAGGAAGTACGATTTAGTGTAATGCCATAGAAAATTGTAATATATCATGAAAAATTACCTTTCATTTTTCTACAACATTGCTGTCATTCTATTCAATATCAAGAAAAAAGTGCTTTTTTCTGTACAAGTGATCGATACTTAACATTTTTTTTGTCATCATTGAACATTTAATCTACTGAAGTACCCAATTATCGTAGAATAGAACATTGTAGGACATCTAATACATATCAGAGATATTTTATAATCATACAAAAAAAGGCAATGTTTGTTAACTATCATGGCTATTATGATTAATGGAACTTGCACCCAGAAACGTAAGTCACACTGTCACATCTCTGAAGACAATATTAAAATTTTCGTCAAACGGAGGGATTAATCTGACGTCATAACTGGTCGCATAAATTTACTGACGATAATCAAACGCAAACATGGGGAAAATTCAAACACAATTTTCAAACGACATTTCCAACTAAATAGCCTAGAAATATTTATTTGTAAATACAAGAAGAACAAAAAAACACAATAACCAAAATATTTGCATCTATTTTTCAAAAAAAAATAACAAAACAAACGTAAGGATATATTTTATACTAACTAATTTTATTGTAAATAAACCGTTTTATAATTAAGAGTTATGTATTTATGGTTGCATATGTATGGGTTTGGTGGAATATTTTGAAACAGAATCTTAGGGAATAAAGTGCACAATGTTTTTCATTTTTGATTTCTTGACAAGCTGATTCTCACCCTTTTTTGGACTTGTCGATGAAGATGTATTTTTTACAAATGAGTGCGAAAAATCAATCATTTTTTGATTCTAGTTAAGTAGTTGTTTATTGATTTTATAATCGTGTCAGGGTAAAAATGAGCAATCAGCGTATGAAAATTTTGAAATAATAATTCGTCACTGGGAAATTAAGATTGAAATTCGTTCTTTTTTTAATTGGGTCCCTACTTAAACAACTAAAACTAAACCATTTCCAGCTAACTGTAAAAGATGACGAATCTGATTAAAAAGAGATTAAAACAATAAAGATTGCAAAAAAGTTTTAAAGATCAAACTGTTAGTTTACAAGTGTAAACGTTGATTATCATTTATAGTTTTTATCAAACTTGAAAAATAAAAGTGGTCCGCGAGATCGTTTTTCGTGCAACTTTAATATCTACAAGTTTTGAGTATCCTGTACTCTTTTAAGAGAAATTAAAAATTACAACAATAACTGATGCATGAGTAGATTTCTCAGAATACAACATTTTAAATAAACTATCGTACGGTTAAGAATTATAAACTAACATTTGGCATGAAAGGCCGCCAAGTAATTAATATCGAGGGTAGCAAAAGTTGCGTTCTTATAAGAGCCGCAAGGCGCTAAACATGTACTTATTCGACTCGTAGGTTTCATGCGATTTATATTAACTATGTGTTGTCGCACGAAAGTCTAAGGTTAATAATCATACTCGAATTACTCACGTTCCATTGTTTACTCAAGTTGACAAATTTAACTAAATAAATGAACATGACGAAAAACAAATTTTCAAGATGCAAAGTTTTAAGTTACGACTCATTATTTTTTCTTTCATAATTCATTGTGATAAAGTTAGTTTTTCAGAGGTAAGAGTTTTACACGATTATAGATTTACAAGTTGCGTGTTTGATGTTAATAATAAATTTGCATAAGTTAAACAGTCGTTTTTGTTAAATGTTCCAAAGCGCGGAAGAATTAAATTTTGGTATAGAGAAAAAATGAAAACTTATCTACGAAAAAATTTATTTCGATTCAGTTTAATAAAAGAATGAAGAAAAGCGCGGATGGAAATCTGTCCCTCGCCAATCCGTTTCCATTATTCGAAAACTGTCTCCTGGCGAAAAATCTGTGCATCGACTTTTCTCGACTTTTACTAAGCCGTACTGCCATAATTCAATCGTTCGAGAAGTAATTAAAAAAATGAAAACATCTTCGAACAATTTTCATAAGTGACACAATTGTTTTTTCCATCTTTCAACAGCTTTTTTCACACTTGAATATTGATTTTTATTGTATTTCGAAAAAGTGTTATCTTATTGATTATTTTTACATGAATATTTTTTTAATGTTGAAAGTAACAGATTAAACGTTATCAAAGATAACAATTTGAATGGGACTTTTGAAAAAGACTTTTTGAAGACGTGAAAACAATTTCTACGTGGAAAAATTGAATCGGATCAGAACATTATCAACCCTTCACAATGAGGCCTATGAATGAATTTTTATCCCACCTATTAGCATTGTGAAAAATAATTGGTTTGCGATATCTGCTCAAACAAATTGTAATTTGATATTCGATAATAAAATTGAGGTACAAAATCCTTTGAAAAACGAAAATTCTATTCAACATAAAAGAAAACTTTTGTCAATGTTAATCTAAAATCAAAGGGGGCAATTTTTAATTTCAATTTACATACTTACAAATCGATCATTATTTACTAGAACACGTTTCCAAGTTTCTAATTGTCTAATAATTACGCGAAAAGAAGTTACATAGAAGAAAAGAGTTCCTAGCGTTAATATAAATGTTCTTTTTATAATTTTGTGTAGCAAACAAAGAAAAAATAAGTAAGACGTTTCTTATGTAGCTTGAATAAAGTTCCTAGACTGTACTGCCCTTCAAATAATAATAATTATTATTGAAAAGTATTCACACACCAAGAATGGATATTGTGCGACCTTGATATAAAAATATCTGTTTGTAAAAAAAAACTTTTTATCATTTATAAACCATTTCACAAAGCGCAAATTGTTAATTTCAATTTTCTTATCGAAACGTGACTTCCAATCTGGTTTGTTGAATTTTTTTATCAGTCAACGATTTCCTCGCATCGCAAAGCAGCTGCATTTGAGTACAGGGAGTTAATTTTAAGGGAAAATATCTGAAACATGGAAAATTGAGTTTGAACCTTTTTTGGTCATCTCGTTGGATCATTATTGTACGAACCATTACTCAAGAAAAAAATCTAAGTTAAAATGTGGTCTTCTAACATGTTTGAGTTACGGCCGAAAAATAGGTCACCTCCCTTAGTATCAAAATGAAATACATGGAGCTTATAAGATTACAGGTATAGTCGATTATGAGTTACTTATAAGATTATAAACTCTATGATTCGAAGTGAAAATAAAGCTGTTGTATTGTAATAGAAATAATGTAGTGTCTAAAAAGGGGATATTCACACCACAAGTTAATAAACGTAAGGTTGCGAACAATATTCATTAGAGAAACAAATTGTACTCGTGAACAAAACAACAAACATAATCTAAAGAACTTATGCTATATTTTACAGCAAAATTTTTGTAAGATTTGGAATCCTCTGTTAATTTCACGAACGTTGGAACAAATTTATTTCGCTCTGGCCAGCGATAAAAGTGAATAATTTGGATGCTTTCGTTGAATTAAATTACTGTTTAAAGGTCAGTGTTAAATAATTTGGATGATACACAGATTTTGCTGTATTTAAAAGGACCAAAGTTGAATTTAATGTGATATGCAAAATATTTATCAAAGAATTTTTGAAATATAATGATAATCTGATTGTTATTAACATATCAAAACCATTGATATTCAACAAAGATGTACGTGACAACGTAGTTGAAAGAGAACCAAAAAAAAACTAAGTAAGAACTGTTTTTGTCAAAATTTTATAGCTAGTTTGCTATAGAGGAAAGTTTAGTAAATATTTTCAACGAACTTCAGTAATTAACTCAAAATAAACCAAGTAATTAATCGATTGTACCGTTATCAAAAACATAGACGTGCATGAAAACACAAATATCATTATAATTATACAACTAAAACAAATAAATACTAATAGATTTTACCTATTCATCGTTTGTTTACTTATTTCGTCCCGCTCCGATTTGTGTGAAACATTCATAGCGTCTGCTCTGAAGTCCTGACATTTAGCAAAATCGTTAGCAAGGTAAGAAAAAGCTCCTCTATGTTTCACGAAACCATTAGTTATTAAGCGTTTTCTCGTTCTTTTCTCAAACAAGTAAAGTTGCTAAAGCTCAGACTACTTTTTTTTAATCGTCGCTGCAAAAATACAGAGGGGGAGAAAAAAATTGAACGCACAAGTGTTATGTTGGCAGAGATTAACTCTTTCGATAAAAGCATTTATTATGCGTCTTTCTTGATTGAAAGTTGTACTGGTAATGCGAATCTAATGCTATGCAGAGACAATTTGGAGAAGTTTTGTACCGGTGATAAGATGCGAGTGATCCTCTTAGATCCTGTATTATTTTAATAATCGTTGACTTACCTTCAAAAGTTGGATAATACACTACTTAAAGTAACTTTTGAATATGCAAATCCCCTTTCGTCTTCTCGATGAAAAGCAATGAGGTTTGGAATGGTTACATAAATATTACATCAGCGTCGACAAGAGAAAGACGAAAGAAAAAATTGACAAACTTTGAAAACAAATCTGGAACAATTGAAAGTTTCATCGACTTGCAATTAATTTGAAAGTAAATAAATAAGAAATCCTTGCAGCGAAACTGGGGCGATGACGAGTTGTAATAAAAGTTGTAAGAACAAAAAATCGTACACACAAACTATTGTCAAAAATGATTTTATTGAGTAATCGTTTTCACACAAGAATTGCATTGATACAAAAAGTTTTGAAAAGTAAACAAACAAAAAAAGAAAAATATGTCTTTTTCTAATTGTTGTTTTAAGATTATAGTTGTAAGTTGAATATTAAGATTAGGTTACTTTAGGGTACGTTTGATTATAAATACCTTAATCGAATCCGTTCCAAGAGAGAAGACAGTGAAAAAAGCAATGAATCCAGGTGCCTTCTAGAATCTAGATGAGCCTCCCGGATCATCGCATTTCCTCAATTGAAATCGATACGCAATAATCCAAATTCCGCGATTTTTTTATGTTCCAGCGATCAATCTGACACGATCCCCGCAAATGACAATCTTATATGCATACAATTTCCTATTCCCATATCAAGCTAATCCAGATCCGAAATCCCGCGATGCCACATAAAAATCCACACATCCTCCTCCCACGCAGCACTTTGATCCATTTGCGAATCCAACATAAAATAACTTTTTTTTCTCTTCGAAACTTGAACAATGATGATATCTACAATGTTCCTCTCTTTCTTCACTTGAGTCACTCTGTTACAGTTCAACGAATGGACGACGAACATGCGTGTGGTTTTTATTCTCTATATCCTTTTCCCCAAACAAGACTCTAACTGCACATTCAAAAATACAAAATTATCGATTTCGTTTCGGGACACATTAATTTGATTAAAGGCATGAATAAAATTCAATATCCAATCACTACAGAACTGTACAAAATTAGTGAGAAACAAAAAAGTATCTAATGGTTAACAAATTGAAAGTATAGGGATTGCAGTTATAAACAAAAATAAATGAGAGAGAAAAACAAGTGGGGGACTGATTGCAATGAAAAATTATTGACAAAAAAACAACTATGTGAATAATAATCGAAAAAATAGTTCCACGATTTTACCAGGGTGACGGTGAAATAATCCTGATTTTTTTGCAATGCTTTTCTGTGAACGATCACGACAAATCGAAACGATCCTTGAAAATCCGATGACAAATCCGAACCACTCCCTCACTCCTCCAATTTCTCTCGCAATCCTGAACCTGATCCTGAACCGTGTTATCCATAAACTTTTATCCCTCGCAATTATCCATATCTTATCCAACGTTTTATCCTCATAAACAAATGCTTGTCATCCATTCGTACGCATTCCATCGTCCACGCGTGCGAACGTGTATATTATCCATCCAAGAAGTAACATCGTGCGGATTTCAGTATTTTCATTCATTGTGTAACAATCCAATCCAATATACAAAAAAGAAAAAATACATTAGTTTGTATCATCGACATCGTCATTTTTTTATTACAAAAACAATTGATAAAGCTACCAAAGTTGTTAAACACCTCTTTACTAAGTTGTATTGTCTGATTTGAAGGATTAGATTTGATTGATTGAAAAAAAAAGAAAAAAAATTATAAAATATTGTGTGCAAATTAAACTACCAAAAGATCTCTAATTGTTAAAAGAATTGCAAATAGGGAGTCACTTTTAAAGTATTACAGAGGAATGCTTGAGAGGAAAATTGTAAGGAATGTTTTTTGAAGTACGCCAATACTAAAAGTTATATATATATAAAAATGTGGTACATGCGTTCTTATATTAAAACTGTCACATGACAATTATTATTAACAAGCGAGAAATTAATTTCATTTGTAAAAACAAATCGGCACAACATTTGTGAATGATCAAGTTCAATTGGTTCTCTCTGTCTCTCTCGGTAGGGTTTGAACAAAAAAGAAGGAGATTATCTTGCTTTTTTTTCAATTTCAAAAAAAAAACACAAGATTTCGTAGTGCATGATTAAATATTAAATTCGCGTATTGTCGATGTTTCATTACACAAAATTATTTGATAAACTCGATTCGTCTTATCTTCTTTGCATTTTAAAATCCAAGAATCAATTACAATGGTCGTTATGTACAGAGACTTTTGCATGACGGTTTTTCAATTATTTCTTGTTAATTCATTACTTTGCAAAAAAGTAAATATAATGCAACATTCGGTTGGTCGTCAATTAATGATTGTGAAAAGATTTCGAAAAAATGTATAAAAAACAACAGAAATTAATTGAAGAAATCTCATACGAATCTTTGGAATGAACAGAAAAAGCTTGACTAAGAGCATGTCTTTTTTCGATTTTCCATTAGTTTTCGTTTTTCCCTTCAAAAATACGTTAACGATAGTTCAAGAAACTGCAATTCTGAATGGGCGTTTCCATTGATATTACTGAACCAACGCAAATCAGGTAAGCTTGAGAGCTCGGACAAAACCCGGCTTTTGACTTTTCGTTTTTATTACCTTAAAATTTAAATTTAATCATGTTTCAATGAATTAGTCAAAAGGCGTGAGCAAAGCTATATATAAATATAATATATAAGCATTTGCTGGTATCAACATTAAGAATATATATACGTACACACTAGTCGTACGAGCGAGACCTGGAGCGGGATCGTGATCGCGAATAATTGCGACGCAGTGGCGAGTACGTCGGTGAGCCACGACGACGCGAGCTGTAGCTGCGCGACCGACTTCTTCCTCGTTCTTTGTCCTCGCTGCGACCTCTGTCACCTCCATTATGATCTTCCTTCACACGAATATAAGCTACCTCGCCCTGAAAAACAATTCACACTTTAAGTTTCTAAATTCTTCAAACTTTTAAATCGATAAGTCATAGGTAGGATTAACGAGTATTTATTTTCTATTTTATATAATCTGTTCTATTTGAAAGCATTTTTTCAATTCAGTTATTTTTTTTTTTTAATAATTTAATAAAGTTTCGAAAAAGTAATTAAAAGTTTCTCAAAGTGTGTCTATTCGGGTTTTGACTGATATTAATAGAACTGATAAATGGAATCGATAGTTTAATTAAAATATTCTTTAAAATATTTTTGAAACTTTTTGACTTAAATCGTGATCTAAGTGTTATAAAAATAATACAATATAATAAGACTGATTTGTTGATTTCGAATTGAAATATTGATCAGATTTGTCTTTTCTATCATAGTCAATTGAAACTAATTTATTTGTAATTATAAATTCTTACCTCGTGTGATCTGAATCTTGAATCGTCAAGTTTCTTGACTGCATATTTCATGTCTTCATAACGTAAAAATTCGACAACTCCAGTGCCATCCTTGTAGACGTCAGCAAAGCAAACATCGCCAGCTTCGCGCATATGATCTTTCAAATCCTGCCAGCTGCCAGAAGGTGGCAGACCCGTGACTAAAACTCGGTACTGGGAGCGTCTGGCGGGTGGTCCTCGGCTGCGAGAATTGTTCATGTCGCTACGACCTCCACGGCCACTGTCGCCAGCTCCGCGTCCGCCCCTGAAATTATTACTCGGACCTCCTCCACGGGGAAATTCGACTCGTAGTCTATACCCATCATAATCATAACCATCCCTCGCATGAACGGCATCCTCGGCGTCTCTGAAAAATGATTTGGTTTCAATTGAATTTTGAGGTTAGATGACGTTTGTCAGACGCGACTAGAAAATTAATGACGTTATCTTGAAAAATGCGACAAAATATGGTCGCTTGAGAAAATGAAAAACAGTTTGAGCCAATCCAAGTTTGTTATCAGGTTTATTTAAGTTGGAAATTTGTTTAATAAACAAAAGAGTGCTTGAAAATTTATGTAAACAATATTTTGGAGCAGCGTTTGTAAAGTAACGCGCACTTACCTTGGGTCGTCGAATTCGACGAATGCAAATGGAGGGCCTCTGCGGTTTTTCAAATCGACGAATGTTACTTTACCAAACTTGTAGAACAAATCTTGGATGTCCTTGGTTCTAATATCGGGCGGCAAATTTCCCACGTATATTCTGCACTCGTTTCTACCGCCGTGAGACATTTTCGAAGGCTCAAATTGTGCTGCTAACGATCAAGCTTCTCTCGGACGTTTCGATGGCTCTTTTGGCTAGTCCACTTTCCGCTGCGCTGTAGATTCGATTAAACAAAACAAAATGGCCGTGCCGGCACTACCGGTTTGGGACGTTCCTTTCAATATGGCTACGGTCTTTGAAATTACGAACACCACTTTCAGAAACAATTGTGTTCTTGAACTTTATTTTATTAAACAAGATAAACTTTCTGATATGACTTTACTTATTTGTAACTTTTGAAATTGTTTTATTTATTTATCATCTTTAATTTGAAAAATTGTTATACTTACCTTTTGTTTGTAAAGAATAAAATTTATTTATATGACATTTTAAATGAAAATAAACTCAGGAATCGAATAAAAAACTTTGTTAACAATAATAAATAAATCGAGTTTCTGGTTTGTACAGTCCTGTGTTTCGGAACACTCCAGCGAACCGAATATGTCTTTCCTTTTCTAATTCAATGCCAGGGAAAAAACGGTTTTAGGAACACATTTGAGTTTTTACTCCAATTCAAATAAAACCTACTGAATAGATTATTAAAGTTACATTTAATGCAAAACAAATAATTAAATAATTATAATTATAAATCTAATAGGAATTAAGAAGAAACTACTTGTATTCTGAAAGATGAAATATTGTTTCTAAATCAAAAGCGCTTATTGATATATTACTATGATTTTATTTCTTATAACTTTTGAATAAAAAATAATTTGTAAATTTTTTAATAAAAACGTTAAAGATATTTTATACGGATGGGGAAAGGTAAACATGAAAAAACGCACAATGACATACAGGACAACCTTTATTTACTTCCCTAGTCACAATGTAATGCTATTATTTATCATCACGTAAGAGTAATTATAATAATTATATTATCATAATTTAATAATAATTGCCTCGTGTATATATAATATATATTCATTTATATTATTCATATACTTATTCGTAACTTACAATCTAGTACACATTCATTTTTGACTTATCTAAACGTTCATTTCATGTGTAATGAAAAATGAATATGTATGTGTATACCACGGACATATATACCTATAATCAGGATGGTATTAATAATATTGTTTTCTCATAAAAGCACTTCTTGTTGCTTATAATATTATATTTAATTTTCATTTTTATATCCAATTCGAAGAGATAAAATCTCCCTTCATATCTGATTCACAACATGTATAATGTAGGTATACTAATTTCAAGCTTTTCTCACTTGTCGATACTGTTTTTGCCATCATCAGCTAGCCATTAGCCTTAACAGCATCACTTTTGTCGCGGTTTTTCTATGACATGCCCCAACTTATCATCAGCGTGTGCAACTCTCGACTTTTACATAAGAAATATAAAAGTCGTTTCCCTCGAATTGCGAGTGTCGTGTTGCAATTAAAAAAAATAGTACACGCAGAATTAAACAAAAGTGGAAGTTTATTTTGCGAGGAAAGTTTAAGAAAAGACTTTGAATAAAAGCAATTTCATCGCATATGCTTTGTATAACCTACACCCATCTTTTTGCAGAAAAGACACATCGCTTTTATACGGAAATATTGTTGCGCGCGTTTGGTTCTTGTTATAATTGTCATAATTTTTTTTATTTTCTTGTGCAATTTGGATTCCTCTGACTGTGTATCGATATAGGCTACACGTAACTAAGTACTATGTAAAATGATACAGATTACTTGGAGTATCAATTACAACCATATCTAATTGCTAAATTTTGTCGCGCGACATTTTGTTCCTGTGTCCCGAGGTGTATATGCAAAGTACTTTTTCCTTGTTTATCCCATAATGTTTACCTATAATAGTTTTTATGTCGATCCTTAAACATTAATACGCGTTATTATCATTGGTATTTTCAATGTTGTCGTTACTATTCATAAAACTGTTATATATCATAATTACTACATGATTACGATTATTTTTATTATGAATCATTTTAATTTCATATTATAAACCAGATGTTTATCAAGTAGTCGTAGAAATAAAGACGTCGGCTGCTCCTTCGTTTCCAGTCATTTCCCCTCTTAAGCATTAAATTTGTTTATATATACAACAATATGTGTATGATTGTACACAGCTCTCAATAATTGTTTCACCGTAATCTCACTTGTGCATTGTCTCACCATATTTTTTTTCGCATTCACATTCACAACGCTCCTATTTTTATTAAAATAATGCACTGTAAATCCGCATTTATCTTAGTTTTGTTTAATTTTAATGCACACTTCAATGAAACATTTATCGCACCAAATCGTCTACCTGCGATAGTCGTCAAAATTGACCAACTTTTATTGTTGCATCTTTCATTCTTGTATTATTGTTTTTTTTTTCTTGTTCATTAATCATGTGATTTCAGTACTCTCGTTTTGATCACATTGCTGTACGCAGTTTACAAAAAAAAATCAGTTTTGTTAAAAGTGAATTTTTGTTTGTTTATTATTATTGTTGAATGATAGAAAAGTTCCTTTTGAGAAGTCACATAAGGTATGTTTATATTATTAATGTTTCAAAACATGTCAATAGTTTCCTATCGAAATTGCGAATGGTAGTAAAACAAAACAATAGACATCTGATCTGATTGTTTTTCAATTTGGTGTCATGAAAATTTGCATCAAGTAAACATCAACTTGTTTCATACGTCAAAGTAAGATTTTGAAAACGTAAAACGCATTGATCTACCGGCTTGATCACAATCAATTGATCGCCCTTGATATCAGAAACATACGAACAACTTGAATTTGATTTTGAAACTTCTTTTTGACTTTCATCGTGCTTAATTGCAGAGCGAATTACATATTTGAGCCTCGCCACCCTCTCGTTTTTATATTTTTGATAAATCAATTGCAAACATCTAATATCTTGATCCGCAATTTCAGCTACCTTGTTTACTGTCTTGTTTAATATAAACTTTCAAAGAAAACTTTCTCCTCGCGATATGTTTTCATACGCATCAAATTATTATTTGTACTTTACCTACTGAAACAATTTCCATTTTTTTTTCAATATACTTTTATAGATCATTTTTATTATTAATAAGCCATCAAATGTACCTTCCTTTGAATTACATTATTATAGAGATCAACGAGTTATTTTGTAAGTCGTAAGTTAACGTCAAAAGTACATTTCTTAAAGCGTTCACGGAAGTGAAGCAAGCAGCTTTTCAATTTGGGTTTTGTGGAAATATGTGTCTTCATTAATTTGAAATAAAAACGAATGTTTTCGTTTTACAGCATAATGCATTTCAGTTTGCTCCCATTTCAACTTATGGTATACTTACAAACATCAGTGATTTTGACTTATGATCGTTTTTATTTATCACGAGCAAATTCGATTGATTCTTTCATTTCTTGTGTGTAAAAACCTGGACGCGCACGAAAAATGCACAATTCTAAACAGTTTATGTGTATTTGAACGCGACTTACACAGTAAATGTTTACATTAATACTGATTCATCAACGAATTGCAAAGAATGCAAATAAATTCAACACACATCTTAGGCACTAGATATAGTGTTTATGTGTGTGTTTACACTGAACGTTTGTCAAAATTTCACAACAATAACACATTTTTTGTCTACTTCATACAGGTTCCTAATCTCACTACTATTCTTTATAAATGTTATAATTGATAATTTGTCATCAACAATGATTTTCAATGTACTTTTGAGTTTAGAAGTAATGATAGATTTTCAATTATTGAACATAAAATTACAGGCTGTTACCATATTGTAGTTTTATTATGTTTGTTATTTACGCAGTCAGTTGACAATCAAAGTTTTTTGTTAAAAAATCAGTTAACTGAACCATTTGAATGTAATACTTATGTACAACATTGTCAATACCGAATAGAAATTTGTTATTAAATTACAAATGAAGTCTTGGTTATTTACAACATTCGAATTTCAACTGTACCAACTTTTGACAACCTCGATGGAATTTGACTAACAATCATTGACGCTTGAGCTGGCGTCTATCACGAAAAGCTGTGTAGCCAACAGTTGACAGGTTTTTTTCAAGTCAATAATCGATTCACGCCAATTGTTCCAATGATCGAATATTATAATAATAAACTTTCTGTTACAATGTAATAGACATCTAAATTGTTCCTTTACTTTCCAATGTTTTCGTATTTCAAGAACGAAACTATCATATTGTTATTATTTGAACCTTAACATTACAATATTCTAAATAATCATGAATAATCATTCTCAATGTTTACTGCATCATCAATTTTTCACTCCCTTACCGATGGTTGTTCGCGAGCGTGTTTTTTTTTGCGTTGACTTCAGTGTAATCGAACTTTCATTTTTTATATTACGTTACTTTTAAAAGACATTTTCGTAATTTATTTTTGCTTTAAAAAATAGTCTTCTGTGAGAGAAATAACTTTGAAGTAAAAAATCAAAAATTATGACGCGTCTCTCGAGCTTTCTATAAGAAGATTTTATAAAAAACGAGTGCGTTCTTTGATTCTCATATATTTTTTTTTCTCTAATAAAACTTACGCTATATCTCTTTGTTCTTATCAAAGTGTCTTTTTTGATATGGCATATAGATTTTTTATATTCATAGAGGGATATACATATTTATATATATATCATATATAAATAATCAAATTTGTATGACTTTTACGAGTAAGTCGTCGTTCGTAAGAGAAGATTTTGAGAATCGAAATGTTATTGCGTTCAGCCGGTTCGATGAATTGGCGTGTCTCTCGTCCAGGTTTGCTGAGTGTCATTATTGTTTATAATTGTCACTGGCATCGGAGAGTTGCGTCTTATTGTCAGACCGTATCGAGTGTCTATGTATTATCAACGACCCCGCGTTTTGGTCTCTGATGCGTCCATCGGATCGCGACGATAAAACGCCGAACTCGCCAATCGACTACACTTTATAATCTAGTACTTAATTATATTCAATGCCATACAGATATAAACGTATGATTAACACTTTGTCATATGCGAATATACTTACATTCGAACTGAAACACAAATTTCTAACCTCTTGTTTACTCCTCAGCTTTTTACAGCTTGAGTTTCGTACAATAGCTGGTGTATTTGCGAACGCGACCTTTAGGGCTCTATCCTGCACTGGATTTTAGTATGTTTTACACAGTTCATATTTTTTTCACATTTTTCATGTTTTTTTTTTTTTTTTAATGAATGTTACATTGACGTTTCTTTCTCAAGCACTCTTGGGAAATATCAGAGACAATACGGTACAGAACTTGAACATGTGGACCACCATTGTCATTTTGTTATAAATAAATAATCGCACTACTGCCGAAAATATATTTCGTTATATATTTTTTGGGAAATAGATGAATCTCGTGAATTGTACACGTTAGCTTTACACGTTGCGATATATTATTTCATGGTGGGTATAATGATAGGTTTTTATGTGTCACTCTACGTATATTCGTGTCCCATTGTCCATACGTATATTATTAGTTCGTTGGAGGTATCTATTCAATGAATAAGAAGTCGTTCAAAAACGATTCACAAGACTCTTGATGCATATACGCACACATTTGTATATAATAATCAAGTTTATATTATAAGGATTCTGTTGACCAATTGCTTTTAAAGATTCAGAACTGTAAAAAATAATGAACTCAAATCATACCATACTGAATACCTTATCAAATTTACTCTGCAAATTTACGCATCATTATTGCTACAGTTTTCACCGGCTCCTTTTGTCACTAATTTCAACTCGAGAGTTATTCATTATTGTCAATAAAAAATTATAATACAAACGTATTATCTCGTTTAGAATAAAATGCTCAGGTGGACCGATTTTGTTATCAGATTTTCAGATGTGGAATGTATGAGATGGATCGCAGTTTCGAATCTTGCAGTTTCGAGAGTTCAAAATTTATTGCAACGAGATTGAATTCCAGTCTCAACGGCGTATGAATCACAGTGTTACACCAAACTAGAGCTCAAAAAAAAAAAAAAACAATTCGAAAAACTGAAATGTACTGAAAAAAACATTTTTATTTGGAATCAAGGGGTTCATGATTTATTGTTCTACTCTTATGTATTTTTGTCAGCATTTTATTTGTTTAATATAATATTTGTATACCATAATAATATTGTTGATTAATAATAATAATATAATAATCATGATAATACGTAATCAGAATATAATGGTAATCATAATTGTAACGATAAAGATAATAATTATAAAATAATAGATAAAATTAAACTACTTAGGTACAGAGCTGCTTGATACTTGTTTATTTTGATTCTAAGCGGACCGAAAGATAGTGAAGAGACGGAACAGGATGTGTGTCGGAAGTGGAGATTAAAACCGGAAGAAAGAACGATGAAGAAGTATAATTTTCCACTCATTGTGACTTCTACCTACACTTTAGTCTGATTTTTATCGTTAACTTTGTATTCTAGTTGCTTCATTATGACAAAAACCTGATGTATATTTGGTGGAGAAACAACGTGATGCGCTGCTCAATCTTTAGGAATCGTTCAAGAATGATTGCTCATTTGTAACTAAAAACTAACTCTTTCGTCAATGAAACGAATTTTGATCTGAAACGTTCGAGGATAGAATCAAACACACGTCAGTATCAAGAAGAAATAATGAACTTGATCGTGAAAATGATTATTCTTTCTGTTTTACGTTCGTTCTTATCTAATTTATTTATTATTTTCTAGACAAAAAGTTATAGATAACACTGAAATTGTAATAACATCATTTTACATACGAAGCGCGACATTATTGCAAATCTCAGCCTCGCAATACAAATGGCGCCATGATAATCACAGTGACGATGACAACGACTTTTTCATATAGTTTTTATATTCTATAGTGCTGATTGAGCGCCATATGGCGACGAGACTGTGACTTTCCTAAATGATTATTACGCACCATTGCTGTGTATACATAATAAAGTCGGCCTTTTTTTGTCTTCATTTTTCATTTCTTAAAAATCCGTTGCTCTTATTAAAACCGTATACTATTTAAATATACACGCTCGTTTTGTGATCAACAAATTAGATATACGTATATTTAAATATTACACAAATAATGCTATTCTCTATCCCACTTTGAGGATACATTTCAGTCTCTGCTGCGTTACAGTTCACTATAAATGTCATCAATCGTCGGATTCTGGTCAGCCCGAGAGTTGAAACAGAAAGTGTCAAAGCCATCAAATTTTCTATATATTTATATGTACAAATATATAAATATATACCGGCCCTAATGAGGTTGGATGACTTCGATTTTCAACTGCGTATTTCACGGTGAACCAATTAGATTCGCCTTAAATAAAGTGTGATTAATCTACTTATAACGATTACTTCTACAATTGCACAGAAACCAAGTCGATGTGAATGAGGGCGGGGTTAGTTCTAGCCCTGCTGTTGCATTGACTTCGAAAACATACACCAATTAATATCAGCGAGTTATTATGGCTTATACAAAGACAGTCTTATTTCTAAAGTCCACTATGGTGCACATGAGCATTCAAGCGTATCGGTTCAAATGAAACAAAAGTGTGTTACAATTATGGTTTGCTCGTTACAGTGATGCGACCAATCACAATAATCGAAAACATTAAGCGTTGCGTCAGTTTAGTCAAGATTGAGCACAATTTGAGAAAGAAGAGGAGAGGGCCATTGAGAATGATGTGCGTAGTAACAGAATTGAGAGTGCGATTAATCATCAGTCTTTCAACGAATGTGCAAATTTGTTTCAGCCCTCACACAGCTACGCAAACCCCTTACCGTACAAAAAATAAGCGCAATTTTCACATCATCCCAGTCAACAGTCAACAGTGATCACAAATCACAATTTCGATCACAAATAAAATTATCTCTATCAACATATTGAGTGCTTCTTTGACAAGTCAAGCCGATTTTTTGTTAAATATTAATAATTTAAAGTAATTTACTTTTAGTTTTTGGCATACAGAATAGATTTCGTTGTGCGCCAGCGTGTGCGCACTCGACTGCAATTTGGAAACAGTTGAAAATCGTGACAATGACCTCTTCTACTACAATCTTTTGTTCAATAGTTATCGTTCTGTCAGTGTTAGATCGCCTTGCTTGACAATGACTGAGAACTGACAAAAGCCAAGAAAACACGAAGCAATGTGTGGAATAAACAAAACAAAAACATTTCAGTCGCGAAACGATTCTTGGAGACACGTGAGATATTGTTTTACGGCATTTTGCGATTTGGGCACAAAGACTGGTCGGAAAACGACTGAAAGGACGAGAGTAGTGTCTAACCTATAATACATAATCGAGACCACGCAGTTTGGAAAGACCGTGACACCTGTGAGACTCAGTTTTTGTATTTGTTTTATCAATATAATACTCAGATGATTGGCATTCAGTGATCATTAATAATAATTATAATTACTCAATAATAATGGGTGACGATCTAGTCGCAACAACAACCAAATGAATATAACGTTATATTAATGCGTATTTAGTGTTTTCTATATATGTTTATTCCTCTGTCTTAAGTAATTATTACAATAATAATATTCGTACACTGTTTATTTGTTCATCGAAATATATATTTCGTGGGTTTTTTTTGTCCTTAACCTAAAGCATCATTATTTATTAAATCGATACAGGGATGTTGGCGCTTCACAGATTCGTTTTTAGAGCGGAAAGAACACCAGTGAGACAATACATTACTAAAGATCTGCATCGTGCTCAAATGGCCGATTAATCGTAAACATTTACTTTTTTTTTTATATCATTAGAGTTAAATTGATGTCGCAAGCATCAGGAAGTTTCAGAATGCGTGCGCGCAAGTTGGCATGTCACAGCTTCGAAATTTGTCGTCGTTCTAATTGAACGGCCTCGGAATGTGTGTGTCTCATAGGTCTCGGGCAATTTTACAGGCCCACCGCCAGAGCGACGAGATTCACCTTGATCACACACGACTAGTCATCATCAGTCCTTGGCTCCTTGCTTCTAATCCATGTTCATGTTTTTTTTTTTTTTGATTTGTTCAATACCCTATCGAACACAACGTGCAATCCTCATTTGGATTTGTATTATAGTTGTCTAAACCTGTGTACTATATCGAACAGCGACTCCGGGTCATAAGTACGCATCGTATTTGATGTCGCAATCGACCTCGAGTGCCACAGACAGGTCCGTGGTTGGTTATTTTATTTTTATTTTTTTTTTATTTAGTTTTTCTTCTTTTTTGATTGACGACTAACTCCGTCTTCTCTTATTCGACTCGCAGGAGAAAAACTCGAAGAAGGAGGGGGCACATAGGAAAATTGGAGGGGGCAGGGGACTTGATAAGGTCACTTGTCAATGATTCTAGAAGTCTATTTTAGTATTCTTAATTACTCGCGCACAAGTCGTTAGTTTGTTTTCTTGTTTTTTTTCTTGTTTTGTTTCTCCATTTAGGACTAGAGTTTCAGGCAGGTTTCTTGTTATGCCGTACTCGTTCGATGGCAGAACGCGGGAGGGACATAGTTGTGCTGAGTTAGTCGCGAGACACGAGCAGCTCACCTTTGTACAAAAATATATCTCGCATTTAATTGATCCAAATTTATTTCATCTGTGCGAAACGCTTTTTTGTAGTCAACCGTTTCGGGGGGGTTTTTTTCAAAAAACTTTTGTCACTCTGCTGCACTCGAGAGTCCAGCAGGCTCCCCGATGGGTCTCTCGTGTCGCGCGACCATCGATTGCACCACGCTCGATCTCTTGTGTGTGAGTGTATTTTTTGTGTGCTTGAAAAGTAAAACATCCACTTAGATGAAGAGAGAGAGAGATATAAGGAAAAAGGCCACGACGCATGTTGCTGACTCACTCTGAATACACGTCGTCTAACAATGTTTAGGCACTGAAATACGGAATTCTGTTTTAAAGCTGTCGAGTCTCGTCGTCGGGCTACTGGCCGGAGCTCACAGCTATACAGTTTCCGTGCTAATCGTTGCTTTTTTTTTCATTCTTCATTAACATACTTAGTTAGTCGGAGAATACGACGGAAACCGCGGCAGACTGTTCGTTCGAATGCGGGCCGCGCTTATACAAAATTGTTCATTTAGAAACAATGCTCGGCTTAACCAGATATAGGTGTAGTAGTTGATAGTGTGTCTTATACATTTAGAAACACTTGACAGACATACAGTTATATTTATATCATCAATACACGGGTTTTTGATTATTTCAGTTATTACCATTGAATCATTGTTTTAGCATTGTTTTTTTTTTTTTCATTAGCTGCTGATAACACAATAACTGTTCTACGTTCAAAGAAGAAGAAAGAGGAAGAGAAGAAAGTAAAGCGACAGAGATTGATCGTGTCGACCGACGCGATTGGCAACACAATTGAATTAAGCGTATAGCATCAGATGAGTTGCTTATGCCGACTGGATTTTCGAATTCGCGGCTCGAAACCATTGGTCTTATATCGATTTATTAATCTACATCTTTTACTCATACAAATATTCTTGTTTCATTTATTAGAAATCTTATCTTACCATTAAAATTTGTATTCTTAAAATTCTTTATTTAATGGAAGATTTGCATTTCTGTGACAATCGATTTTTCACAGCCTCGCGTGATTGAAATCATGACAATAATCGTGAGCGTATTTGCGCGCTGAATCAATTTTTTTTTTTTCATTTGGATATAATAACCGCAAATGAGATCACACGGTCCTTTTGTTTTTGTTTGTTTTTTTCTCGTTCTTTAAGTTAACGAATATTTGTTTTCACTTGTTTCAACGAACAACAACTAAGGAGAGGCAGGGGTGGACGATGAAAGCAACATTGAGAACAACAATCGCTGGCTAGCCCGCACAAACACTTTCATTATGTGATGATGGGACGAGAAGTTGTTGCAGAAGGCGTGACATCAAAGCTTTTTGCGTCTCATATTAATTGAAACTTGAAAATTTGATGTTCTGGTAAACTGAAAGTAAAATCCGCCATCTGCAGTACATTTCAAGAGAGCAACAATTTTGTAACTGTTTGCTAAGAGACACGTCCCAAAACTTCAGTTTTATTACAAACTCTGCAACTCCCTGGTCGTTCATAAAACGGTTTACTTTGTTTTTTTTTTTTGTTTATTTGCTTTATTATGTCGTTAAATGAATATAACTTACAATCGCTACAATATATAATCGTAATTTAATATCATAAAATAATAGTAGTCACATGATAATAACAATCATAATAATTGGTATAATAAACAACGCACAAAAATATATAAATTGTTTTTTTTTGTTTCAAAAGGAAAATAAGGAAACACTTTGAGACCGATTGAAAAACGTGCAGCTCGATAATAATCTCATGACAACAGAATATTCAATAAATTAAAATAAACGTAAATCGTTCGCGGATAAACAAAAATCGTTTTTTCATTGTTTTCCCTTTTTTCCTTGTCCAAATTCATATTAAGTCGCCTAAAGTAAGGAAAGAGAACATGATTAGAAAGTAAGATCGCGCTTCGTACGCTTGTAATATTCCTACTTTGTAACATATTTACCTATGCTTACAACATAAGTCGCCGCTGACGCGCGCGTTTGATTTAAATTTAAAAGACACGCAATTATATAGAAACGTAAAAACACAGCGTCATTTGAATAGCTTTCGGCGTTTGTTAGGTACTTGGAACATTTTTTATTTATCGTAATTATAAACTTTTAAATTGTATATTCATCTGTTTATTATTTTTTTTTGCATTTTTTCTCCTTTAATAATAATCGTTATTATTATCTTGTTAACTTATTAGGAAGAACAGCAACCGAGGGCTTTGTATATAAGATCCAACGCGAAATGTCATCCCCTAATGCCCAGTCGTTGACAATTAATTTAACGAAACAACTGTTGTACGAATTGTAACAGCGGCGTGACAAAAGCGGTGTAGTACAATCATGTCTCGTTTTCACGAATTCAAAATGCTTTCGCCCTCGGCGTCTTGAGAATTGACTAAAAAACGTCTAAGGCTAAAACTTTGACTACCCATTTCTTACCCCCCCTCCCTCGCACACTTTTTTTTCTTTCTTTGTTTTTTGTTTGTGGACCCCTAATTGCCATCAGAATTTTTCCATTAATCAGATTGATTTGTTGTCTTTGCTCTTCCCCTTTCCCCGGTTTATAAAGTTTAAACACTGATTAGAATAGTCTCAAAAAATATGTTCACGTTGATATTTATCAAGTTGATCCCATTTAGGCATTATTTGGCTTCGAATGAGCAGTGATACGATTAATCAAACTGTTTGTTAATTTGCGTCGCTTCGTCCGTACGTCCCGTCCAGAATGATATCGCTCGTTCGAGCTGATTTTTTGTTGTTGCTTTTTTTGCAAAAACCATTCAAAACATAATCTTAATTGCATACAATTCGCTTTCATTAAGTAGCCACTCAATTAGTATGTTTTTTGTATCATTATTATAATTATATTATTATTATTATTAGAATTATTATTATTATTGCACGTGATGACTCGACGTCTTTTGGAATCATGGCCTCACCCGCTCTCAAGCTCTCTCGATGGAACGTTCTACCCGAAAGGACAAATAAACGGAGGTCCTTAGTTTGGTTTCTTCATTTTCACCCAAGGCAGCGCTGCGCAAAATTTTGTTTCCAACTTGTTTTGAGTATCTTCGAATCAGTTTAATACTTGGCGCAATCGCAACGCTACCCGCGAGCTTAGAGTCTTAGTTTTCGTTTTTGTCTTTTCATTAAATATTTTTGTTTCTTTCGTTTTTTAGTTTCTAAGAGTCTCGAGGTAGTTTATATCTTAGTTTCAAAGTCGCGAATTCAACTCCAATCTTTTTACAATAAGCTTTTTTGTTGCATTCATTAATTCGTTAATTTTTATTGATTTAATGTTTTTTTTTTGCTTTTTTCTTGCTGTTTCATTTATTTTTTTTTTATCTTAAGAAAACGGCACACTCCGTTTGCCGTCAGGTACTGGAACCAAAGATTTCCGAGTCATTCCTCTCCTATATAAAATATACTTGATTAATGACAAGAAATTATTGGCGAGTCTGTTTCTCTCTGCTCCTACTCGTTTGTTCTCTTTTCGTGAAATTTCGTGGACCTGTCCTGTTACGCTCCTTTTGTTGACATTTATTAACTGAACCAACTCTCGCTCCCCTCCATCAATGATAACTTGAAATACTGAAAGGTATCAATTTTGAACTTTAGAATTTTAGAAAACCGCAATTTTTAGCACATTCTTATTGCATGGAAATATAAAAAAGAAATAAGTGCTACCATTGATGGGAACGTAAACATTAAATGCAACCGTTCATGGTTAAAGTACAGAAACATCTCTTTGTTACATCAACTGGAAATAACAATAGTCAACGTCATTCTTAAACTGGAGCGAAAATTTGTTGAGTCAATAATTAACAAAATTGACGCAGGTACGACACAGTCAATGAAAAAGCGTACGTCGAATTGCGCTTTGATGTTACGGCGTTTAGTTGCTTGTAGCATTTTGCATCCACTTTTGATAACATACAAGAGACCAGAATATGTAAAAATTCGAGCGCTCGAATAAAAGCGTATTGAAAAAATAATCTACAATATAATATGTCGGGTTTTGTTTTATTTTTTGTTGTCGTTTCAGTATCTTAGTTACGGTTATTTATCATACGTTTAAAATACGACATCGTATATGTAATTACGTATAGTACAATTGTTTTATATTTATATTTCATTTTCTTTCATTTTTTTTTTTTGATTCGAATGATTCCATCGAGAGCAGAAGACGCCACTCGGCCGGAAAAAGTTTGGCTCCTTCATTGCTTAAACTTAAGTGTTTGTTTTTCATTTTTCTTTTCAACGCTTTTGCCACACTTAACTACGGTCACTTCTTCGATCACCAGTTACTCAGTTTTATCTTTTGTTTAGTGACGAAAAACACGAATAAATAGAAATTAAATAAAGAGAAAAAAATAATAAATTACTCTCTTCCAGTTGGAATGCACACTCGCCGCCACCAAATGCACCCTAACTTCTAAGAATACTCGTGAAACGTACTATAGAAACGAATGGAACTCTATTGCCATCGTTCTGCGATGCATCACTGTTGCAAAGTTTTTTTTTCTTCTTCCTCTTCAAAAAAAAACACTTGTTTCACCAAATGTGAATCATGAATCGCAGAAGACAGATTTGAGTGAAATGTCAGTTACTCATACGTAAATGCATGTATGTTTCTTCGAATATATGGATTTACAATATATGTACCGGAGTTACAACGTTAGATATAATATTGATCAACATGAATGCTCGCGTTATTAAGACAAAACATCCAGATGTGTGCATATACCCAACAAGTTACTTGTTTAATACCCTTATATGATAGTCGTTAATCTGAGATAGGAATCGCATTGTGTATCTTATGCCTTTTCTTCATTTTGTTTTATTTCTCGTATTTGCATTTGTCTTTCCCCCTGTTCCTCCCCTCCCTTGCGTAAACTGCTATTGCGTAATACTAATTGTAAAATTATTGATCGATGAAGGTTGCAATGTGAGACTGCCAAAGCTCGCTTGTAAAGAAAAGAAGAAGTTAAATTGGAAAGCAAAATCGAGGCGAGGTGTGGGGGGAAACGTAACGACCGATCTCGTTTTTCAACAGGAATCCTAAACCGAGCAAGACAGACCAGAGATTCCGGGTGCGAGAAAAGTGAGATTTACGTCTGATGTCATCGGCTATTTAGACTAGAACAATAATATTTTTGTATAAACGTTGAGAGACAGAAAAAGGAGGAGGGGCAGAGTTTGCAATTCGAACAACTGATTGGCGAAACGTTCCTTGGTGAAACGAGAACAGTTGCGTTACAGTAATGATTACAGGGTAGTTTATGCAATGTTATTTCTCGCGGCCTCGCCGTGCTAAGTCTTTGCTCACAGAAAAATTACTAGATAATACGAACAGTTGCCCCTTTCGGAACACTTAAACGTTAATTAATTTTAATTAAAATTGTGTCTGTGTGTTGACCAACTAATAAATTATATGATTACAATCAATGTATACCCTTACAGTAAGTTTAGATCTTTCTGACTAAGAACTAGTAAAAACAATTTTTCGTTTAAAGAAGAGACGCACCTTAAAGTCTTACTAATACTAAAGCCACTAGAAATGTCACTAGACGACTTGGTAGTCGGCGAGGCCACGGAGCTGAAAATCGCTTTCAGCGCAGGACCGCAAATTGACTCTCACGAACCTTCTTTTTGTGTTGTATAAATTCATTAATTTACAATCATTTACAATCAGCTATAAGGAGAATCCAGAAAAGTCTCGCCAAAGAGTCCGCGAATATTGGCGACCGCAATCACACATGCCCAAAGAATCAAGGCAGCATTCGCCTTCATTCGATTACTCAATTGTGTGTGGTTTTTGTTTTGTTTCTTTTTTGTCACCGACGAAAGGAAGTCTTACAAAGATAACAGCTAAAATTATGCGTTTGCCTAATCAGCTCGCTGTATTATTTGGTCATGAATTGAGCAGAGCCGTCGCAACGACCAAGAAAGCATCAGCGAGCGCGCACGGAAATATATAATAATTTGTTATTTTTGTTTTTGTTTCATTTTATATATAATATATATGTATTCTCGTCTGGTCATAAAGACATATATCGATTTAAGAACCAAAAAAAGGAAAATAAACGTTCACGTGGTACGGATAATTACGAGTATGTATAAGCACTAACGTTTAAGCGTGTCAAATATACCAAGAAACGAAACACTCATGCGCTTAACAACTAAAATGGCATGTGAATGTCAGATCTTAAAATCCTAGGGAAAAGTATACAGAGAACGAACTGATCAACGAGAAACTACTAGAAACATAAAAAATTTTTTGGATTTTTTTTTACTTTTTTCTGTGTTTTTTTTTGTTTTTTTTTTTGTTTTGTGTTTTTTTCATTTCATTATTTATTCTCTTGTTATATTAATAACTTAGAGGGCCTCGAGGAAAAGAACCGACACGGTCAAAGGCCATTGAAAAACTGATATTAAACGATGTCTAAACATTCATTCCTTGTCAACTATTTGTTTTTATACGCATCACTAATGTATTGTTAAATATAATATATATCATATATTTGTTAATATACTTTGTTTTTAATCTATTCATTGTCTTAAAATTACCAATACACACACGCAAGCTTAATTATATCTTACACCATCTCTCGTTGGACAAGACACGAGAATATCACATTGCAGGTGTGGTTTTTACATCCATCGCTTCACTTTTCTTTTTATTATTTTTCTTTTATTCGCACAAAACTTGACAATTTTTCGATCTTCATCGATTCAAACTTTGAACAATTTCATTATTTCATTTTTCAATTGAGTAAACTCTTAGAAAAAAGCAGCTGCAAAATCAGCTCGAGTAAAAAGTTGAGACTAGCCTTTGGTTTTGTTTTTGAAATGAGAAAATTTAAACGCATCCCCGGGTTTGGAACCTGAATGTTTGCTTCGAATATATTTTGAGAAAACGCATCTACGTAATATCTATACTTTTGATTACGATTACATATTTAATCAGCCTTTTTGTTACACTCATTCTCTTTGTTTCTCACTTTGTTTTTTTTGTGTTTTTTGTAATATCTTTTTTTTTCGAACATTCTAAAAAATCAATTTATTATCATGTGTTTATGTATTCATTTTATTTATTTGTTTAATACAAAAATCATGGTTTTATTGCAGAAACAGCGGTAAATATACAATTATTATAAATACAAAGGATATTCGAAGCCGAAACATTCACTAATACAAAAATACTTCGAGTGTCCCCAAAAATCACGCTCTTTGGAAAAGATTTACAGTCAAAAATCGAGGTAAAGTCAATTAAAAAACTAAGTTACAATAATTCATTATCGGACTAAATCAAATAACAACCAATCGAAAAAAAATTAGACTTTTTTTTGATACTTCTGGGTTTTTCTTAAAAAAGCTTTTGAATCACAATGTAAAAAGGTTCGTCCAGTCGTTATCTAACAAAACGAAGAAAGAAATGTTCAAATTTAACAATCTAATGAAACAAAAAAAACTAGATTTACAAATACAATAGCGACAACATTCAGTAAGAAAAAGCCGATGATTTTGCAGCTGAGTTTGCTGAATAACGCTCTTTTTTCAAGAAAAAAAAAGATACAAATACAAATGATAAGCTCTGTCTGGGCATAATCACACAAATCCGCCTCACAGAACGACAACGAGTACTTTTTATCTCAATTGTCGACGAAAAAACAAGTACACGGGAAACGGCGGATGCATACCCGGACGTACACATAAATATATCCGTCATATCAACGTTTACATTGTTCGAAAACATAGTCAAGTAAAAACAAAACGTAATAAATAAAAAAAGAGAGAAAAAACGGGATATAAAAACGTGTCGTTTCTTTTCCTTCATTGTACTACAGATGACAAATATATGTATATTTGCTCGCCTATACGTATACATGTAAAGATATACGATTTATATCTGTACATATATACCTATACATATACAATGATTAGTTTTATATGTATACTTAAAGGAAGTTTGCTACTTCCCCTTCCCCCACCAATCATAAACCTAAACGTCAGATTAGTATAGCTAAGTTTTTTTTTCATCTACTTAAATTCAGTGTTATCACAACGAATATTTTTCACTTTGATTCTATCAAAAGTTACCATCGTTAAACGTAACTGGATCACGACTTTGTTCAACGCCCTTTTTCATTTGCAATCCCATCCCTCGAATGCTCGACGAAGTCTTGTGGAAAGTCTTGTTTGTTTATTAAATTATTTCTTTTAAATTCATTTTGCTCAACCGTCCTTTCCAAAGTATTCAAGCGTTCGGAGTTATGGAACGACAGACTTGATTTAAAAAAAAGGGATAAATAAAAAAAAATGTTTAAAAACCGTTACTGTATAGTCACATGGGATAATAATAGTGAGAAGCACAGAGACCTTACGTCGATACATCTAAGTTATCATCATTTTTCGGTGTATCTGTATAAATGTTGTGTATCGATGCAATCTGCTCTCCTCTTTTGACCTCTCCCTCGCCATCAAACGTATTTCATAAACCGGAATAAATTGCTACTTCATTCGCATACGTTATTACACGCACTTCCCCTAATGATTCGGCTCGTTAAAATATATTACTTAAAACCACTGAGATATCCTAATGCCTTACAGTCTAAGATTTCGTACCTTCGTCACTTGCGTGCGCAAACAAATTGACAAAAAAATGTTGTCTGCGCATGCACGTGTTCATGTACGCGTGTTTTTTTATTACAATAATTCAAACGGTCGGGTTACGTTCGTTTCCTTCTTTCTTTACAATCCACTGTGTGTAGAAATTCGCAATTAATATAGGAATAAAATGGTCGCGTGCGCGTGTAACGCTAGGTCACGCCGTCGCTCGCGCTTCTTAACAACTAATTAAACATCGACCAAAAAGCTTCGTCCTCTCTTTTACGCCAGGTTTTCTTTTTCTATTAAAAATTAATTTCAACAATTTGACTCGTCAGTACTTTTTTTACACGCGAATTCACACAACAAGTGATTGCAGCCGCGATTCGATACCGGTTTCCTTTGATCGATAAAACGACAACCGTGCTATCAGACAATAAAGAGTAACAAAAATTAAAAATAAAACAAACAATCAGAGAGACTGCAAACACCCGGGGTGTCGTGAGCGAGCGACGTCGTTCTTGAAAAATCGCGTACTTCGATGATAATATCATTTTTTTTTTGCATTTTTAAACTCTACAAAGTTAATTATTATTAAATGGTACAGAGACACACTGGACATTGGCACGACAGGTGGCATTTAGATTTAAATGTAGAATAAAATTTACGTTATATTGCGATAACATTTGGTATCGTTGCGTCGTTGCCCGGCCGAATAAAAACAGTTTCAACGTTTCTGTTTTGTTATTTTGTTTTTCACGTCGCATTCGCCAAAGCTCGATGTGGGGGACCCAACGGTCGCGCGGGCAGCAACGTCAATGCTCTTGCTTAGGGAGAAACAACTTAAAAAGAAAGAAAAACGGTTAAAAACAATTTTGTTAAATGTTCTCTTCTCTGCTTACATAACTACGTAATATCCCCTACTTTTTCTTATACCTTATTGTTTATCATTGTAATTATAATTAATCATTATTACTATTTATTTTATTATTTGTGTGGAGGTTTTGGAAATCTTACGGTCTAGGAAAAAAAACCATCCCTCTCTTAGCTCTTTCTAATCGCCGCCTCCCTTTTTGATTAGATTGGTACAGTCTAAGTTTGATACTCATCGCCAGTTGTTGAGTAACTGTCCGGCAATAAAATGGATCAATTTGAAAAGACCTTTGGTCTGACTGAAAGGGCGTCACCCGCGTCGCTATGTTCGCACACTTCCCGATGCCTCGCTTCTTACTTACATTTATTTAAGTATTAATCAATCTTAATCAACAACATAAAAACAACAAACTTGAATATTTTTTTCCTTATCATTCTTTCTTGTTATCTTATACAATAAATTCATAAATCTATTTGTAATCCTCGTTTTTGTGATAAAATTTTATATCGATCTTAAGGGCATCGGGATGGGCGTGGACGCGCAAGGACCCGTTATCTTACTTTTTTTTTCTCAAATGATTCTCTTGCAGAATTCTCGTCGCAAAGTATTTTCTATAGCATAGATCAATATGTCATGCACGGTACGTATAGAATAGTCGTTTTGTTCCGGTTGACTCGCACTATTGTGACAACCGATATTCTTACTTTTCATAATCTTATTTTTTTGTTATTTTTTTTTGTTTTACGTTTTCGTTCTTTCTGCAGCCTAATTTGTTGATTGCAGTCGCCTTTAAGTAACCGTCGTCGCCTAGTAATTGACTCGCTGTTTAGTTCCCTTAATTTGTGTGTTTTTTTTTCTTCGTACAGTTTTACATACATGATTTCATATATGTAATGATAGTCACGACATGGAGAGAGAGAGGGAAAGAGAGAGAGAAAAAGAGAGTATTTGGCGTGTGTTGCATTGTTCGGGGAGCCGGTGATTTTACATGGACTCACCTCCCAGCAGGTCCCCGGGCAGGTACGAGTTTAGCGAGCTAGGGGTCGCGCGCTGCTGGTCGCTACTGTCGATACCGCTGTTGCTCCACAATGACGTGGGGTTGGGGTTGCTCGGCGGAGCGCCCCACAACTGATTGCTACTACCGGACCAGGTGTCGGGTGGCGGGCCGCTTTTGTTTGTCGGTCGCATGCCCCAAGTTGTGCCGCCACTTGCGTTTGCCTGTTGCTGACCACCGCTGCTGCCGTGACTTAATTGCTGCAGCATCGAGTGCACTTCGCCGTCGGCTGGAGATTCGGCGAAAATTGTCGTGTTCCCAAGTACACAATTGTTTAATGCTCCTTGTGCCTAAACAAAACACAAAACAATCGTTACTTTTTTTCTCAAACCAAGAGACGTCTTTGTTAATTATTATTTGTATACGAAATGAAAATTCACCTTGATAGCTTCGTCTCTGGAAGAGTACTTAGTCAAAGCAATGCCATGATTGAGATAAAGTCGGAAGTCCTGAACTGGACCGTGCTGCATGCACAGAGTCTTGAGAGTTGAACCGTCGATCTGGGGTGTGAGATTCTTGAGCAAAAGCCAAGTGGAGACCCAGCCAGAGGAGGATCCACCGCCGGCGGCGGCGGACTGCAACGCCCAGGAGCTCGATGTACGGCTCACCGCGCCCAAGCCCCAACCGTTGCTCGCATTAGGAATGCCGCTCTTGTTGCCGAGGCCTGGCGGTGGTCCTCCGCGGGCCTTGTTGATCGGCGCGCCCCATAACTCCGAAGTTACTGCAGTTGGTGGTGGCGCGGCTGACTCGCCCCAGGTGTTCTTAGAACTGTTTCAAACAGACAAAAACGTTACGTCTTCAGACCAATTCAGGAAAAACGTTTTTTTTGGTTTACACTCGACTCGCTCGATTGGTATGAACCTTTGCTTCGAAACACACACTATGTCGTACATGCGTCAAATTTTATAATTTGCATTTCGTCAAAAAAGTGTTTGACAATTGAACATGTAAAAAGATGTAAGAAAATGTGCATTGAACAATGATAGTGACTTTTAAAGTTGAAGGAAGTTGTGTTTTGTTTTGTGATTGAAAGTTGTATTGATTTATAAAATTGTAAGTGTGAATGTAGCGATGAAAAATAATTGGGTTGCACGAAACAAGCGTGTGCACACGAAGCAAACGTGCACAAAACGAGAGTCGAGTGTAAGAAAATAAATCAAGCGATGCTTCCAACCGTCGCGCACGGCTTATGTTTTTTTTTGGTTTGATTTGCAACAAATAAAATCGACTTGACGTGAAGAGCTTGAGACAATGTTAGAAAAATTTTGAATCTTAAGAACATCAATCTTGTTTACGATCGTTCGCACGTGTTTTCAAGTTGTTATCTAAAACAACTCACAAACAATCTTGACATTTGAACGAATTAAAAAAAAAACGAAACAATAAACTTGTCTTTGAAAATTAAAACAAAAACAAACGAAACAATGGAAATAGTATTAAAAAATGATTGAATGAAATAATTCTATTACTTACATTTTGTTAAACGGTTCAGAGATTTGAAATTACGTAACAGTTTGAAAATTGAAAAGAAATAACGTTATAATTGTTGTTCTCGTTTTGTTAAAAAACGGGCAGTGTCAACAACGAAGCAATGAGTGCAAGGTATAACAAACGTAAAAAACAGTTTCAATCCTCAGCTATCGCGTGAGCGAGACGAGTTGACGAGTACTCTCCTTGCTTCGTTGACAAAAGAAAGTTCTCGCAGAGAAAGTACAACACAAAACTTGAGACAAAAACAATTTCAAATAAACCAACAATCGGAATCATTTGGTAGAAAACACGCGAGAGCTTCCTATTCAATTATCAGAATTTCATCTAATCGAATTATCAATTCACCTTGTGAAGGTGCTGGGCGTGCTAGCGGGCGGATTGAAGCTCCAAGTGGAATTGCTCAAGCTTGGAATAGACGTATCCGTGTTGATAGGCTGAGGTGGCGGCGAAGTCTTGGTGCTGGACGAGAAAATCGTATCCGAATCCTTGATAGCCGCGAGTGACAATGGCGATCGAACAACAGAGCCCGGTGTGATGCTTGGGTCGTCTTCAATGCTCTTCATCTGTGAACCCTGATGTATCATCAAATATGATCGGGATAAATTATAACAATAGAACAAAATCGGATTCGGTTTACCTTCCACGGTTTGCCGGGCTCGAATTCCGGCACGAGATCGGTGAAAGCTGCGCCACCTGGTTGCCAGTCTTTGCCGTCGGTTGAGTCGTTGTTGGCTGCGTCGGGCCATCCGCTGTCTCCCAGTCGGGACGACCAGGTACCGTCGCCCTGACCTAGCAGCGGGTTTATGTTCGGACTGCTGTGCGATTGCGTGAGACTTCCGGGGGTGGCGGGTGCTTTACTCGTCGTGCCCGGAGCCCTTGAGAACTCGTTGCTCGTTGCGTCACCATCCTTATCTAACGACGGCAGCTTCCATTGATTCAATCGTGATTGTTGTTGACTCTAAAAAGTTCAAAAGAACAACTTTAACAAAACTCATCTCAACGTAAAAATGCAATAAAAATTACATGATCTTTTATTCATTCAATTTTTATTCGTTTTTAATAAAATTTAATGACCTGTGGTTCTTTCGAGATGGACCAGTTCAAAGTCTTTTGTATAGCAGTGATGACAATATTTTGCATGTCAGTTTGTTTCAGATTATCCATTTTCTTCCAATACTCAGCCATCTCATTCTCGGAAAGCATGGGGTGTTGTTGTTGCTGTTGTTGTTGCTGTTGTTTCATATAAGTAGCCTGTTGGACGGCAATCTGGTTCTGCAGATTTGTGATCTGCTGTTTGGTCTTGGTGATCTCAACGCTAATTTGGAGCACATTTTGACCGTTGCCCTTGAGAGTGCTTTGGACATTCAACTGGGTGTGCAACACCTTGATCTGTTGCAGCAACTGGTTCAGAAGGATCAAAGTCTGTGGAGCCAGAGGCTGGTTCAAAATTTGATGGTTCAGATAGCCTTCCTGGACAGCCAGCTGGATCTGCTGCACCAGCATGCGCAGCTGTTGAGTACTCGGTGGATTCTGTGGGGTACGTGTGGCCTGCAAGAAATCAACCGATTAAACTATCTCCATAATTTTCGTCACTTTTCCATCTAAATTCAGTTTGTTCTATTTTTTTTGTACATCGAAATAACATCAATAAAGTATCCATTTTAGTTTCATACAGTCACTAAGTCTCGTTGGCCAATGGAAGCTGAGACCAGTTTTTGTTTTACTTACGTTTTAAAGTTGAACATGCCAGAAACAAAGAAAAATGAAGCGACGAAACTCAATCGATAGATAACAAAGTGTAAAGAAAGTCCGAAGCAGGAGGAGAAGCAGATTTGGAAGCATTCATGCAGAATTTATAGAAGGACAATTGAAAAATCAGAAGAAATCAAACAAGCTAGAGGGACCGAACAAAAAAATAGTCAAACACACACACACACACCGTTCAAGCGCAATACAGTTCTGCTTTCTACGAAGCAAGCAGCAGTCTGTCCGAGACGAATTTACGCAAGGAACATATTGTTGATTGAAAAAAAAAACAATAATTGAAAATGTACAAAATTAGTCGGACGAATGTTCTAAAAAGAAGCGATGCTAAATAATTTGACAAAAAACGAACAAAATGCATCAGCACTTTTTATACGAATGAAATGAGAAAAAAATGAAATGTTCGTTAGCTGTAATCGTATTATGATTCCATCAGGTAGTTCACCTGGTTAAAAGGTGGCTTCGGAGTATTGGCGTTAGGCTGTTGCTGCTGCAGTTGCACGTCGGCCTGTTGCTGTTGCTGCTGTTGTAGCTTCAGAAGGCTGGCGTTGGCTACTGAGCCACTAACGCTTGACGTAGCCAAGGGTCGGAAATTCTAATATAAAAAAATACTTATTGTCTTTCTACAATGACAAAATGACACGACCTGCCGTTTCTATGATACAATGATCAAGCTCGAACTTGATGGACAATTTTGATACCGAGTCGCGATCATGAAACGATGTAACAAAAACTTAAACCACTACTACATACTTTAGTAATCGAAACAAAAACCTGAACCATGCAGAACTCGAACCGAAACCTTCAACTGTAAACCTCCACCCAAAAAATTGCACCAACGTCAATAGTTACAGTGTTAAATCTCACTGCGCAAACTTGTAACCGCACACTTGACCAAACCAGAACGTGTCGTTTGACTTGGATAACTTTGTGAGATTGTCAAACAGCCGGTGTGCACGTAGGAGAGGATGGAAAGGGCCATCGGGGGCGACAATCAAAACAACTCACCGGTGGGAATGACATCTGCTGTGCCACGTGGTTGAAACGCGGGTACCCTTGCGACGAGGAAGATTGGTTTGATGGATCATAACTCGAGTGTGTCTCAGGACGACGCCACTGATCCACCGGACGCATCTGAGACAAAAGTTCCAAAGCTTCTTCTCGATTCATCTCGCGGGTTCTTAAAGCCGTTTCCACGTCTTCCTTCTACAAATCAAAAAAACCAACTTTTAATCTTTCATTCGTAATAAAATTGACAATGTTTTTTGTTTCTTGATGGGATAATTTACCTTATAACCAAGATCGCAAAGATAACGGAACTCGCGACTGTTCCAAATGACTTCCTTTGTGAGAGCAGGTTTGGTAGGATGAGCCCAGCTGGGACCAGCCTCCATTTCAGATTCAGTCCAGTTGCCAGTCGGACCCATTGGTTTTGGTTTGTGGCTGCTTGGCCCCCAGGTCGCTGGAGCCAACTGTTGTTCGTTCCAAGTTGTTGGTGTTTTGGGTTCATCCCAACCAGAACTTTCATGGGGTCCAGCATCGCCCCAAGATCCATTTCGAGCATTCGGACCACCACTTGGATGGGCCCACATGGGTCCAGTAACTTCTGATTTCATACTTGGCTGACCAGGCATTCTGTTCTGAGGCATCCCAGGTGGACATTGCATAGCTAAAAACAAAACCAACCACATAACAACCATCTCATCTACCATTTTTAAACTTATTAACAAATTTTCAATTTACCAGTACGAGCGATGTTGGGAGCAGGAATATCTTTCCAGTGCGAAACTTTGCTAGCAGGGATGGCACGTTGGTTGGAGCCAGGATTGCCCCACAAGCTTGTACCATCGTCGTAATTCGGAACGTTGCGACGTACAGGAGGTGGTGATGGTTCCTCCCAACCTGAGGGTTTCGGTGGGATCATGTCCTTCGGTGGAGGAGCGGCAGCCCACTGGTTCATTCCAGATGGGTTTATCATCTTGGTTGGTGGACCGGTAGGGTGCTGCTGGTGACTCATCTGGTGATGCGGCGGTCCCGATTGTTGGGCCCACAACATGGCGTCAGCACTGGCCCCGTTAAGTCTGCCGGAGATTCCGCGCGGGTCTCCTCGCATGTCCGCCATCCTTGGATCGCGGGCCATCGGATCCATTACGCGCATATGCTCGCGTGGATCCAACGACATGCGATGGTCGCGAGGGTCGCGCATCTCGCGCGGATCCACCGATCTGATGTCGCGGGGATCACGCGGGTCGTTTCGTGGGTCGCCCCATGCTGCTGCTGCAAAATATATAATTTTTAAAATTTCTAGAAGTAATTTTTGAGTTCAGATTTGAAAAGACCGCAAAAATTTTACATAGAAATATGTAGCCTCACTTGAATGTTCCAACAAATCAATATTCTGAATAATTAAATATCAAGTCTTTTGAAAGTAAGTCCCAAAATTTAAACTTTTCTGGGTAATCCAAAACCTTGTCTTGTGGGTACTCTAACAAAAAGTCTCGATTTCTTCTACAAGATTGAGTTAGCGATTTGTAAAAACTAAAACTAAAATTTTGTTACAATTCAGGGAAAGTAAAATTTTTACCATTTTGATTGGCAGTTGCAGCACCGGGCCATTGTGCGGTATTGGGTTGGTTGGGTGCCGGAGCCCCAGTCCACATATTGGAGGAATCAGCAGCCTCGTCATCTTCGCCCCATGTTCCACCGATGTTGGTGGAAGGTGTGTGCGGGCCCCAGGGTGTTTTGGCCTGCTGCTGCGGCGGTGGCTGACCACCGTTACGCAAGTTTGCTTCCCACAAGTCGGTCCCGTTGTTTACCGGCGGTTTCCACATTGGCACGCCGTCTTTGCTCATGCTTGGCTCGGGCGACGATGGCACGTCCCAGTTCGTGTCTTGATTTACCTGCTATCAATTTTGCCATTAACTTAACTTTGAATTCTACACCAACAAAGGAGTCAACCAATCTCCAAAAACATAAACAACCAAAAAAAATCGAACTAAATAATTTCTCATCACATTTGAAATGAACAAAAATGAAAAAAAAAAAAACTCTGTAGGAAAGATTATATTAACAACTTTAAAATATTTGTTCAACAAAAAGTTAAAATGAAAAATTGAAACGTACGCAGCCCCATCCATCCTGGCTGAACAAAGCCTCTCTCATAGTATTGAGTTGTTCAAGTTGTTGTTTGGTGGACGCGTTATTGCTGGCAGGAGTATTATTGCTGCCGACATTGCCCGGAGTTGGGTTGGGCATCTGGTTATTGTTCGGGTTGGCACCCGTCGGTTGTTGCGGTGGCACATTGTTGTTATTGTTATTCGCAGCGGACGCCGGGTTGGGTCCCGGGTTATTTGATTTCGTCTGCGACCACTGGCCGGCGTTCGCCTGGTTGGCCTGGGCCGTGTTGCTTGATTGGGACGTCGGAGGACCCGATTGTGCATTCGGTGGCTGATTCGGATTCGTAACTTTGTTGACGTTTCCTGAAAAACATCAAACAATTAGATCATTCTATTGAATTTCTGCAAACGAGAAGAGAAAAAAAAATAAAAAAAAAATGAATAGTTGTACCTGGATTGTTTTGTCCGCCAGGTGGTCCCTGGTTTTGATTCTGATTGGGATTGCCAGCGACGGAACGGTTGACGTTGTTCTGAGCCCAATTGTTGGGTGGTCCGGCGTTGGCAGTCGGGTTGGTGGGAGCGGGGCCCCAACCGGAAGCGGCGGCTGCAGCAGCGGCTGCGGCGGCGGCCTGCGCGGCTTGCGCGGCGGCGTTGTTGTTGTTGGGCGTGGTGGCCTGGGTGGCGCCCCAGTTGGCGGTGCCGGTATTGTTGAGCGAGCTCTCGCCGCCACCGACGAGCGCTAAGCCGGTGGGGATGCCCCAGCGTCGCTTGTAGTCGAGCACGGGGTCGTAGGCCGCCGGTCGGCAGCTGGCGACTGCGTAACCGGCGGCGGCACGAGGACGCGCGTTAAAAAGCTTCAAGGCACCGATGAGTCGTTGGCGTTGGCGCTCGCAATTGGACTTGGTGGCGCGGAGCGCGCGGTACGCGTCGACGAGGACGCGAATGGCGCGAACTTGGTTGTGAGTTTGTTCGAGCGCTAGATCAGCAGGTACAGGAGCGTTTGTTTGGGATGTGACGGTAGTAGCTGACGGTCGTGTAAGCGTCATCGTAGGCTCGCAGGTAGTCGGTGTAGGAATGTAAGCGGCCGTCGGGCGACGCGACGCCGCAGGCTCCTCAATCTTCTCCTTCTTAATCGTATTGTTAACGCTAGACTTAGATACGCTTAGACTATGATTTAGAGGCGAGTTAAACTTATTGTTATCCTGAAATGAAAGAGCACCAACAGTACATATTGTTGCTTCGGTACAGCTAATACCATCTTTTTGAGACCCTAACGTGCTAACATTAGTAGTCGTTATACAACTAGTGTTGTGAGGGCGCGCGGGCGGCTCCTTACATCCTAGAGATAATGGAACACATATGCGTTGCACCAGCTCGATCAGGGTGACGTAGGCGCCGACGGTAACCGGGCCGAACAGGAGGCTCGCGAGCCGAGCGCGCGTTAGGAAATCGTCGTCGTGTGTTGATTCGTTTTTGGAAACGATAAGCGTAGTGGAAGAAGAACCGACGGGATAACTCGCCGCGATGATAACTCGCTCCGTCGCCCCGGCGGAGTCAATTGTGTACAATTCCATCTCGAAGCAGACGTCTTCGTTGTCCGATATGATCAAGTTGCGCCGCTCCCGCTGCTCACGATCGTTGATCGTCGTCGTCATCGTCTCAGCGTCTTTGTCGTCGTCATTGTTTGAGTTGCGCCTCTTTGTTCTGTTCGATCCGTTTGAACCGCCATCATTATTATTGGTAATGATCATCTGATAATAGTCACCATAACTGCTTGAGCTGAGCAATATCACAGACTTTGAGTTATTATTACTTATCCAACTAAGATTAGCCTTAAGATTATTGTTGTCGCCTTGACCAAGGCGGGACCCTAGTAAGGAGTAATTGTAGACGGAGGTAGCGAAATGCGCCAGCCGCCGGGGCCATTCAGACTTGGATATCCTAACTAGGCTAGGTACCCCAGCCGCGCCACGAGCATTGCCCCTCGTTACATCTTCTTCATCCTCTTTTAGATATAGACTTATCTTTAGTACCCTAATGTTTATGTCGCTAAAGCTATACTTATTATCACTTAACGGCTTAGAAATAGACTTAGAGTTATCGGCGGAGCTGCCCAGCTGACCAAGCGAGCCCGGTGTTGCTCTAGTTGTTTTGGATTCAACTGATTCCATCGGTCCCGATGTCTTCATCCCTCGAGTCTTAGCCGTTGCGTTTCCCTTTTGCTTACTGCTTTTGTGATGATTATGTTCTGCATTGTTGTAATTACTTTTTAGTTTATCATTATTATCATAGGTTAGAAGGTGATTTGTTGTGTTGTTTATGATAGCTGGCGCCACTGACTTGTGGGCCTCACATACACCGGCTGAGCCGAGCTCACCTGCAAAAAAAAATTCACATTTCTATAATCCATCCCAACCACTTTTCTATTTCTTCTCAATCATTGGCTGAGCCACTTCCATTTCTTCAGCCAATCTTTTTTTTACTACAAATCATCATTTGCTTATTTTCATTAATTAATTTTATAAAAATTAAAACATACCAGAATGGTGTAACAGGACGGTTAAGAAGTCATTGGCGGCGGTAGCTTCGGGGTGGATGGTAGGTGCTGCTGCCATCATGCTGCTGTTTATGAATTCGATATCACAGTACCTAGCGTGCTCTGGTCCTTTCCCCTCCCCCACCCCACTCAGACTGCATCCCTCTAATACTACTACATCTCCCTGCGAACAAAATGCAAAAAAACCAAAATGAGTACAAATGCGAAAAGGAAGACATCATCAGACTACTTTGACGAGGCATCAATTCGGTGGCATTATGAAATTACGCGTCATATATGCATACACCTAGCGAACTAAACGACTCGTAAAATGATACCAGCAGTGTGTACATTATGTAACGAGGCGCTCGCTAATGAAAACTAGAAAAAGAATGATTGTCAAACTGTTTTGTGTATAAGCTCACCTTGGAATTTTGTACGAAGGCATTTGTTTCGGTAAAAATCTCATGTGAACTAGAATTGTGTGGAAACATTGGGCTTCAGTTCTTCTTTGGCAGGCAATGCTTAGAAACCAAGTTCTGTAATTGAATATCCTTTTAGTTCTCATTCTTAAACATAACTGATCTTGTTACTTTGCTTACTTTTGTTTTATATTTGTTATTTCTATTTTTGTAATCTCTATTATTTTCTATTTGTGTTATTAAAAAGGTTATATTACCTCAAACTATCACTATCAGTGCACTCCTAGCTCCATGCCAGTGGAGATCTGCAAACAAAAACAACAAAATTAGACAATTCTGTTTTGTGATCCACCTTTTGTTATTTTCAATTCTATTTTTGTATGCGAGCAGGAAAAAAAAATAGGGAACCGTCGCGATTATTTTGGTACAAACTTTCACGGCATTTGCGAATCACTGTGACTTTCATCGTGTCACTTGGATCTAGCAGAAGTGAGAAAGCTTGCGCGACGATGGAGAGAGAGAGAAAGACGAAGAGAAAAAAATGCGTCGTCTGATAAGATAGAGAAAGACAATAAAAGCAACTAGCTGTTATCGATTGGGTTCGACAGCACGCAAAAAAAATGTTCGCAACAAAATATTGTCACTTTTTGTATAAACCCGCAAAACTCATGTTACAAATACGAAAAATTCCATCGTCTGATTCATCACTTTTTTGAGTTTGAGATTTTCTAATTACTTTACATTGACGATTTAATTAGACTTTTTTTCATTCCAATCGGTTTTTGTTCAGTTGGAGAATTATACCGAGTATCATTTAACTTTCTCCGTCCACCTATAGCGCACCAATAAGGTTAGACTAATTTAACCTGGGACCTTAAGATTTTGCCAGCCAACCACTTGTTGTGGTCGAACAAACGAACCCGAACGTGAGTTAACACTTTGAGATGAGGATGCTTGATTGAACGATTTGGTATTAAAAAGGGGGAGAGGGGGGAGGGGGGTGAGTGAAGAGAGACTAGAAATAGGATGATGTTGTGGCTTGCGGAAGAATCGACGTGCCCGCGAGGCGTCGCGCCCAAAACCTAAAGTTGGACAGATGAGATCGGAGCAAAACGAAGCAGACAATCACTCACTCGAACGACGAGATTTCGTTTCAAAAAAACAACAACACCAACGTGAAAACTTACGCTTCGTACCCGAAGAAGAAATAGTCGTCCGCGCGGAGCTGTTTCGCTGGCGCGGAACGGCAAAACGTACTCGCGCGCAAGCTATTCCACCAAGCGTTCCTCCTCCCCGCTCGACACTTACTCTCACTGACGGACTTACAAACAGGGCACCAACAATTCTTACCAAGAATTCTAATTTTTTTATCAAAAACGCAGAAGAAGGACAGAATAAAAAGTGTGATAAAAATTTTTGATAAAACACAATTGAGTTTTTTTATCTTTCACATATTTTTAACTTGGAATATCAAAATGTTATATCAACTCTATTTATAAACAGATATAAACAGAAGTTTGTTGTCTCACTTTCTGTAAAGTTAAATAAAACTTGACTGTTTTGAAATACTTGGAAAAACATTTTTTATTTTGATAATTCATCTTTTTCGTGTTTGTTTTTTATTGAATGTCTTTGGATTAAAAAGTTACAACATACATATTTCAGGCCAGAAGTTGTGATTTTTTTTTACTTTATTGAGAATGGGTAATTTGTTTGATTTTTAAATTTTTTAAATTGAAAACATAAAGATTTTCAATGTTTGAGTTTTATTGACTGTTTTTGATTTGAAAAATGATACCATAGTTTGAGTCATAATCTGTTGATTTTTTGTTGGAAAAAATCCGGAATAAAGATGACGATCAAATGCAAATATGCCCTTAAAAAGACTAAGTGTGTTCGTCCCTGAGCGACTCGTGCGCATAGGAACGGGAGCGACCGATGGTTCACGAGGCCACGTTCACACATTGGTGGTAGACTCTCTCGTCGCTCGCGATGCCCATTCACACACAAATGCAACTTACTCGACAATCTATCCGGCTTTATCTTGAAATTGTCATTTTTTTAAAAACAACATTGAACATAAGAAAAAAACAAAACCTGTTCTATCTATAAATACCATACACCCCATACAATATACCCAACCCTACATAAATCACAAATTTTGTACATTCTGTTGATAAAACAACAACAAAAGTAAACAAATTTCATAAAAAATGCAAATAGTCGTTAGCTGAAATAAGACATATTTCAAATCAACTAACAGAAAAAAAATTCCAGATGTTGACGTCTCTCTTCCTTTCATCCGAGGAAACAAATTGAAAGATGACACGGAGTATTTTGAATGCGCGTTGCACTGATGGGGAGCTATCGCAAATTATTGATCTAACGGTTGCGCGCGCTCAACACAAAACCAGCCAGCAGAATCTAGCGCTGTTCCTTCTGGCGCGCGTCTGCCCTTTTCCTGTCTCCGCGCGCGCAATAATACTACTATTCCACTACGATCAAAATAACAACTCAACTGTCCATTGTTTACATATTTGTTTCTCCCACCCCGCCTTCCATTAGCTCTACTATCAAATTCAAAGCAACAAAGTTTGAACATTCGTAAACAAAGATGGCTAACCACTTTTTTTTCGATATTGTTTTTTTTTTATTGCAAAAAAAGATTTGCGCGTAATCTGGCCTATCTACATGCTATGGATATATGCATAAACGCCAAGTAGCTTGGCAACAAGCGGTCGCTTGCAGGGCAAGGTCGACCCTCTCCCCCCCCCTCCTCCCGGTGTCGCGTCGTTTAATCCCGCGCGGCGGTATATATTTATTACGAAACGTCGGGCGCTTCCGCGAGCGCCGAATCGCGATGTTTAAAGAGAAAGCGCCGCAATTCAGTTTTTCCGCTCACTTTATCAAGTGATGGGTGATTTTTAGACCTCTTCCATTTATTTGATTTTATTACCAAAACCATTAATCTTGATTGTTTACATCTGCTAGATTTGTTTATTTACTTTGAATTTGCATTTTTAAATCAAAGTTATTGGAGTTTTGTTTCCTATGTAACTGCAAAATTTGGGTAAAAACTGAAGATTTGTGATATTGGTTGTGGTACATGCGTATTAGAGATACTACGTATGTGTATTAGGTATACATATGAAACGTATATAGTTTGTTTGTTGCAGATGCCGGCAGAATAAAGAAGGAGAAAACGAAGCTCAACGAGTTCGGTTAGATTCGGACAAGTTCGGTTGGACTCGGCAAGACCACATTCCTCCACACAGGCACTCCCACTATGTGCGCACATACTTGGCATTTAAAATGAATGGCTCTATAAATAATAATGCAAGTCGAGCGGAGGGCCCGCGGATGTGTCGCGCGCTCTCGGTCCCATGCCGATTTTGATTCGCAAACTAGCTTTGTTTTGCGCGACTGACCTACTTGGCACCCGCCGCAAACCGGAAGCCATCGGCCAAACTTACTTTTCTCCTCTTCGCAAACAATTTCAAGTCAATCTAGCAATGTTTGTTACAAAACAATCATCAAAGAGACTTTTCATTTTTTTACTTTTTACTTCCAAGGAAGATTTTTCTGTTTACTTTGTGTTTTGCAAAAAACCGAGAACAAACAACTTCTATTTCAACTGGTTGGTTTTAATCTAACAATTGGCGCGAAATCGTTTAATTTAAAAGTTTTTTATTGATTTTTTTTAAGTTAAAAGTTTGAGGTTTTTTCTTTCGGTTTGAAAAATTACAAATAAGACGTAAGCATGAGCCCTGACCAAAGAGCAGCGTCGAAATGCAGCCAACATAAGTTGCATCGTGCGCAGCTAAGCCGAACGAACGCTGCCACAGATATAGGCGCATTTGTATTACAATATGGCAGCTATATACGAGGCGCACTAAATCTTCACACCGCGTCCATCTTTACACCTATCACAAACTCTTTTCAAACTATTCTCAGCCCCCGATTCTCGATTTGCAAATCAGCCACTATCAACACTCATTCCTACGAAAAAAAGATAACAAATTATTAAACACAGTCGAGCATACCTCACGATTTTTCAAGTCCGAACTATATTTGCAGGTTATACTTATTTTCTTTCCCCTACAATGTCCCCATTGCAAAAACGAGGGACGTGTTTCGTCGTCAAACTTGAAGTTAAATAAACATGAGATTTGTGGTTTTTTTATTCCATCGTCGTCTCTCGTCTCTCTCTCTTCTTTGGCAGTCGAGAATTTATTCTTTTTTAAATGTGGAAGGTGTGCGAAATCTTACCTATGCAATTTTTTGTTCTCACCAAGCTGTCACTTAAACAAGTCTCACTATCACACGACGAGTCCCACTTGAAACACGCTCAAAAACATTACGTACCGCGGATTTTTTCGTTAAAAGCAAGCCTCCATTGCTTGGCACGGAGTTTCTGAGTTGTTTCTGAGGTACTGCGCACGATTACGGTCATGACGCGGATCGTATACCGCTATAGAAAGGCACGCACCGTGTAGTTCTCGTTCGTTAATCGCCGACAGGTAGCGCTTTTTCGCCCATCGTCTCGCGGATCAGACGTCATAAACACGTGATTGACTTTTTTTTGCACTTTTTTGTTTCAAATATCTATAATGCTGTATAAACATACAAAACTCGAGTATAAATAGATCTCGTTTCAGCGAATTCTCACTTTGAAAATTGACTTTGACGGATGCATTGTTGACAACAATACGAAGGCAGATGAAAAGATGTTTGTTTTATAAATTAAATCATTTTTATTCATACAAACGACGCTATATCAATCGAAGATATAAAAATCTAACATAACTTGCTGTTAATGATCAATGCCGGTTTCTTAACGTTTCGTTTTATACAATATTACAAGTTTCATAATATTATGCATTTCTTGTTTACAATAAATCTTGCGATAAATTAACTGATGTTTACAAACTATCAAGATTTGATTTATGCAGTCGTTTGCAATTATCACATTTTCAGTTCGTTTTTCCTTACTCTACAACATTCAGACGAATCTCGTATTGTTGATCCATTCCGATGTAGCAGTCTGATATCAGGTAGAAAGTCAAAACAGTCTCACCTGAAAGATACGAAAAAACCGTCAGAACAAATTTATGACATTTTGTTTTGTTTTGGTAATCTAGTTCCTTTGTTCACCTAAAACCGAAGGGGCTGTAAACATCAACTGATTATTTCTAAGAGGCCCATTGACACCCGAAACCCTTCTCAATGCCAGCAATTCTCTACGCTCGATATCTCCCAGAACCAAAAACCAGCCTTCGTCCTTGCCCTTTTGGAACATCGGACAATGAGCTTTCAAATTCGTAGTCTTATTTTTTCGTGTGGTTCCAACAATTAACGTGTAATCCCTGTTTCGACGCACTTCAACAACTTGTTTTGATCCTTGATTCAGCTTCAGAATTGTTTCTAATTCTTCTTCCTCTTCTGAAGATTGTATCGTAAGACCCACGCACAAAATCGGAAACTCTTTTATTGCCTGGAGGATCTGTAATTCAACCAAAAAAAATTGAGTAAAACAGTTTTTTGCTCAATTGATTTTTTGCATTTTTTTGATTGTATAAAATTGAAAAAAAAAATTACCTGATAAACCTCGCTTTCTGTCAACTGCGGCATCAGCATGCTCGACAATTTTTTATAATTGTTCGCAACCGAGGTGCAGAATTCAGGAAGACATTTAGGGGCTTTTGCAAACAGAGGAAGATGTTCTCTTTCCAGATTCGGTAAAGTGATGAGGGCTGGATCGTCGAACCATCTGGCTTGGATGACCATCTGAAGAATTTGGGTGACCCGCAATGTTGCTATCAGCCAACCTCTTTCAGCTACCACGTCTATCATTGCCTGTAAACATGTTTAATTCAAATTATAATAGAAATTACAAACTCAAGAAATGTCATTCAAGTCAATTTATAAACAATCGTAAAGTGGATTTATAATTTGTTTACCTGCAAAATTCTGATTGACTGGTCAAGAACAGATTTGAGATCGGTGACGTAATCTGAACAGGGCATAGGCAGTCTGGAAAAGTGTGCCTGCAGTAACAAAAACGCCTTGGTGTTTGAAGAGTCGTAGGTCATGTCGTCAACTTGATACCGACACATCTTTGACAGTTCTTCGTTCAACAAATCCTCGTTGTGTCTGACAGGTAACTCGTCGTATTCGTGACAGGTGCACATGATCCTCAGGTACACCTCCAGTGGCAAATCATCTTTCAAATTTTTCTCAAACATCAAAGCTGTTTTGTGAGACAGATAATAGAATGACGCTATTCGTCCCATGGGAAGTGGAACCAATGTTTGTTCGTCCTAGAAAAACGAAAAAAATCATTTTCTTTTCTCAAAAAAACAAACAAACAAACAAACAAAAACAAAAAACAAAACAAAAAACAAAGAAACAAAGTTTAATCTTAAGAAAAATGATAAATTTGATCTTACATCTTCGACATAAACACACTGAGACTCAACAAGATCCTTGAGAGTGGCATCAACAAGCTGCGACAAATAACCATTGATATTTTCCGGTTCCAAAATCTCCAACCCGTAGTAAGTTGGGTTCTTGAGCAGTCGCCGGAAAAAGTAAGTCCAGGTGAGATAATCAAGGAACTCTTGTTTGTTTTTCACTGTTCCCGCGACTATCTCAGCGTTTATATGGTCCGGCAAAACGTCCAACAAACTCGACTCAACCGGGAATGGCTCGTAGAGGAACTTCTTGTAGAAGGGTTTCTTCACGTCATGCACCAGGACAACTGCTACGCCAGAATCGTCGAACTGTGGTCGACCTGCTCGACCTATCATTTGCAAAACGTCGGTGATGGGCATGTCGACGTACCTTTTCAGTTTTCCATCGTAATACTCGGTTCCTTTGATAACCACAAGATGAGCAGGGAAATTGACACCCCAAGCCAAAGTGGCTGTTGTAATTAAAACCTAAAAAATCAAAATACAATTGTTCAAATTTGAATTTTAGATTTTTTTTTCAATTTTGGAATGATTAACTATTAGAAAAGTGTTGTTACCTGAATCATATTGTTTACAAAAAGTTCTTCGACAGTTTTCCGATCCTTGTCCTGAAGACCAGCATGATGAAGACCAATACCAAAAGCTAAAGTGAGTTTTAGATGTTGGTCCTTGATGTTTTGCAAGATGTTTTCCATGTCGTCTTCAGCTATGTGCAACCACTGTTTCGGATTGTCTTCAGCAGCGAGGTATGCTATCAGATCCAAAGCTGTGAGTCTCGTCTGTCTTCGAGATGAAACAAACACCAACGAAGGACTTCCAGGTGCGTGTTGCTTTATCGCCTGGAACGTTGGTCGGTTCATAGTTGCCATCCGGGGACAGTAATGTTTGCCAGGGAATCCACTTATGTGAACCTCAAGAGGCACTGGGCGAACTGATGGACGGAAATTGTAGAGTCCCATCTAAAAACACAATTAACAAAACGTTCAGTTTTTTATTACAAATTTACATTACAACTTATAAAATCGAAATTAAAAACGGTAAAAAACCTTTTTAATTCCCAGCCATTCGGCTAAATCGATAGCATTTGCCAAGGCAGTGGAAAGTCCAACAATTCTGAGCGTCCTCTGTGTGTGCGAAGCGATGAAGTTTGTCCTGGAGACGATAACTTCAAGAACCGGACCTCGATCTTCACCCAAAAGGTGGATCTCGTCGATTACAATCAATGCGACTTGTTTCACGTAGTTTCGCGTCTGCCAGCTACGACTTATACCGTCCCATTTTTCTGGCGTTGTGATGATCACACTGGCACTCATGATGCTGCGAAGATCAGGCGATACGTCTCCTGTTAGCTCCACCACCTTCTTCCCCAGGTCTTGCTCGAAACGCACTTTCCAGTCTTTCATTCTTTCACGTGCTAGAGCTTTTAGAGGTGCGATGTAAACCACCTAGACAAACCAACAAATAAAAATTTGAAAATGATTGTTTTCAAGAAAATTTGACGAGGGAAATAAATTTTGTAAGTCAAGAAAATGTACCTTGAGTTCAGGATTGTTTTTGAAAACTCTCATCATAGCAATTTCTGCAGCTATCGTTTTTCCCGAACCGGTCGGAGCTCCCAGCAAGACATTGTTGTCGGTATGATAAAGGCAGTGGAAAATTTGAGTTTGAATCAAGTTGAAATGAGAGAACCTGTAGAGTTTCTCGAATCTTTGGTCCTTGAGAACTGATACTGGCAGAGGTTGGAGTTCCAAGAGATCTAAAATGACAAAAAGAAAATCAACAACAAATATTTGCAATTAAACGAAACTTTTCAATCAAGTATTTTTTGTGATTTTTCAATTAGTACCTGTGTGAGGTGGGTGAGTTTCAGGTAAAATGAGATCTTTGATAGAAAACGGGTGCGCAGTTTCAGACCCCAACCAACGATCATTCGTCACCCTGATGATGTACTGTGTAGGCAGCGGTTCTGTCAATGGTATCGTCATAACGAGTTCTTGCGCCAAGTTGTTGTACACCTGTAAGATTTAATGTTCAACATTTATAACTTTTTTTAATTTTCAATTTTTTTAAGATTTAAATTATGTTTTTATAACAAACCATTTTCCTGGTCATCTGCAAGTACTCATAATGATAAATCATGTTACTCTCAGGGTCTTCAACCCATATCCAAAAAGCCTCGGATTTTTTGCCGTGGACCTTGTCGTTCCACTTAAACTGGGGATAAATTTGAATCCGAATTCGCAGAACAGTCCTGGTGATTGGTTGCAGTATCGTTTCTACCTCGACGCAGGGAATTTCGTGGCAGCATTTCTTTACTAAGTCTCCTGACTTTTGATTGTTCAAAAATCGACCTGAAAATAATTGAAAATTGAATTTGAATGTTCAATTCCTTTATTTTATTTAGTTTTACAAATATTTGTATAAGTTACCAATCTCATCTCTGGTCATTTCTTTGAGCTTTTCCACAGGAATATTTCGGTCCTCAATTTTGTAGATTATATCATGAGGAAGACAATAGAACTGTCGAAGTGGAGAAAAGTGATCCCACTGTTGGAGTTCCATCATCTTGCTCATCTGCAGCAGTCGTGACGCCATAATCGCGTTGTTTCTACGAAGCACTATTTCAAAAAGTGCCCGGAAAATTCGCACCACGTTCTGTTAAGACGAAAAGAAAATGATTTTTCCGATTCATTCTTTTTTCATTTCGTAACTGATAAAATTTGTTTTGAAAAATTACGTACTTGAGAAACGTAAGCCTGATCCGAGATGAGGGAGAACGCTTTGAGTCGACCCCTGGACAAATACGTTTGAATCAGAATGTTGACTTTGCCATACACATTTTCAACTCCGCCTTGAGCTTTGAGTTCACAGCATTCCAAAAGCAAATTTTCAAGCTCGTCCATTTCCTCATCTCTTACCTAAAACAATTTTTCATTCAAAAATAAAGCTCAAAACGTCCATATGTTATCTTCAAAATTTATAATTTCAAATTGAATTAATTATAAAAATGAAAAATTACTTTGAGCTGTTCGAATTCCTGTGAATGGGAAACCATCCCGAGTATCTCAACTTCTGTCATGACAGGTTTGAAAAGATTGTTGAATATCTCGATTGTGTCGTATTTGAGATAAAAGTGGCTTGCAATTCTTCCCAGATCTGAAAAAAAAATTACATGAAATTAAAACCTAAAAGACAATAACTTATTTGACCAATATTTTTAAACAATGAAAAATACCAAGCGACGAAAGATCCCCAGTGTTTTTATTGTACCGGATCATTCTAGCCTTGTCCAAAGCCGAGGCAGCTGTTATGATCAGTTCCTTTCTTTTCCTCTCCAGCATCGGGTCCTCCATGAGTGTTTGCAACTGTATCCCATAGTTCATAAAGTTGAGTCTCATTCTAACAAAGAGATAGGTGTAACTCAGCCACTCAACTGCTTCGTTCACGTTTGAAATTGTGCCCAAAGCAATCTGCAAAATATTGACATGCCACAATGTTTAATCCTTTGTTTTCAATTTAAAAAATTTACAAAATGATTACAAAAATTGAAAAGCTTAAAAATTACCTCAGCGTTCAAATTGTCAGCGAGATAAGTAATGAAACTACTCTCAATAGGAACCTGGTTGGTAAGCAACGACAAATAATGCGACAATTTGTTATGGCTGGTGATAATAACCGCGTGGCCACTCGTATCGAACTGCGGTCTTCCAGCTCTGCCGAAAATTTGCAAAACGTCCAAAATTCCTAGATCCATAAACGAGCCGTGCTTCGAGTCGTAGATCTCAGTTCCCCTGATGATGACTGCATGAGCAGGCAGGTTAACTCCCCAGGCAAGCGTCGAAGTACAAATCAGAACTTTGATTGCTCCCTGAGCAAAATACTTCTCCACGAGGTTTCGGTCAGCTCGCAATAAACCAGCGTGGTGCACGCTCAACCCATGAGCAAAAAGTTCTCCGAGTACTTTGTTGTGTGATTTGCTAAATAGTTTATCCGCTGTAATTCGGTTTTGCACAGATCTCTCGTCGGGCATGAGGTATTTAATGGTCTCGTTTTGGAGGAACATTTCTTTCAGCGTGTTTGCTAAACGGACTGTTGCGTTTCGAGCGTGGACGAACACCATCACCTAGAACCAAAAACAATTCAAAATCAGGTTTAAAAAACTGAGTAACTTCCATTTAGTACTTTAATTTATTTTGAATTTATTTACCTGGTGCTTTTGTTTGACCATCTCAACAACCTGGTTATAGCAGACCAAATCCATGTCAGTCATTTGTTGCATCGGTTTCACAGCCTTAACACCAATAAAGGTTTGACTAAGAGGCACAGGTCGAAACCTATGATCGAAATAAAATAGTCCCTTGTAAGGATTCACTCTGAGGAACCTCGCAACATCAACGTAGTTCGGTAACGTAGCTGACAATCCAACAATCCTAATCATGCTCTGCGAAGACTCGACCTGCCTCAACGTCCTGGCAACCAGAGCCTCCACCACCGGACCTCTGTCCCCATGCAGCAGATGAACCTCGTCGATGATCAACAGTCGAACAATGCTCGTCAGGGCAATGTCACCTGTACCCTTTCGTGTGACCACGTCCCACTTTTCTGGCGTTGTGATAATCATCTGTGTTTCTTGAATTTCGCTTTTTGTCAGTTGGATGTCCCCGGTAAGTTCGCGAACTGAAACACCGAGTTTGCCCAGTCTTCTGCTGAAGTTCGTTGCCATTTCTGCAGCCAGGGCTTTCATTGGAGCAACGTAGATGATTTTGAACTCGTCCTTTTGCAACACGCCGTTCACCATGTGCATTTTCAGTTCGTGGACCACGCTCAGCATTGCTATGTTGGTTTTACCCGCGCCGGTTGGAGCGCAGATTAGTAGGTTTTCGTTTGTGTAGTACGCGGACTCGAAAACAATTGATTGGATTCGGTTAAGGGTTTCGATACCACTGAAAGCTGTCTGTCCAACCTGAATTTCGAAAATTGATTAAAGTTATTAGAATTTGTTGATTGCGTTAATTTTTGTTAGTAATTTGCAAATTGTTATTTGTTAACCGACCTCATCTAAAATTGAAACTGAAACTCTGGGAGTTTCCTCGAGATCGGTGGTTGTATCAGGCAATGGAATGTGAACTTCTTCGCATAATTTGCTGTCTTTTTTCTCAACATTCTCGGGTAGAAGCAGTTTTTGACCGGAAATAAAACCTGCAATTAGAGCACAAAAAATTCACTATGCAAGATTTTTCATTACCTTTTGTTTGATTTTTATACAAACCAATGCAATTTTTTACCTGCAGAGTTTTTAATAGAAAGCTTCGAATCGAACACAAACGGATACTTTTCTTGTGGTGCTTGATGTGGTACATATTTTCGAACAGACGAAAACAATGGAGCTCGCAACGAATTCACTGCTTCCTTTTTCAGCAACCTCAGATCGTTGGACTCATATTTGCTTGATGACGGGTCGGATTTTGCAGCTTTTTGTAGTTTTTTCTCTTCTTTTCGTACTTGCTTGAACAACTGTTTTTGTTTCTCTGTTTGTACGGTGACTTGGCATGCAATTGTTGGTTGTTGTTGGAACTCTGAAAACTCTGGAATTACGAACAAAAAATTATTCTTTGAATAAAAGAAAAATAGTTATAAATAATTTTAATTTACGTGAAAATAATATTTGGATTATTACTTTTGAAAACCTTGTTGACTTTTTTAGCCGTGCTCATAGCCAAGATGTGTTTTTTGTTCTTAACTAGATACTCGACTAGGGACACATTTTCATATCCCACAAAGTCGATGAGATCACTGCCTAAATTGTCCTCCGGTTCTTTTAGTTTTGTGAGAATTGTTTTGACAAATTGTTCGTACGGCATCTCGTCGCTGAACTTTTGGTAGCAATTTCGGAGCATTTGGATCAAGTCTGCTTTGTTGAACTGAAATAATTTCACATTTTTATTTTTAATACACACATTTCAATAGAAACAATTTCAAAATTTAACATAAATTAATTCTTGCACTGGTAATTTATTCTTGACAACTTTTTTAAAAAATTAATTGTTCAATGGAGCAATTTACAATAGTGCAGTGTTTATTGAGATGGCAAAAAATGTGATTCTGTCTTGGATTCTGCAGTAATTAAGCATATTTAGTGAATCTCAAAATTCTTTTTTTTTTCTTGGAAAAGAAAGTCAGACCTGCTTTTGTTTTTATTATCAGCCTTTTTCCCCACAAATCGACCATAATAAGGCAATCTTTTAAAAAAGTCATAAAAATATGACTCCTTTCAAAGGACAGGACCTGACGCGCCCATTTTTTTACCTGACTCGACATTCTAGTAGAAAGTGAGTCTTTGTTTTTGTATTTGTGTTTACTACCGCCCTTTTTGCCGCAAGCTACCTTATGCATGGATTAAGGCAGCCGTTTTACGATGCGGTTATTAATCCCATTAGAAGACTCGACTATAAATTGTTCCTTTATTTTTGACGCAAAGGAACGTCAAACGAAATATTCCATATTTTGTGTGTTTATGGTGCTATTTCGATTTACAATTTGTTTTCTTTGAATTTTAAATTTGAACAATGAGTTTAATTTTGTTGTTCGTACCTCACTAGACGGATCTATTTTTCTGATACTTTCCACGTTCATGGTAAAAGCGCTGATCAAATCAACGTCTTTTTCAGATCCCATGGGGTGTAACATATCAACATTAGGCCATGCAACTTTTTTTGCAACGTAAGGAATAGTTGTCCCAAACAATTTGCTTTTACTCGTCACTGCTGCTTTGTTATCATTATCCATATTGTTCAGGTATTGCAGATCTTCCTGTGAGATATTTTCTCTGATTTCTTGAATAATCTAGAATAAATAAATATAGAATTTTCAATTAAATGTTTTGTTTTATTTATTTGCGAATTTTACGCTGTATTTTTACCTTCATCAATTCGGCTTGATACTGAGGGGTAAATTCGCCCAAAAGCTGTTTCAAAATCTTGGCGTTTTTCTGCGTAAGAACGTGATCGTTAACGAGTAATCGAAGGATGTGGATTGTCAAATCTTTCATTGCTTCAGCAGTCATTCCATCTAGTAAAAATATAACAATTAGAACTATATCAAACGATTTCAATATTTGTATTTACTTTTCAAACAATTTTTAATTTTTACCAAGCTTCAGCTGAATTTTGTGAAACAATCTGAGCAAACTTTGGGCCAGGTCTTTGGGAACACGATTGTAAAAATCCGTCCAGCTGGGACCCCTGAAAAAAAACAGCGTAAACGAACAATTCTAAAAAGTCTTGCAGTTATATTCTACAAGTTTCATAAACTGTGTCATACTCTCTGATCTTGTCAGTATATTCTTTCTGCTTTGCGATGATGTCATTTTTTTCAATTTCCACAGGATCCCCTTCAAGTTTTGTGAAGGCTCGTAAAGAGCGAGTCAACTTAGGCAACTGCATTTTTGCAAATACTTTTTTCTCTGTCGGTTGTTGGAAAGTAACCTACAAAAAACCTTCAATCTTCAGAACAGCAATAAATTGTTTATTTACTTTGATTTATTTTTGCATGAAACAATGAAAGTAACAGCGCAAAGAAATTAAATGTATCAAAACATGTAAACTAACCTTCAAATAGAAAAAGTAACAATACTTGGTTGACAACCGAGAAAACTTAGATTATGATATTATTTAATAATACTAATCGGGTGACAATCAACCATCTGCGATTGTTTCATTGTTGAACGTTGAACAATACACTTATTTTACAGCTGTCACATACTCTCATCCTGTGTCGCGCCGTCGTATCTAAAAAATACTATGGATCATTCAAGCACATGCACGATCTGCACGATACAGATAAAATTCGCGCACTTGTAACGCGCAGCATATTTTGCCGATTTTGCCATTGGTTTTCAAGACAAATAAACATCAATCAAACAGAATTCTGAATTTGATTTCCAAATTTAATCTTTTTGAAGATTACTAAAATAAAAATAATAATGTATTCATGTTGATGCAAAAATAAACGAATTCATTTGTTTTCATTACAACAAATAAAACAATAATACAATTTTATATTTTCTAATCGTGTGTGTTATACTACATTTGTTGACAAGCATTCAATCCAATGTTTACAATTTCTTTGTTGCTGTTTTTTTACTGGAAAAATTTTACACAACAGTTACAGATTTTTTTAAACGAAATCATTTTAAACATTGTCTTTTTTTAACAAAATTATTATTGATTTATTAATTTTATAACAACTTGTTTATATTTATTCAAAACGGTGACGGCGCGCCTACAACTAGCGCCGTCAGTTGCCAACACGCAACACGCAAGAACTAACTTGAAATTCGATGAATTTGAAGTGTGCTTGAAGGAGGGAGTGAACAAGTCTCAACTGGAATAACCACTACGATCACGCGATACGTTAATACACTGGACGGTGTGTAGTAGTAATAGTATTTCGCTGCTTGTACTATACACGAAATACGCTAACCTTGGCCATTTCGGTTAGTCGTGGACAAAGCCGACGCCGAAACTCAAATATGAGCATCGTGCTTGAATCGGTCCCTGTGGGTATGTATTCGTGGATTCTCAATTTATTTGGTATGAAATTTGTTCAAACGTCCATTTATAAACAAAAACAAATGTGAACTCGTGCAGGTGGAAGCTTATCAAGTTGGAAGCGAAGGGGTTCGGATGAAGGTACGGAAGCAGCCATCACGTTTTTTTTCATTCACTTTCTTTTCATTCATTAATTTATAAATTAATTTCATTTTTTTTAGAAGATGAAGTAGACGGCCCAACGCTTCTAAAGCGTTCGAGGTATTCGTATTATTTTACTTTAGAAAGCGAATCTCCCGAGCCGACGGACGAAGATGAAGAATCTGTTTATTCTTTCCAGGAAAACGAAACTGGTAAGTTTGATTAACTGAAAGTTTCAAATTGTTATTACGAGCAATGATAAAGGGTTTGCTCAGTGTAATTAAATATGTTTTTTTTTATTTTTAATCAGATTATGTGCGAGACACATCAGATATTTCTTCGGATACCGATGCTTGGGAAACCGATAGCAACATTGGCCCGTACGAGATTGAGTATGAAGTGGCCTCTCCTTGTTCCCAGAATGTTAATGAAGACTCTTTGTCGTCATCTGATCCTGAGGTATACAACTTCTTTGTATTACTTTTTCCAATAGAAATAACAATTTGAAAAAAAGAACAAAAAGAAATAAGGCAATTAATTACTTTAAATCACAAAAATTATTGAGTTGAAAGTTGCTTGAATGAGCATTTTTTGTTCGTTTTAAGGACGTGATAGCAGTGAGTATAGCTGCTGTGTTTTGTGAAACCGACGATCTAGCAGATAACAGCGACGACTCTCGTAGTACGGTTGATTCGGAGATCGGAAAAGCGGATTACTGGACCTGTGTTCAATGTAACACTAGCAATAATAATCCGCTTTTCCGGTATTGTGAAAGATGTTACAAGGTAATTTTTAATAATTTTTTAATTTATTATTCATCACGATTTTTTAGACAATTTTTTCATACCTATTGTTTTTTGTATTTATTATTTTGTTTCTTATTTTTTTTAACAACGAATAACAAACTTTGAACAAAACTTCTCTGGTAAGGGAAATTATGAGAATTTTAATCATAATTGTCGATGAATTGTTAAATTATTGTAAAAGTAAAACCAATCATTTCTTATATGTTGTTCACATCTTTCAGGCCTCTAAAGCTCTAAACAATAAACAACTTTCTTTGTTCAGTTTTCATTCATTGGACATGAGAATTTAGAGGTTTATGAGGAGAATTCATTTTAAGAAATTCAAGGTTTTACTGCTCTTTTCTCATCAATGTTATACAATTCGACTCTCATACACTTCATTCATACATACATTTACGGTCCTATAGGATAGTAAATGTGAAAAACTATAGCTTTTTAGCTACAGCTAACGAATCAGCTTTTTTAACAAATATTTTTTTTATTTTATTTATTCTATTCTAATGAATATTGATATTATTTAATATTAAACTTCATAGAGTTATTTGACTATTTATATAAATATTGTTAACCTTGGCATTTGAAAGTTCATTATCATTATAAAAAAAATATACGACATCAGAAAAACAAAAACAAAAGTGATGATCTAGTAAAATGTCGAAGGTAATTTTAACTACGATATTATTATATAATAATTGATAAATAACTGACTTTGCACCGCGTGAATTTTTCACGTGCAAAAATAGACGGCGGGTTCAAAATTGGCCGTCTTACATTCTCCCTTTTAGATTGACTCGTGGTCGGTTCCATCGCATCTCATTACAGCTGATCCACTTGTAATGAGTGGCCTCGTGGGAATCTGTGAACAATCAAGAACAATTTTTATCAACAATCAAGATTCTATTTATTATTTTTTTTATTGATAAACTTATTTTTTGAGTGAACTTACGTGACTTGAAACTTTTGTGATTTTTTTGTGTGATCGTCAACTGTGATGTCCTTTTTGTTACTTCGTCGAAACAAAAAAAAAAACAACAGAAGAATATTTCAACAACTTGAAGATAAATCCAGAAAAGGACAACAACGTCATCTGAAGATAATCGTTATACAGTTTGATCAAATTCAAGTATTTCGGATTAAATTTCAAGAGATTCCATTTTGCTGATCGGATTGATTTTATCGCGACGGATTTGCGGTTTGTTGGAACAATCATTTTTGGACCAAGGATGAGTACTTAATTATAATCATTCAAATCCAAATTTCTTTAATGATAAAAACTGAACTTATTTAATTGGGCGTTGTGTTGAAGTGTGTAATGTTTTAGTGATCATTGTCATCTGCTGTTGGTCGTTTTTTCAGATCGGAAATCGTCCCTCCTGGGAAGCTAGAAGCAATTTCCAGCATTATGGTTGAGGAAGTACGCGGGAGAGTTAAGGTAGCAGCACTAATTATGACGATCAATTTTGAATTAGCGAACCACTATTTTGGTGTGCTTGTCGTTCAGGGGCGTCGTTTGAGCGATACATAAATTGCTCGCAGAGTTGTTTCTATTGTAAGAGCGTATTGTAATAACAAGCTCAAAGAAAATTGATTGTACTCGAGTTGTCATCACAAAATCAGTTTTGTTTTTCTGTTGGCTGTTGATATCTCTCTGTCAAATAGTTTATTCTGTTTTTAAATTAACCTTTTCTAATTGGAAATTTCTTCACGATCTTCTCTACTTTCGTTTATTTGCATACAAAATTTTCTCTAAAACTTAGAGGCCATAAATTTCTGGATCGAGAAGTTTCATTTCTAACACTGACTCAAAATCAAAAAAAAATTTGGTTATGAAATGGGAAAGTAAAGTTTTTTTTTGGTTTTCAATCTGCGATTATTGTGATTCCGATTTGTTTCTTTCAACCCTTTAAACTTCGGTTGGTAAAATTTTGGTTGGGAACTCGAAGTACGCAATTTCTGAAGAGAAACATCGATGACGCGAAACTGATGTATTTTAGGCTGATAAGATGTTTTTATATGTATATGAAATTATATTGTATGTTTTAACTAATAGTTAAGAATGTACTGTTATATTGTTTAATTAACCTAATACCTAACTGTGTTTTGTATCGTTTTATTTATTTTCAGATGTTTTTTCCAAAATCAAATCTTCTCATTTTGGTATTTTTATTACTTCCATTTACTATTTTCCATTCAACTTCAACAGTTGAAACCCTTTCTTCTGTTATTTAATTATCTTTTTTGTATTGTATCAACACTTTTCTATCAAGTTTGTCATTATTCATTTATTATATTGATCTATCAAAAATAAATAAAAAAAAATAAAATTTTCAAAAAATAAATTTTATTAATAACTATCTGTAACAATTTTAAATCTAAATAACTGAAATTGTTAGGGATAAAATATATGAAATGAAAAATTTTGACTACAATGTTGAAAAGAAATATTATTAACCATGACTAACCGAATAATTTTGTCCAACAGGAACGGAAAAACTTTTTCCCACCAAGGCCAAAACGAAAAAGAAGACGGCGTAAAGAAAAAACTGCCTCCCAATCGTCAGAAATTAGCATCAGCAGCTCCCAGGAGACAGTGAAGCTGGAAAAACTAGACTCCGGAATAGCGAGTCAGGAGGAAAAATTAAATCTGAGCCTGGATCTGGTTGACGGCCACATGGGCAGCGGCGAGAGCGAAGTCAACACCCCGAGCTCCTCATCCCAGGAACTGCTCGAACATTTTGATACCTTTGATTCTATTTCTTCCACGGGACGATCTCAGATTCCCTCAGACAAATTATGTATTGTTTGTGCAGTGAACCCCAAGAACGGTGTATTCGTTCATGGAAACATTGTTCATATCTGTTGCTGCTACAAGTGTGCTGTCAAAGTTTGGAAGACTAACGACCAAAAGTGCCCCCTTTGTAAGAGACAAGTTACCCAAGTTCTCAAAGCTTTTTACACATAAAGTTTTGTATTGGTTTTGACTTTTTGTTACAGTAAAACTCTAAAACCAATTGCACAATATTTTAAGGGTAACTTGAAATTTGATTTGATTTTTTTAAGATAAAAGAAAACTTGTGTAATCATATGTACAACAGTAGTTGTTTCAAATCAAACTTTTGAGATGAATGTTGCCATTGAAAAATCAAATCTTGTCTATGTTAAACTTTTGTATATAAAATTAGCTTCCCACACAATCGTTTTGTAAGAAAATTGCAGCGAATTTTAATCCTAATATATTGCAAAATGTATAAAAAAATGAATATGTTAAAGTAGCTGTTAAAGCTTGATTTCATATTACAGAGATAGAAATTATTTAGAGGAGAAACATGTACATTGGAACTGATAAGAACTTACTTATTTTTTGAAATAGCAGATGTACACTTCAGATTGTTTGTTCATCCAAGTTGAATGATTAGACTATACAAATGTGAATTCTCAATTTTTTGTTACTCAAACCGCTGGTTTTGGAAACAAAATCGGACGATTGTTTGCAACAAAAAGTTGGTCTTCATTCATGTACAAACGCGGGATCGTATGTGGTATCGTAATGAGCAAAACTAATGTAACTGTAAGGTTTAAAAATGTCAAAGTTTAATAAAATATTTTTCACAGTTGCCAAACGGTTCTTATTTTCACCACTCACTCAAAACTTAATTTTTGTTTTTAAAGAACTTTTTAAAAGATCTTTTAATTAAATTTTCGAACATTAAACAAATTTGAAATATTGAAAAGTAATGACAATCAAATTAAAATCAAATAAAAAGATTAAACAATTTGAGTTTTTATTGCAATTGCTTTATTCATTTTATTTTACAATCGATAGCATGGTTGAATTGAATTTGAAATTTCATCCTTTATCCAATAACAGTTCACATTTTTCAATTAACTAATCAAAGTAATTTCAAAATGTTGATTCAATAAGATTACTACAGAATTCGCTTGTAGAACTTTAGATGAAAGTTTAGTGATGTTCGTCTTGTGGTTCATCCACCTGATCCTCTGGTTTGTGGGGCCAAATCGTGGGTCTATTGATAGCATCGATGGCATGCTCTGGATACAAGTCATAAACATCTTCCATGGTCATGTCAGCGAATGGCAACAATCCCTTTATTTCATCGATCTTTTTCTTCGCTTCTGCAATTTCTTTGTTCGAATGATCAACAAACGCCTTGATTTGAGGTTCCTAAAATGAATGGTATAATTAATTATACTTGTTATAATTAAATAAATATGTTTGAAGTGAAATTAATTCAAACAACTTGAATTTTAACTTATCAGAATGTTTAAAATAAAAGTTTCCTTACAATTGCTTTGGTCTGGGCATCAACAAGTTCCGTGTATGAATCTTTTGGGTAAGGAACGGACAGGGCTTCGTATTGTTTTTTGAAATTGTCTACCATGCCAGCTACTCGGACTTGTTTCGAATAAGCACTCCAATCGATGGCTGGGGACTGTTCGGGATTTTCTTGAACCCTAGAAACAGAAAAATCAACATTGTAATTATAACCTGGTTAAATAAAAAATTTGCAAAACTCAAAATGTCACTGACAAATAGAACGAAAAAGTTGTATTTAAGTATGTTTATAAACAATCCATGAAATAAACAAGTGACAGAAAGAACAACAAGGAAAACGTAACAATAAATTGATATTGGGCCTGAATTATATAATCAGACTTTGTCATATGAAGAGAGTTGATTGTTTTGGGGTTATACTCACTTTCGAAGTTGCATGTCGATTTTGGATTTGAATGCCATGTACATGGCTTTATCCTGGGGATGAAGCCTTTCGGCAATTCCAGCCCAGTCGATGGACTTCAGGGCCCTTCGTGCAGCCATGATTAATTTTTAAAGGGCAAACTTATATTTCATCAACTCCGAACTCAGCACTCAGCCTTGTTGCGTGTCACAAGAATCGAACCAATTTGAAGCACAGTGTTCCACGCGCATGCGCACAGTGCTGTAATTATTTTACATATTGTTTTTCAACTTCCACAAAAACTCTATCAACAAAATAACAACAGCAAACAATTTCCAAAATAACCTCATCAATACCTTACCTAACAAATTTCAAGTTAAAAATTAAAAAAAAGTTGAAAAATAAGTTTGTTTACATTTGGGAAATGTAAAAAAATACATCTATTTTGTTTAAAGTCAAATTTTTTTTCATGTTTTCATTTTGCAGAGGATGGTTAATAATAATTTAGGTTTTTTGAAGTTGGAAATTTGAGTTTGGTCGCAGCGGGCGGTTTTTCGCATATGATGAGCGCTGAAGGCGCTCTCTGTGCACAGCACCCGCTCTGAGCAAGATGGCAGCCACGTTGGGACGAATTTGTCGATCGAGCTTGCTTAAAACAAACAATTTATCGTCCATCAATCAGGTACGTTGAATGTCATGAGTTGGTAAATCGAGCCTCGAACTTGAGGCTGACTCTAGTGCAAAAGCTTCGGGTCCCTCGTTTCAGCTTTGGCCGTCTTTTCAGCCTCTTGTATTCGGAACAATGTTCAGTGCCAATCCATCGGCTGCTCTGACACCTAATATTTTTTCATTTTCGTTGCTCTTTTTGGACAAAGTTTAAACTCTCATGGCCTACTTGACCGAATTAACAAACACTTGCTGTCAACTTGCTCATTATCTCGCAATGCGCGAATATTACGTCATTACATAATGCATGCGCTGCGCGCTGTTAGCCTAGTATTTTCAAAAAACCATCGGACGCGAGACCGATGACATGACCACATTTATTTTTTTGATTTATTTATTCTTCCAACAATGCCCTTTTCTACTACCTTTGTTTACTTATGCCCATGCAAAACAAACGATTGTTGACATTTCATTTTCTTCTGCAAGAGTTTTGCCAGAATATGAAACTTTTATACTGTGTCTTTTAATCGTGTATTTTTTTATTCTTATACTTTCCTCATTGAGATTTGATTAGATATAAACAATTAATTGTAAAATGTTTGAATTGTTTTTAATCTAAACAAGGTTATGTAAGTTTTGCTATAACAGTTGACAGCAAGAAATGGAACGAGTTCAAATTTTGAAACAATTTTTTTGTCAAGATTTTAAAATAATCTATAGAATGTTGTTTACAATTGTTCAACTAATGAATCCTTATTTTCTTTTTTTCAGTCTTACAACTTTTCCACTTCGAGGGTATTCACCAGAGGTGAAAAAGCGGTATGTTTGAGGAAATGATTAAATTATGACCTTTTTTCCTTATCCTGAATCCCTTTGCATGACTGATCCCTTTAAAATCTTTGTAAGTTTATGATATAAACGAATTGTCAAAAGAAATTGATACAAAAATTCTTATTGAATTTTTGTATCAATTTCAATAATAAACAACTTATTCTTTTCAGATAGCAACATGTTTAGGAATAACAGCAGGGGGCATTGGAGCTTTAGTACTTGCATTAGAAAATTCATTAAAGGCAGCGGATGGGCAAGCACACTCCCCTAAATATCCTTGGGATTTCCAAGGCATCTTCAGTTCCTTGGATCATGCAAGGTAATATCATTTTATTTATATTTGAAAATCCTTTTGCTGACTATTTTCTCACTGTCTAAAACTTGTACTTTTTAATCAAACTTTCATGTTTCAATTTACGTTAATTAAGAATGGATACAATATTTATAAAAGAAGATTTTGATAAAAAATATTTTTTATTTTCACAGTATGCGAAGAGGATGGGAAGTTTACAAGAACGTATGTTCCGCCTGTCACAGTTTAAGATACGTGGCCTACCGTCATCTTGCTAACAACACTCACACCGAGGCAGAAGCGAAAGCACTAGCCGAAGAAGTTCTAGTAATTGTCGAAATGAAAAATTAAGCAACAAAAACCAAACGAAAAAACAAACATAATTTGAGATTCACATGTTATTTTTGTAGATCCAAGATGGTCCAAATGACGCAGGAGAGATGTTCATGCGTCCTGGAAAACTCAGTGATTACGTACCGTCGCCGTATCCCAACGAAGAAGCCGCTAGAGCAGCGAACAATGGTGCTTACCCACCAGACTTGACATTTATACTCAATGGACGACACGGTAACGAGGTCAGTACAAGTCAAATTTCCATTTTTCATGTTGAATTTTTAAATTTTCACTTTTCTAATGAATATTTGTTACTTGCAGGATTATATCTTCTCGCTTCTGACCGGCTACTGTGACGCTCCGGCAGGTGTTACTTTGATGGAAGGTCAAAATTTCAACCCGTACTTCCCAGGTGGTGCTATTGGTATGGCGCAAGTAAGTATCCCATGAAATTTAAAATTTTATTTTATGCCAAAAAAAATTTTTTCTACAACAAATTATTTTTTTCTTGTTAGGTTATTTATGATGAAGTATTAGAATTCGAGGATGGAACACCAGCAACTGCTTCACAGATAGCCAAAGATATCACCACATTCCTTATGTGGACTTCTAATTTAGAGCACGATACAAGGAAGTTGTATACTATCAAGGTGAAACCCGTCATTCTATAATAACAAAGACTGAAATTTGTGATTTTTAATCAATTTTATAAAATTGATTTGACTGTTTTGTGTGTTTTCAGGCTATTGGAATTTTCGCTATCAGCACCGCTGTCATCTGGGTGATGAAGAAACAGAAATGGGCCGGCGTGAAGAGCATGAAGGTAGCATTTATGCCGAAGAAGAAGTAGTTGGTCACGGCTGGTTCAAGTCAATATTGAAAGCTAGAGATCCGGTCGTGGGACGTAGTTATTTAATTTAAAAGAAAAAAAAATTTAACAAAACATCGTCAGAGTTCACCGTTTTCCCCGGCATATTATTGTGACTTTGTATGAACGCGTTGATTACGGTATCGATTGAGGCAAGCTCGATCGCGCAATGGCCCTGCGAATATCATTACAACAACTCAAAACGAGAATTCACAGTGAACTGTATATATAACTACCACGCGAGTGACCTCAAGCAATGGCATCGTCTTTACTGAGAATTAAACAAGTTACACAAAACAAACCATGCGTTTTTAATCACCATCCTTATCGTACAAACAAACACAACAACGATCATTTTTTTTCAAAGTTTTCAATAATTTATTCGATTATACTTTGTCCATTTTCTTTTTTCTTTAAATCTAGAATGTAACATAAAACTGAATCTCGCATAATTTGCGCCGCACCAAAATCATTCGCAGCACATCTTGAATATCGGACGCGATACTTTCTACTGGTCACAATTTGATAATGCTTTCTCGTACAAGAACAAGAGGAACAAACAATTGTCGCGTCGAGGTTGCTTTGCGATCAAAAGCAGCTGGTTGTAGTTAAAACATGAGCGTTTTTTCTTAGGGTCTGGCCCGTTACATCTCGAGAAAACAACATCAAGCTCGGAGCAGAAGAATTATTTAATTAACAAAAATTGAAAAATCAATTATTTAGAATAAAAAAAAAAAGGGAAAAAAGTTTCACATTGAAAAATAACTCGACAAGATGTGATGTTCATCTTAAAAAATGTCGAAGGCATTGAATTGCATCATTGTTATTTCCTTTTTGTTTCATCTTCTTTACACAGTCACGCGTTTTTAGCTTCGTAATCGGAATGAAAATGATAGCTTTTTGTCCGCGCCGAACACAACGTTTTTTTTTTGTTGCTTTTGTATGTTTGGTCGTTTCATGTTTCTTTGCACTTGGTCGTTGATGCCGAGTTGAAACAGTTTCTGCAAGGCTGGCCGAAATTGTTTGAACGTTTTTACGAAGCCCTTAGTCCGTAAATTGTTAGATAGTAATAGTACTGCTGTTATTCATTTTTATTGCGAAAAGGAAGAATGGCTTTACGGATAAGATTGCTAAAAAGTGCTGCCCTCGGGCGGTTGGGACAGTTTCATGTTTTCTTTTAATGTCATCAGACGACGCAGTTCCTGTAACACCGTCTTGATTGTGTATTCGCGTTGCCATTTTGCTAGCACTGGCACACTGCGATTATCAACCTGAAACAACAGAGAGATCAAGTTTGCAAAACGAGTAACAAAGATTACCAACAAAAGTAATCGTTGAAATTCAATACTCACAGCACCAGTTGTGCTGTTGATGCAATTCATATTAATTCTGCTCAAAAACCTAACACTAGGAGCATCATCCGGGTATCGTTGACCGCAATCGATTTTCAAACTGTACATTCGATTTTCGTAAGGTGTCTAAAAGAAGAAAAATTATTGTTCAGACAAAATCTAGTAACGAAATAGTAAAACTGAGAGATTTTGAGTTTGTTTTGAAACTTACCCTAGGTGGTCCTATAATCATACCAGTCCAATGAGTGAGGGTCATATCGTCGTCATTTTCTAAGCCCCAACTTATAGTGCCATCGCCTACTCCTTTCTGGCCTTGTTCTAGCTCCTCAAGTAAACGAAAGTTTCTAGGGACAACTGTAACCATCGTCAAAATTTCAATCCGATTGGTAAACAAACAAAAACATCATTTCATGATTTTAATTTTCAATTCCAACTTTTCAACAATTTTCAATTGTTACGTAGTTTAACGAACAAGCCCACATTCATTCATTTGTTTATATTTTTGTTGGTGTGAATAAACAACTTGGAATGCGAGAAATCGGAATGAAAAGAAGGCGATAACAAAGGAGAGATGATTGGGCGAAAATTCATGATTGAGTTCTTGCAAACGAGCATGTGGCAACTGTCAGTTGAGGTTAATTTGGATGATCGTTGACAAACGAGGTTAGGTGTCAATGGGGGTACACAATGGGCGTTTCAAGTTTTGCAGATGAAACGGGATGTGCAAATAAAAGGTCTGCGAGATCGTCGAGAGAGACGTGTTGTGAGATCGTTCTTACCAACACCGGTCGCAGGGACCGCCATGATAATCGTGCAACTGCTGCTTTATGCCGATTCGTGCGAAAAATAAGCCGGGCCGCTGGGCTTGGTTGCGAGCGCCGGTACGCTAAATCACATAACACGTTCCACGCGCAAACTGAAGGTCCAGATATTTATCATCGAAAAATGTGCTCAATTTGCGAGCTTTCCGAACGAGCCGAATCAAGCCGAATTTATTTCACGAGATGGCAGAGAGTGGCGCATTGAGGTCTACAACTCTCCATTGTTGTAGATTAGTAGTTTCAGCGACGACCGATTCTCACTACTGGCGCTAGTCACTGGGCTTGTGAATGTGACTTGACTTTTTTATGGACAATTTTCTTTAATTTTTAAAAACACCAAGAGTATATAGATTAAAAAACTATGAACTTAATAATAACGGACCAGGATACTCGAAAAATAAATTGCTTGTTAAAAAATTAGGAACAAAAGTCAGTTCGAAAACAATATTTTTTGATTGTGCAAATTGTTAAAAGTAAACAAAATATTGCTTTTTTTGTGATTCAACTCATTTTTGTAAATATTATGGTTTATACTTGTTGATATTTGCAGTTGCTGAATGTTTTTTGTCGATGAAAGTGTTATTGCAAATTTTAAATTTGTAGTTAAAAGATCGTGTCGTGCACTAGCGCCAGTAGTTTATAATGGTTGTTTGAAGTACTAAACGGCTTAAACGGCTAAACAATAGCGACCTCTGGTATGACCAGGTATGACGAATCTACCTGAGAACACCATACCAACAACCAACATTGTTGCCAAATAGCCATAACTCATTTTTAAGGGCTTCTCAAAAAATGATCATTTATAAAATTTATTGGACTGAATAAATGTAAAACTTGATCGTAAAACTTATGAAAAAATATCCAATTAAATTCATTCTCATACTTTCTAACATTTGTCTTGTTCAACTAACAATAAATTCTTTATTTGCAAAAATTCATATGTCATTATCAAACTTTTTATAATTAGAAAACAATTAAATAAGAAAATTTTAAAAATAGAATTCGCAGACATTCATGACGTAATGATAAGCAAGTTTCATTTCGTATGATTTCATTCATTCATTTTTCATATCATATTTGATTATTGTATGTGATAAAGTACGACAAGTGTGAATAAAACGAATTATCAATGGTCCTTTCTCTCTTTATTTGTATACTAGATAACTTGAAAACAATTTTTTTTTCATTTGACACATGACTAGTTTATAAGCATAAACTACAACCAGACAATAACAAAAAATCAGAATAAATAAAAACGTCGACATTTTTATCTTTGGACAACTGCGCGTTCACATAACTCTAACGCGTTCTATTGGAGTCAAGATTGTAGTTTGCTACAAAAAATAATGCTAGTTCTATACATGCTCACTTTGATTATCTTTCTTTACTTGTACAAATTCTATATTATTATATAGAAATGCAACATTTCGTATTCCCAGCTACCTTAAAATTACAATTTGACAGACTTCAGATGCCTTAATTGCTAAAAAACTGTAAAAATATAGTTTGACTTTTTTGGTTGATTTGCAGTATTTTACATTTTTCAACTAAGCCTACATGTTTGGATGTTTCAAAATGAAAATAATTTTTTTTTTTCATTAAATTGAGTGACAAAAACTATTTTCCTTATCAAACAAAATTTATCGTTTGGACTTGAGTGATAATAATTAATTATTGTAATAATCAATCATCAACTATTGATGTATTAACATAAATCAGACGAAAAATATTGTTCAACAATAAAATGTTTATAGTATGTATTGAACTAAAAACAGAGTTCCACAAAGGAATCCTTATGTGTTATATAGTGATAAAATATGGTGACTTCGCGCTTAATTGCATCAGCATCGTCGGATAAAACGTAAAATAAATAGTTCGGATGTTTGTTAAGTTTTTTTGGCGATAAGGTTTTTGGTACGGTTGAGCGGGAAAAAAGGAGATCGTTATCATGAAAATATGATCAGACTAAATGTCCAGCAATTCATCATCGCTGCTATCAGTTAGACACGTGGCTGCGTTTTCAGAAGTACCATCTAATAATAAGCGGGCCTCTTCAGTTGTGTTGACCTGCAACGAATTCATCAGTCTTAATTGGTCTCATTTTTTTTTCAATCGATAAACATAAATAAAACTGATACGTATTTCTTAATGGACGCATGCTAAAACTCATAAAACAGTACTTGCTTGGGTGCTCGCCTGGTCTTTTATCGATATGAGAATGAAATTTTGCAGATGATTTTTTTCAAAGGAACTCAGTTTATTTTTTCTTTAACATTAAAATACAAGCTACAACTACTTTTCTAATTCTTCCAAATTCTTCAAAAAGTACGAGATAAGTGCAATACGAAACAAAAAAAAGAGGAAGTAACTTGACAAAAAAAAAAATATTGAGATTCTTTTTGCATGAAATTGAAAAAGACAAAACAAATGAAATTGTGAAGAACGATGTGAAATGGCCATTCCAATCGAACTGCGACTCGTGCATGGTCACAATTCGTCCTGCAATCGAATAAACGAAAACAATCAATGGAACAAAACGAAAAAAAGTGCGAGTGCACAAAAACAACAAAACGAAACAAAATCTCATGCAATGTGCAGATCTTTCTTGTGGTATTTGTATGTATTGTCAAAATCGCGCACCCGGCTATATTTGACGCTGTCGTTGACTTTCCTCGTCGAGCTGGATCTTGTACAGAATTTCACACACTGTCTTGCCTTGCTGTAATTACGACAGTAGATTATCGTGACTAGAATAACGATGGCTAGAAGTATCACAGCAAAAATCAGGTCTGCAAAAAAAGCGAAGATTAATTAAACATTTTTAATTACAATAATTGATCTCAAGATGATTACTCACTAAAAACAGACGGCTTCTCATCATTTTTATGATCGTCCGGGGTATTTTGTATGGAGCTCATCTTTGAAATGCATGTAATACTGGTCTCCCATTTGAACTCGACAAAGCAATTTTTGTCCTGGAACATAAAAGTCATAGCCAACGTTATTATCTACCAAATGCTATCAGTTAACGACATTTTAATCAGTTCTACTGAACTGTAAATGTTTTATTATCTATCAAAAGTGAAATCAAAGAAGCACGTCGAATCAAATTATTCACTCAAATTTGCATAACCGTTTATGATTAAGTATCACGATTATTATCAACAATAATCATTGTGAACTTTGACTTGATTTAATATCTTGTCGGTTTTTCCATTAAAGTGTTTTTGTAACATCTCGAACTGAGAATCAATCTCAAAGTACTAACTTTGAATTAACAAAACCATAGTTTTTACTTTAATAACAGTAATCAATAGTTTGCGCAAGAAAAATTTGTAATGAATTGCGTTCCTTTTTTTTATATAGTTGCGTCAAATAATAGGATAGGAGGAAGGCAAAAAAGTGCCTCGCGGATGATAAAAATGATCCCTATTTGGATTCAGTTCACCGCAGAAGTTAAAAGGAATCTATAATTAATGTAGTAGAATATTGCGGACCGTTACAGAATGTTCCGAGCGTTCAGTCACGTTGACCGTCAAGTTCAAGATCGTTGACTCAACTTGCAATATCAGTTTGACTTCTCTCTTTCTCCCTATTTTTTTGTCACGACATTTAATTTAATCAAAGAAGTCACGATCTCCATTAATCCTCGTTAGAGCGTCTACAATTGTAGACACATTTTTCTTTCATTCAAGCTTTCAGCCCACAAGATTTTGTCGTGATCAAGCAATGTAAAAACGTTGAAAATAAAATCCGCGAAATTGCGGTTACATAATCACTATTCTCAATACCAATTTAAAATTTACGCAACGGGGGAAATCCGCCGGCGGGTAAAGCTGTTGATGGCACAAAATTGTAAACACATCTGAAAGCAACATGGCAAAATCTTGCTTGGATTTTCGGATGCAGTCACATCGAAGCGACCAAATCGTCTTTATCGAGAATCGTTGTTTGATGCCAAGTCCCGCATAGCATCGCAGGCCTTCTTTCCAGGTAAATCATTGTTATTCATTCGAGTGTGTATAACACGCCATTATGCTGCGAGATAAACCATTTCCGTGCAACTGTCTCTGTCTAATGCACTTATTGTAGACAAGATGAATGAAGGCTGCTTTTTATGTGCGTCCCCCTTTTTCTTCTATTATTCGTTAAACCACAAGAAGTAAACTTCTAATACCCAAAGGGAGAGACTGTGGCCGTTCAACCGAGTGCACTTTCATTCACCTAAACAACTTTATTATAAAATAATTAAATCAACCTCAAGATCCTATTATCCCTGACCGGCTCATCTTATCACCGCGATCGTTTGTTTATTTAATTCTTCTTTCTTTATTACCTCCGTCCCAATTCCTTCTAAAGGCTAAAACACCTGGTATGGCTGTTCAATTACACTTGGCTCCACTCATCGGTATCAGTTGGTGTCATTTTTATCTCTCCTCTCTCTCTGCTTTGTTTCTTCAAACCTCATTCTTTTGTTTAAAAGTTCATTTCGTGTTTTTACAAGATAAAATAATGTCAACAGTCAATAAAATAAAGGTACAAACAAGTGAAAAGTTATTAACTGTGAAATCAAAATGTGCGAAAATTTGAAACAGAATAAATTTAATAAAAAAGTGAATTAACAAATTAAATAACTGATGGAAATAAAAGAATGTTGATTGAAGGTTGCAACTGAAAAGGTTGAAAAAGAAACATTCGCGAATTGGTTTTTTGGTCTTAGTTCCAATTTGGGAGAGGTAATAATTTCGTAGAAAAACCAAAGATAAGAGTGTATTATGTATATGAAAGGAGATTGGATGGATACATGTTTTGATATTGTGATGTAACGCGACGCCGAATGGCGACGAAGCCGACACGCTAGAGTTTGTTTTCATTAAAAAGAAAAATAATTGTCCGGCGATAAAGTAAATAGTTTTCAGAATTACTCGATGAACACGTAAACATTTGATTTTATCAATAAAATAAATCGATAAACTAAAAACTACTGTAATACTCATTTTTATAAGAAATGTGTGAACATTTGTGAACATTTTGTATTTCCGTTAGTTGCTCTCCCGCTATTGGGAATCGCTTAACAATTCGACAAAGCGCGGAACATTCGATAGGCGGAAGACGTGAGTACGAGGCCTGCATTTTGTGAGTGTTGTCATCTGGCAGGAAGCGGTGTGTCTGGTTTCATACATAACATTTTCTCTTTGAACCGACTCCGTCGAATTTCAACGCGCTCGCTGTATTTATAGGTATGCGATCAGTTGTCTTATCAAATATTGTACCTCAGTCTTGGTGTTTGGTTTTTTGAACGATATTTGCCCGGCGGCGAGTACCAAAAAAAACGTTCCTGCTAATATAACATAACTTTGAGCTTCGTTGGGTGTCGTTCAAAGAAAAACAAAACAAAATTCCTCGTAGACTTCGGACAAAAAAATAACAAAAATGAAAATTCAAACCAGAGTTTATTATTTATTATCATAAATCGAAGGAAAAAATTGAACGCCATAGTCGTTTGTTATTTCTTCATCTAATTTATTTTTGGCGATAACATGGTGAATTTATCACTCACAGTTATCGCAATAGTTTACCTTAATACGTCCGCAATTGTTTATTGCCGATAAAATTGTGTACGTTCGTATATTATTTCCATCTGAGTATTTTTTTTTCCTTGTTGAACAATTTAATAGATAACGGTTTTGTTTCATCCGACTCCGCATAGCACACAAACGTGACATTTCGCCTCCAAACGTCCTCTCCTTTATTGTGCATTCAAATATCCCAAGAAATTCTACTTCGTTCCACTTTATACACTATTACGCAAACTCAATATACGATTCTCCATAAAATATACATTTCCTTAAAATAAGAAAATAAAATGAAATAAAAAACAACACGTTTATTTTCAAACATCACATTTCCTTCGCAGAACGTCTCGTCTTACACCGATCCAAGGGTTTATTCATCGGACAAATCTGTATCCTGAGAATAAAAAAGTCGCCATCTGCATACACATCTTTCAACTGGCCCAACAATTGATTTTTATAGCCTTTGACAAAGTTCTCTCAATCAACACGTGTGCTTCGCTGAAAAAAGAATCGCGACGAACCTGGCAGTCACATGTTTTCCTCCTTTCTGGGAAACTCTGAAAATTCAAACTTAACCTCTCGGTCTGCACGAAATGGTCAAATAATAATCACTCTCGTTACTATAACAAAAAGCGAAGGTCGTTGAAACTTGAGAGTTCACTCCTTCGGAGAAATCGACGTTTAGTTTCTGACGTGTGAATAGGCCGGTAATTTTTTTTTCTTTTTTTTTTCAATACCATAGGTTTGAGAGTTTCTCATTAATCTTAACTTGCATAACTCGCAACAGAGTAACAGAGAGAAACTAGTTTGGTGGATAGGGAAAAGTTTCGCGACAATCTCGGCGCTTTTCCGGTGACGCATGAACTGGTTGCGAGAAACCCAGCAGAAAGCATCAGCATTTCGAGTCTAAATCGCTGTCTTGTAGTTTTACGAGCGATGACTCATCGGTTCTGCAACCTCCCGAGCACGCGATCGCTCATTAATTGTATCGTCCAGTTAAAATTCATCGTTCAAACGAGCCTCTCTTTTTTTATTAAACCCATCATACATCAGACGTAGGATCAAATGTTCTATTCTCCAGGCCTGGGCAGATGTGCGGCAGAAGGGTGACCACATTTGGGCCGCTGCTCGAGAACTTGTAAGGCTAATTTGCTGGTCCACAATGGGCCCCTTCAAAACGGCCTGGTTTTCAAATGCCATTGTCTCCATCGGGTTCGGTTTTGTCCGACATCAAAATTGAGTTGTCTTTGAGAAAATGATGTAAAGTTCGAGCTTTCCTCGTTTGTTCATTAATCACACTGTTTAATGTCATTAACCCATTCTCGGTAATGAAATTGAACCTCAAGATGTTTGACTTTCTTCTTTTAATTAATTCTTATCCTTTTGAAAAGAGTTAATGATTTCAGTGTAAATAGAATTATAAACTGAGTTTTTTTTCAGTTTTTTAATGTTGTTATTCATGTTTTTTAATGTTTTAACGTATTTTTCAATAAAAATGCAGATTTTTTATGATTTTTTATTTTTAACTGAATTTTTACTTTCAAATGATGTTTTATTTGTAACTCGTGCGTTCATATTTCATTTGTATACTTGGAACTGAATTTTAAGATTTTATTACCCTGTAATTGAATGTTCACAATAGTCGACATTGAACACACATGTTTTATACGACTCTATATTTTCTAATTTCAACGAAAAGATTTTGAACATAAAATATTTCCGCTTTTTCAAAATTCAACCGAGAATTTTCTTTCTTATAAATAGTTTTACGATGTTTTAGCTAAAAACCGCTTGCTTCTTTTGTACGCTTTTCAAATCTGAAACATCAAAAATTGTTCCATGTGAATCTAATTGGAGAATATAACTGACGAGACATTCAAAATTTTTTCATATGTTAAGATTTTTATCTTCGAAAAGTATTTTTAAACCATTTTGGACAAGCTGGAAATTTAATTAAAGTATGTGCAAAATTAAAGTGAAAATGTTCAGCTTTACTAATGGATTTTAGAATTGATGAATTTTAAGATTGGATCAACTCTCAGATAATTATCGCGGTTATGAAGTTATATTCTCGTTTTTATGAAGTCAAGTGAAAAGAGAAGTGTCCCTCTTTTTTTTTCATTAGTACCACACAGAATAATTAATCAACTTTTTTTGTACAAACATACATTAATCGTTTGTCGAACCGTCCTTTTGCTTGATGCCTAGGGCGATTAATCACTCTGACATTCTGTCATAAAAAAATGATCCATCCGAAATGTAATTAATATTCCCTATCTATTATCCTATACCTTCGCATAATATTTTACTTACAAACATTATTCAAACGGGAACTTTTTTTCAATTAGACAAAATGGAGTCGAAAAAAACCAGAACCGAGAGAAAAAAATATCCCAACTTGATAAATTCGACCCGACCTGTCCATGTTTGTTTCCCGAGATTCCACGAATCGTTTGATTTTCATAACTCAACGTTCCAAAAAGTCAAACCGTTTTTTATTTATCTTCTTCCTTCGCAGTGCCAAAACAATTCGACAAAGTTTGCGACGAGAGATAAATCCAGCGGGACAGGTCAAGCCCAACAATAAACAAACAGTCGGCCATTGAAGGAGCTGAGACGAACAATCGGGCCTTGTTGACGGGGGAGAGGCCGGGCCCGCATTCTCGGAACACTTGAATTTTTTAGCGCGAAAAGTCACCAATTAGAAGAAACATAAACAACGATAAACAAAGGGCCCGACTGTGCTCTCGTATATTCACATCATGGGCTATCTAGTCTCCATGATTCACATCCTCGAGACATTCTCAGGCTTAATTTTCGTGAACCCTCGTCAAAAACATTTTACAAACGCCCAAGATGCAAAAATAAGACGGAGAAAGAAAGGAGGAACGAGTAAGAGAGAGACGGACAAAAAAGGGCGGGAAATTCCGCCTCCCGGCGTGTCAAAAAAATAATCAATAATGACAGCGTAAACAAATTACATACAAAAGGATGCAAAAAAGAAGAGAACCGATCGGCGCAAAAAATCGCCGAAGGCTCATCGGCTCGCGTAGGATCGTGCGATCCAATCGTGACGTATTTTGAATGGAACTCGTTAGGCGAGTCGAGCGTCCGCCTCCTGCCCACGGATTCACTCAGTCTTCGGCGAACCGTCATAGCGCAGAGATCGGCTCGCCCGACCGATCGTCCGAATTCCTCGGCCGGTTCATTCGTTTTGTTTACAAAAGTTTGTTCATTTACCGGATGAAAAATCGAAAGGAAAAGTAAAAGACTTGTTTGTTCACGCACGCGAACTTTGTTACGCAGTGTTCGAGGTGACTTTCACATCCGGCAGTGTGGTTACATCACGTGAACTCGCTGATGGAATAAATGTCATCTGTTAACATGTGGATGAACGTACATTCTCGTTGGTGGGTACAAAGCAAAAGTGCAACATCATCTTTGACCATTTTTGTACCATTCAATTGTCTAGCTCTGAACTTTTACTTTTTTTTTCATCGTTACGTCTTTTTTGTTTACCTTTTCGTAACGTAAATAGTATCCAGTTTTGACAACTAGATCAACAAGGACGTGACCTTCAAAAAGTCACGTTTTCTCCGACAACAATAAAGATCGAATTTCTAAAATGTTTTGTTTTCTCTTTTTTTTTCATTTTATCTTTTTTCTGTTATGACAATTCGTATTATGATCACTTGTCGAATTGTTTATTTTCGTGTAGCGATAAAGAAATGACCTCTGGTCTTGGCTGCAACCGGCGTGAATAAATTGCACCGGACGAACGTACGCTATTGACTACAGAAACTGGAAATCGGGATGCTGGGAAATTACGCATCGCGAAATGATAAGGTTGGGTCTTCGATTTCAAGATTTGTCTCGGTCATCATCTTCGTTTTTGCACGGTTTCGATTACGCGCACATGTACCGAACAAAAATTGTTGCCTCCACGCCGGGGCTGCGAATTATTTACCGAGAGAGGTTGCGCATCACAATTACAGCAATAAACCGAAAGCTAAATTTGTAATGGAATTATTAGCGTTGAAAACAGGTTCCAGTCATTGATTTTTTTATTTTCTTTTTTTTTGCAATCGACGATCCACTGGTGGGAAATATCTCTGGCGGAGTTGCTGTTTTGACATTATGGTGCACCGAAAATAACACTTCAGTTTGCTATTGTTTCTTTTGGAATTTCTTTGTAGTTTTTTTTTGCAATTTTTAGATCGGGATTTTTTCGAATTTTTTTGAAGCTGTAAATATTTGCACATGTTCTCACACTATAAAAAAATCCAAATTTTCAAATATTGAAATTACAGAAATAAAATTTTCGACTGTTTTAATATTGGTTCTGAAATTAAATTGGTGTACAAATAAAAAAATCAATGTCTAATGAGGCTTCGATCAAATTGCATCATTATTGTCCAATTCAAATTCGTTCAGAAACGTAACGCTATTATAAATCCATCGAATCAGTTGGAACGACAACAGTACCAATTATACCAATTTTTTGTCCCTTCTCATTTGATTCATATTTATGAAGTAATGTCATAGTTTAATATATTGCTTTCAGACAATCGGTTGAGCATTTCCATAAACGATAATCACATTCATCCCAAGAGCCACAGACTGAACGAAAAGAAAAAAAAAATCATGCCTTCGTGTCTATTATCAAAGCTGTTACACAAACAAAAGACATTCGCCATTAAAGTCAACACTGTCAGGCACTTCGGCCGAGGCAAATATTTACAGTTTATCCAGCGTTTACGGCGCTGAGGACGAGAAGTAGGCGAGATTAACGCCGGCAAGATTAATGGCACGAGATAAAACGAGAAGATAGAAATTAAAATCTGTAGTCGGGGGGGCTGGATGAAAAATTGCCGATGCACATTTTTCTTAGATCCTCGCTGATCATCGACGTCGCTACAACTCACCAGCCGAAAGGTTCAAGGTGCTATGAAAAATCGCAGTCTCTTATCTTACCGTCATTTAGAAAGTGACGAACATCATCTTAACTAAACAAAAAAGAAAACAAAAACAAAAAGAACAAAAATACTAAATAAGCAATCTTCAAAAGCGCTTTAGATGGCGACTAAAATTCCTGATCTATCAAGTTACGATACTTTGTAAAATTTGAACAATTTCATTAGATGGGTTAAAAAATAAGAAAGAAATAAAATTGTACAAGTTAGTTTCGCTTGATGTTGTATCGGTTGGGACAAAAAGTTCACGTCCCGGTTGGAAAGAACGCGCCGTCGGTGCGAGTGTTGCTTACAAATCGCAGATTCACATCGCGAGCTTCTTAAAACTGGTTACACGTGTTGAATACATTAGCGCGGACGAGGTCGACATACCAACGCGGAGGCCTCAGACATGTCATCTCGTTTTCGTGCCATCCATTGGTGCCGCGGCGGGATTGCGTAACAATGGTTATGAGGCGCGATGTGCAACGATAATGGGCACGCGGATTGATCAATCCACCGATACTTGAAGCCATCGCGCCGTTCACTTTGAGCATCGCTTCGCTATCTCGTCGCATTCATCTCAAGCGCATTCAAACCACTTGACTAAAAAGCCTGACTCACTGGCTAATAACAATTATTTATCCAGATAATATTTGTTCCTCTCAAGTGAACCGCTTATCGCGCCGGAAGTTGAGTCAGGGCCTCGCGAAAATCTATTTTTAATTTGCCGAAAAAAGAATAAACATAAATCGAAAACTTGTTTGCAAGAATTTCTCTTTTTAAACAAATTTATGTTGAAATTGTTGAATCGAAAGAAGCTAGTTTTGTTATTTTTTCGATTATTTTTAGAGTCTTTTATCGGTGAAAAATTTGATAGAAAGTTATTCATCCTTGAATGATGAATAATTTCAAATATTTTTTAATGAAACATAAAAAACGATAAAAAAGGTCGAGAATTGATCCAGGTTCAAAATGCACCTTTTCTACTTCTAATTTTGCTATAAAATTCGATCTTTGATACCCGGTAATTAACAGAAAAATAAAAAGATTTAAAAAACGATTTATGTCAAATGTAAAATTAATTAATTGAATATAATTTAATTATAATTAATTTAAATTTTTTAATTAATTTCAAATTTTGTAACTATTTTAAAACTATTTTTTTACTTGTAAAAATTAAAAATCTAAAAGTCACAAAGAATTGTTCAAACTAAAATTATTTCTCTGTTACAGGTGAACATCAAGAAGCGAAAAACCATGGATCTCCGGCTAGTTCTCCTTCTATCGTGTGCCTTTCCAATCGGATCGTACGGCTGCTCGAAGATCAACGGTTGTGATGAATGTCATACATTCTCATCCTACGAGGAGCACCGATGTCCAAGTTGGGTCAATCCCGAAATCACCTTTACGCACAAGCTAAACAGCGATGTCACAATCACGTGCTCAAACGGAGAAAATGTAGAATCGTTTCCTGGCAGGAACCTCGATTTACAACGAACCCCGAAGTTGAAAATCGAAGGCTGCGAAATTTCTCCAGATCTATCGCTGGTCGATTATGCTGAGAAATTAGGCATGCCGAATGTTTCTGAATTGACGTTACGTAAAATCAAGACCGATAGTACCCTAACTTCAAAAAACCTGGAAAGGTTCGAAGGCCTTAAAACATTGGACCTGGCCGAACTCGGGCTGCCTTACCTGGACGAGGGACTTTTGGCTGAGACGCCTAATCTGTTGGAACTGAATTTGCGTGATAACCGAGTAAATCTCTCGAAGTCCTTTTTCGACGGGGCACCGAAGCTGACGTTCATTGATTTGGGTCGAAACGAGGTGACGTTTATTCCGTCGAGGATTTTTCACAACCTCAAGGACCTCTATCACCTCAACATCTGGGGCAACAACATCACGAAAATCAACCAGGAGTGTTTCTACAATCTCAGCTCGCTCCAAGTTCTTGAAATGTCGACGAACCCACTGGAAGAAATCAAGCCTGGGAGTTTCGACCTCCTCGCATCATTGACGACTTTGAAGTTGTCAAACGTGAAGCTGTCCAGTTTGCCGGAGAATATGTTCCAGTTCAATAAGAATTTGTTGAAAGTTAAGATGCAGAAAAATTCCGTCAACATCACCGACATGCCGAGGGGACTTTTGAGCTACCTGCCGAATCTCACAGAGGTCATGATAGTGTCGTTTGGCTTGACGAGCATCCCGAACGACACCTTCAGAAATTCAACTCAGATTAAAACTCTCGACCTGAGTCAAAATCAACTGCAAAGCCTTCCAGCGGATCTGTTCAGCGGGTTGGAGAATCTAGAAACGTTGATCTTACAGAAGAACAAGCTTGAATCGATTTCTAGTCTTCTGTTTCGTGACCTTGAGAAGTTGAAAACGTTGAATCTTGAAAGGAACCAAATTAGGGTTGTTGTAGAGTGAGTAAATTTGTTAATCAACTTGATCAGCTTTAAAGAGAATTGTGATTTTAATCATTGTGTGATGCTGACTGTTTGTTTATGTTTTAGCAATCAATTTAAGGGTTTGAAATCTTTAGAAACCCTCAACATGGGCCGAAACCAGATCGAGAAGATGGAACCAAGCTCTATGAATTGGCTTGAATCGTTGAGGCGTGCCGATTTTCATCACAATAGGCTCAGTACTTTTCAAAATGAATATTCTTCGCCGTTCGGTCACAACTATAAGAACTTCACGGTTCTCAATCTAAGCCACAACGAAATCTCCATGATCTACAGCGATTGGACTATTTCAATATATTTGAAACAATTAGATCTGTCGCACAACAATTTTACGTTAATAGATGTAAGTTTTTTGAATTTAATTATCACTCATACAAAAAGTGGTTTTCAAAAATAGTTAATAATTTTATAAAACGAAAAATATTTTAATTAATGAATTTGTTGTCTCTTTCAGGATATTGATGTCCAATTTGTAGCGTCTAATCTCTCGGTGGATTTATCGTATAACAAAATCAGGTCGATTGACTTTAACGTCGCGAGGATCCTGAGCAGAAATGACGAATCGACAGATGCGTCGAACGTGTCCATCAACATCAGCCACAATCCAATTGTTTGCGACTGCAATCTTTACAACTTCAAGAGGTTCCTTGAGCGCAAACTGCCTGCAGCTGCAAACAAATTGGTCAGTTTTGAGATGGACTCGCTGGTCTGCCTGGAATCTAAAAATTTCACGAACATGGACGTGCGTTTTGTCAAGTCTGAGAACTTAGTTTGCGACATCGATGATTGCCCGAATTCCTGTTCCTGTACATTCAATCCTGAGAAAAAGGCGAATCTCGTGGACTGTTCCAATCAACAACTCACCGAGGCACCTGATCTGTCTCTGTTTACGGATAACAGATTGATCTATCTGAATCTCACTGCAAATAAACTTAGGAGCTTACCGACTAGAGATCAACCTAACTACAATTTGGTGACTAAGCTTTACGCGTCCCACAATCAGATAAAATCTATCAACGAAACCAACATCTACCCTAACTTGACGGTATTTATTAATCAATCAAAGTTTATTAACTTTAAACAGATCAATTGAATTTTTCAAACAATCAATTAAACTAATTACTTACAGGTTCTCGCCTTGGACCACAACAACTTGACAATTCTGGACAAAAACACTTTGGATGCCATCACGAACAACTTCTTCGACGAACTGAAGCTCGACCACAACTCTTGGTCTTGCAACTGCGACTCACGTTATTTCCTCAATTTCACTCAACGATATCACAACCTCATACCTAAGGATGTCGTCTGTTCTGAGAACGGCAAGCCGTTTTTCGAGTTGACAAGCAGTGACATCTGCTCCGAATCAGATATCGTCATTTACCTCAGCGTGCTTATCGCCCTGATAGCAATTGTGATTGCAATCATCGCAGTTCTGTATTATCGATACCAGGTGGAGATTAAGATTTGGCTGTACGCCCACCAGTGCTGTTTGGGGCTCATCACAGAAGACGACCTGGACAAAGACAAACCCTACGACGCCTTCATCAGTTACTCCCACAAGGACGAGCATTTCGTCGTGAACGAGCTGGTCAAGAAACTCGAGTCCGGGCCACAGCCTTACAAGCTCTGTTTGCACTTCCGGGATTGGTTGGCCGGTGATTTGATTCCCAGTCAGATAGCGAGGTCGGTCGAGGACTCTAAAAGGACCATCATTGTGTTGTCGAAAAACTTTTTGTCCAGTGTCTGGGGGGCGATGGAGTTCCGTGCTGCGCACAGACAGGCACTGATCGAGGGCAGGGCCCGAGTCATAGTTGTAATTTACGGCGACGTACCAGCAGACAACGAACTCGATTCCGAGCTGAAGGCGTACTTGAAAATGAACACGTACGTTCAGTGGGGCGACAAGTGGTTCTGGGACAAACTTCGCTACGCAATGCCCCATGGACCTAAGATCAAGGGGGTGAAGAAAGATGTTCCCAGCAAAAACAACAACGAGACCTTGTCTCCTGCGACGATTAGCAAAAGCCCATCTTTGGGACAATCGATGCTCAACATGCCGACAGTTTCGATCATTCCAAAAACAGACGTCAATGCGCGTAATGGTCAGACGCCAATTTATGGCTTGGAGAAGATTCTCAACGGTTCGATCGTTAAGGAGGACATTATGAATGGCATCACGAATGAAGCGATGCTGAAGAAGGACATTTTGGATGATGGCTATCATGACACTGTGAACGAGGAAGACGATGGCGGCTTCAACAACAGGTCCCATTACGGACACATTATGTTTAATTTTAATAACTCGCATAGTACGATGGTCTGAGAGTGGAGAGAAGAGTGCTCTTGTACATAGATTTAAAAGTTCTTTTTTTATGTCGCTGTTTATAGTTGCTTCGTATGAGATGTAATGAGTTGGTTTACGATGATCGTGGAGATCGTAACGTTGAACTTGTGACTTAACTGTTTGTCTTTGTGCGAGTGAGAGATACGTTTTGCAAAACGTAAAATAGTATACGTAATTATTAAGAAGTTTTGTAGTTTTTTTATATCAAAGAAGAGAATAAGTTGTAAAACATATAGTGTTTAAGATCTAAGCTTTTGTACGTGATAAAAAGACTGAACGGTCGTTACTTGGCATTTATGCAAATTTCAGCTACGGTCGGTCAAACCAAAGATCTGATGCCCACTGCTTTTCAGATTTAATACTTATACTTACATGTGTTTATTTTTGTTTTCGTTCATTTCATTTACGTTCTCAGATACAGATGATACTCAGTTCGACTGATAGCTAATGTTGCGGTGAGAATTTGCATAATTGCAGTGTTGTTTCAAAATGGTATTTTATGATCGCTAAATAGGAAGTAAAACTTTTGAAGAATTTCATTAAAAACGTACTCGAGAAATGGCTGATTCAACTCCGCATTTGACTCATAACTTTACGTTCAAATAAGTATTATTTATTTGTAATAACAATCACCGCTCGAACTGTGTTATTTAATTTTAAGAAAATATAATCCATCTTGTTTTTTTCAAACACGACTTTTTATTTGCCTTTAAAATGAACTCAATCGATCAATATTGTTTGGGCCGTTGTAAATTAGTTCTTATTATGTAAAAGAAAGTTCTTTAACATCGACAAATACCACCTGAACGTACACCATTCACTTTTCTTCTATAATTTTTACTTCTCAAGAAAACTTTATTCTTTCTCTTCTCACAATAATAATAGTAGTGGTTGTAACGTTAAAAGTTCCTACTTAAATTAATTTTGAACGTGTCAAACATTGCGAATAGTTGAAAAAATGAGAAAACGAAAATAGAAACATAAATGTTGCGAACATTGTTTGATACTGATTCATTTTATCAATTTTTTACTTATCAAAGATTCGTTATATTTTCGTACCGATAAAGCGATGACCCCTTCTTCCAATTGTTAGTTGTGATCGGTGCGCTGAACTTGTAATCGCACGTGAAGTGAATTTGAAGGTTTTCAGGCATATCAAAATTAAAAAATCTCCAATGTCAGATAGTGAGTATTACAATATGAAAAAACTGCAAAGATTGATTTAAATAACTGCATGTGAACTCAGTACAGTGACACACTATCGACCTTTATTATACTAATCAACAGAAAAATCATTATCAGATTCCTTGTTCAAACATGTCTTAAATCTGCGTATCAGCAATTTTCATTGAAACCAACTCGAGGGAAAGAGTAAATCAACTTTTTGATACTTCCGTCATTTTTTACATGTCAGATGTAAATAAATTCAATAAGAAATCTTTTGCAAAATCCGAACATTTTACTGAAAATAGTTATAACTTAATCAGCGAATGAGTTAATCATTCGAAAGATTAGAATATCTAAATCATTGTATTACAGTGGAATATTATTGCAGGTGACAAAAGAAAAACTTCATGGATCTCAAGCTGCTGGTGTTGCTTCTGTCTTGGGTATTTCCGATTGAATCAGTCCTGCCCGTTTGTACAAAACATTCAAACTGCTCTTGTTCAGAGACTCTTCATTTAGAAGTTGTTTACTATTGTCCTTCGAACAAGCCCGACTTTGAAATTGAGTAAGATTTTGTTATATCCCACTATACTTATCTCCTGAATTTTTGGAAAGCAAATTTTTTTAGAATCAGCCAAGAGCTAAGAATTGTTAAAAAATTACGTCCTATACTAATTTATAAATTAGTGATAGATACGATTTACTCAATGAGAAACTTAAACCAAAATTGTGTGGTTTTACACAGTTTCACGTACCTTCCGTTTCCAACCGCCAAAATCACTTGCCTGGGAGAACTTGGACTGGAACAATTCTCAGGAAATATCAACAAGTTAGAACATTTCAGTATACTGAAAATCGAAAATTGCGACGTTCCAGGAAACGTTTCACTGGCTAAAATATTGACTGGAATTGGTTTTAAAGACATCAAAGAGATGGCCCTGTTCGAGAAACACCTCACTCCAAAAAACTTTGAGGGCTTCGATAGGCTCAAAAGCTTGGAGATTTCTAGTCAAAATTTACTAGTGCTAGACGAGCATCTGCTAAATGGAGCTCCTAACCTTGAGCTTCTGCATCTGAATAGTAACCAGATCAGGGCAATTCCCGAGTTATTTTTCAGCAAATTGTCACATTTGCACACATTCGCCCTCAGCGGCTCCGGAATGGGTGCCATTCCGACAAAGGCACTACAAAAAGCCAAGAAATTGACTCTGCTCAGAGTTGATAAAAACTCTTTGAAAGAAATCAACGGCGATTCCTTCAAAGGTCTGACCTCTCTTAGGGTTATAATCCTAATAAAAACTTTTTTGAAAGAGATCAAGCCTACGACTTTTGTTGGACTCTCTAAATTGTCACACCTACGAATCGGTTTCTTGAGTGTACAAAGTTTGCCAGAAAATTTGTTTGAGCATAATCGAGACTTGTCTTTTGTTTTTATTTACTATAATTTTCGCAACATAACCAGATTACCGGCTGGACTTTTCAGTAACTTTCCAATACTTGAGGAAGTTATGTTGGTTCAAATTGGCCTGCACAGCATTCCAAATGACACTTTCAGGCATTCTACTGAACTCAAAAAAATCGACCTGAGCTACAATTATCTGGATGACCTTCCAGAGGATCTGTTTGATGGATTGACAAATCTTGTATTATTGACTGCTATGGTCAATCAACTGGAGACTGTTTCCGATCGGCTATTTCGTGAGCTAAAGAATCTAAAGGTCCTGAATCTCGAAATGAATCGAATAAAGACCATTAAAAAGTGAGTACTTGTTGAACATTAGTATTTGAAATAGTTATTAAACTGATGGTTTTGGTTCGGTTATTTCAGCGATCAATTTATCGGATTGAGTTCTCTGGAACAACTTTTTATGTCAGCGAATGAAATCGAGATCATAGAGCACGAGGCTATGAAACCGCTGAAGAAACTGAAAATCGCACGTTTTCAGCAAAACAAGCTCAATTTTAGAGACTCGAAACCACTCAACGGTATTTTAACATCGCCGTTTTCATTTTGCTCGAATCTGCAGGTCCTGAATCTGAACAATAACTTCATCTCGATTATTTTCAACGATTGGATTCATACATTATCTGAATTAATAATTTTGAACTTATCGAATAACAACATTACTATGATTGATGTAGGTAACTTATTTATGTTGTACAAACTCCTCTTGCAATTTGAAAATTAATTAACTAATTAACTTTTGATAACTTTTGCTTTTTCTAGGATAATGTTATGTCAAAATCTAATAAAGTCGCTATTACCATTAGCGATAACCCCATAATTTGCGACTGTACGTTTTATAACTTTAAAAAATTCATAGAGGATAATTCTATCGAAAAAAGTAAAAAAAACTTTCATATCAATCCTCTAATCTGCAAAGGACCTGAAAATATGGCTGGATTAGACGTAAGAGACGTTGATTCAAAAGACTTAGTATGCAAAATGACTAACACAAACACCAGTAGAGTCTGTCCTGATCATTGCCAATGCGAGTTTAGTCCTTACAAAAATGCAGATCTTGTGGACTGTTCAAATCGGAATTTGACTAAAGCCCCATTTAAGTTCTTCCCATCTAAGGAAGGAAGTTCGGTCCATTTAAATCTTACTGAGAATAGACTCAGATATTTACCCTCAAAATATCAAACGAATTACAATCTGGTAACCAAACTGTACGCATCTCATAACCAAATAGAGTTTCTTGACGAGATCAATATCATTCCAACTCTGAAGGTATTTTCAAATTTCGTTTGAGATTTTTTTTTAATTTTCGAACCATTTTATTATAAACCTTGACGTTTCCAGGTTTTAACCTTGGACCACAATAATATGGAAATTTTCACGAAAAACACAATCCATGCCATAACGAACTCATCAATTGAGCAACTAACCCTCGCCAACAACCCCTGGGCCTGCGATTGTGCAGCTCGTGAATTCATATATTTTGTAAACAACTATTATCGCAAACAGGACGTTGTCTGTTTTCAAAACAAGAGACCTTTTCTAGAGATAACAGAGGCCGAGATCTGCTTCAACAACAATGAAATTATTTACATCAGCGTGTTTATTGCTGTGATAGTAACAATGATTGCAGTTGTTGCAATTTTGTATTATCGATATCAGACGAAGATTCAAATTTGGTTATACGCCCACCAGTGCTGTTTGGGGCTCATCACAGAAGACGACCTGGACAAAGACAAACCCTACGACGCCTTCATCAGTTACTCCCACAAGGACGAGCATTTCGTCGTGAACGAGCTGGTCAAGAAACTCGAGTCCGGGCCACAGCCTTACAAGCTCTGTTTGCACTTCCGGGATTGGTTGGCCGGTGATTTGATTCCCAGTCAGATAGCGAGGTCGGTCGAGGACTCTAAAAGGACCATCATTGTGTTGTCGAAAAACTTTTTGTCCAGTGTCTGGGGAGCGATGGAGTTCCGTGCTGCGCACAGACAGGCACTGATCGAGGGCAGGGCCCGAGTCATAGTTGTAATTTACGGCGACGTACCAGCAGACAACGAACTCGATTCCGAGCTGAAGGCGTACTTGAAAATGAACACGTACGTTCAGTGGGGCGACAAGTGGTTTTGGAAAAAGCTTTGGTATGCAATGCCGCATGAACCTAAGATCAAGGGCCTTAAAAAAGTGTAACATGAGAAATCATTAATATAATCATCTTCAACGTGAGCACTTTGACTTGTAAAAGATTAACTGGAATTTATTTGTGTACATCAGGACCTAAGCCTTTAATCTTTTCATCAATCGATACTATTAGATTTTATTCACTTTCATAAAAAAATGTCTAAAAGAAAGGTATTTATTTATAACCATCGCTGGTCAAACAGTGAGCAGCGTAAAAAATGTAATTAAGAAGAACATTAAAAATTGAAAAAAAACTAGCCAGGTCGTTCACTCTTCAGGTATTTCAATCGTCAGAGTCCAGTTACCTATCCAGTTACTTCATTTTTGGATATTCTAATAATTACAATCTGATTACTTTCAAATCGATTAAAATGTGATTATTTTCTAAATGAGTTAAAATCAGTTGAATTTGGTACAAAAGTGATGAAATAATGAAAAACAACAAATGTGATAAATCGTTGAATTTTTTTTTTTGAATATTTTTGTAGACTTCGTACCTCCACTAATGTTTCCAAATTACTTCAAATCGTTCGAAAGGTTCATTCATGTTTCAGCGATCTTGCGATGAGCAGGATACTTTTTTTCTGAGCGAAAAACTTTCAAGAACCTGCGATTTAGTAGTTCGTAAGTATGATATGTTATTTACATTAATCGAAAGTGGTATTTTTATTGATAAATGAAAAAAAAATTATTTAATTTATAATGCAATTTGAGATTTTTGACGAATGATTACCAAATTGAAAAATTAAATGAAGCACACAAGATACAATAACATTTTTCGAGAAATGATTCACAATTTCTAATGAAAAAAGAGAATCAAAGAAAAGAAATTGTTTGGCTTTTTTGAGTTCAGATCGTTCTCGTAAATTCAAGTCGTAACACGCTCAGTTTGTTTTGATAGTGGGAAAATTGGGCGTGAAAAAATTGATGTATAAGTTTCTGGGCGTAAATTAAAAAAAAAAGAAAAATAAAACAATTTCGTTTGATATTTATGAAGTCAATTTATGGTTTTTATCTAAACATTGAAATGTTCAAGAAATTATTCAAACATTATAAACAAGAAAGGGTGCAAAAATTAATAATCATTTTGGTTTTCAGAGATCATCGATCGATATGACTCGAAGGATATTTTCTGTTTTAATCATTACCTTGCTAGTGCAAGTAACTTTGACAATCGAACAAACTTGTCCTACAATCAAGAGATGCACGACATGTTCAACCACCGACCACTTCACCATAACTTGCAATCCTGTCGCGAAATATGTGACAGTGAAATGCAACAGCGAAACAGTCCTTGACAGGTTCCACGTGAAGTTTGAAAACCTTACTGAACCTTTTAACAAGCTTCAACTTCAAAACTGCAGATTTCGAACCGACTCCACAATCAGTTCCTTTGTGAAAAAACTTGGGTTTTTGGAAAATCTTTCGGGACTATTCCTAAACGGCCCCAATTTTTCGTCCCCGTTAACTGCAGGACACTTAGAAAGTTTCAAACATTTAAGTTTGTTAATAGTTGAAAACTGGACATTTGATTCATCTCTAAATCCATTCAGAAATTTGTTGAATTTGAGAAGACTGAGTTTGTCCTCGAATAACATCAGATTCATAGACGATTATGCGCTAGAAAATCTCAAGCAGTTGAAGGCTCTGGATCTTTCAAAAAATACTCTCGAGGCGATCTCAAGGTACTTCTAAATTGGATCAAGATTTTTAATTCGGCAATTAGGTAATTTTGTTTAATAATTTTGTTTCGTTTTTCTTTTTTTTAGGCAAACTTTTAGTGGTCTTGAGAAACTGATACAATTGAACCTTTCGCACAATCGGTTATCAGTAATTCACCAGTACACGTTCAAGGATTTGGTGAATTTAAAAATCCTGGATCTGTCTCATAACGAGCTGAGTTTAATGAACCCATTTAAAATCGGTCCATCACTGGTCGATCTCAGCCTGGCCAATAACAAAATCACCAAATTGTATTCAGAATGGTTGGATCTCAAACAACTTCGAGTGCTCAACTTGCAGTCAAACAGGATTACACAAATTTCTGTAAGAATTTTTCAAACAAAACTCTTTTTTCATATTCTCTGATTCTTCATCGTATTTTTTTATTTTTTACTTTTGAAGGTTTTTTTTATTTTCTGTTTTTCCATTTTTTCTTTCTTTTCCATTTAATCAAATGTTTGATTTTTTTTCAGTCGGAAAATTTGGCATTCAAATCCACCGACGTGTATTTGAATCTGATGAATAATCAAATCAGAACTATTCGCATCGACCCAGAAAAACTTTCTACGATCATGAAGAGGGATTCTAAGATGACCAACGTCCTGGTTGATTTCAGTTTCAATCCTGTTGAGTGCAACCATCAGACGTACAACTTGACGAAGTATTTTAATAACGAGCTGGAACCTAACATCAAAAAGGTTTTCCACTTTGTGTTACGCAAGTGGAAGTGCAACGAATTGTAATTTTTTCAAAGTTTGCATCTCAACATCGTCAAGATCATTAATCGGCGAGTTTGTATTTGGAGCGCTGAATACAATGTTTATTTTAACAACTGTTCGACTCAAGAATTAAAAAAACGCACAATAGACAATATTCAGAAATCATTGAAAAACGCTTGTCGTTCAAGTTGTAAACATTTTTTATAATAATTATTGATTTCAATTTTATTTTAATAGTATTCAAAAACAGTTCTCCTAATCGTTATTGATTCTCAGTTGTCATTGTTATTTTTAGATTAATTTTTACTCAAACTACTCAATTAGGAATTTCAATCTTTGTATTCAAAAAAAATTATTTTTAAATGAATAAACTTTTTTGATCAGAAAAAATTCTTCGTTTAATATGTTTATTGTCCTTGTTCATGATAATTAATAAAAATACAAAAACACCTTTTTGAATTGAAAAGTGTGCAAGTGTTTGAAAAGCCATGAGAAAACTCACCCAAACGAACGACGGAGCGCTGATCCCTGCTGATTCATTACAAATCATTCTTACTTTTGCTACGTATTTTTCAGCTGTATCAAAGAGAAATAGTAATTTTTAGTTATAAAGTAATCTTGATTGAAAGTAAAAAAAGAAGAAATTAACAAGTTTACTTACCAGTAGTAATATTGCAAATCTTATCATTTGTAAACGTTAGTATCACAACATCTTCGTCGTATTTAATTACAACGTCGGTAATATTACCAAACGACACATCTCCTTTACAAACAGATCCGTGGCAATGTGATTCACAACCGCATAAGCAGACGTTGTAATCAACTCCCTTTTCATTTTGAGCCTGAAATGAAAATTTTGGAAAGAATATTTTAACTTTGGAAACAAAATATTTCAAACAAGTTGCATATTTTAGTTTGCATTTGTGAACTTACATTGTACTGTTTACTTTTTGTAGAAGATAAATTTATTTCATGAGATGCGTCTGTTCTGATAGTGCAATTATTATTGATGAATCTGCCAGTGCTGTAGGGACAAACGTATCTTGTCTTCCAAATAAAAGAATAAGTACAGTCCTCGTAACTTTTAAATTCTGGATTGCCCTAAATTCAGAATAAAATTGATTTTAGAAGTGTTACTATTAGTTTCTGTCGATGCACTACTTTGAACTCACCTTTGAAATATTATAATCGCAAGAAAATATGATTTTTGAGTTCAAATTACGTTTACTATTTTCTGGACAGCTCGAGCCGTTTTGGTACAACAAAACTGTATTGCTCCCGTCGATATACAAATTTTCAACCACGTAACCCAGACTCTATTGGATGCAATTGTCAATATTATTATGTTATTATTATTAAAAAATATTTTCTAATCAATTGAATATTGATTTTGTATTCTTTTTTGTACCATTTCTTTAATAAGCTTCCCATTGTGATCACGAGTCGCTTTGCAAACAGCACTACCATGAGCGCAGGACAAATCTGGCGTTGCAACGAGTGGTCTGCATACATTAATATAAAATTCTGTATCATTGTTCTTGACAACGTAGTTGCCCACGGACTTTATCAAGGGATTTAGATTATGGTCTTCAGTGAAACATTTTATCTGCAAATAAAGAAATTGAAAAATTTATTTGTTACTTGAAAAAATTGGAAGAAGTTTATCTTAATTTGAATATGATAAAATTATGTTTTTCACCTTTTTATCGCTACACACAAAATTAACACTCCAATAAACTATTGCGTAACATTCCTCGACTTCCATAACAGTTGGGTAATTAACTTGCACACCTTCAGGGCCACAGAAAAATCCTATCTTTGTGTACCTCTTTTCACCTGTGCTGCAAACATCCCCGTCTGTGTAATTCAGGTACGGACCCCCTTGTTCCCATAACAATTTTGTATTTGATTTTCCATAAGATTTCTTAGCATCGATATTGCAAACACCTAACAAAATAATAATTTAATAAATTATAAAAAATAATTTTGAGGGTGATTTTTGTGGTTTGTTCTAAACAAACCTGAATCATTGCCGCAAATATTATTTGTTAATGGAGCACATATCTTCATCTCAAATTTCGTTTTGTTGAACGACATCACACTCAAATCTCTATATCGTAGCAGACGTAAATCATACCTAATAAGATAAAACACGAATATCAGATTTCTCACAACAATACTCTGCTCAGCGAAAGTCCAACGTGAAATTGTAAAAATGGGAAAAAAATTCTTACACAGCGTTACTTATTGGATCTGTGACAGTGCACTGATTGGACGTCATGCGACTATGATTTTTCAAAGCCTCGACACTGCATGCTTTTGCAGTCCTCCATTCCAATTGATAATCACAGTTTTCTCTTCCTCCTATATACTTTGGTTCGGAATCCTAAAAAAACAATATACAAAAAATACGCAACCTTTTTTTTCATTTATTTGAACAACGAAGCTGTAAAATACTAATCCCTACCGTTTCTGCAAAATCACAGATGAACGTGATCGTTGTTTTTATGTGGTTAGCTTTAACATTCGGCAGACGGCACATGTCCCCATCTTCATAAACTAATTTCAAGGTATTACCATCAAAGAAAGGCACAGATTTGTTTCGTTCGTTTGGTTCAATGTTCCCTAAATTTTCGAAGCTGCAATATTAAAAAATATTCATTAAATACGTTGAGCTATTTAAAATGTGGATAGTTAAAAAATTATTGCAAAAATGTTCTACATTGGTTTTGTAGTTCCGTCCTGCCAGCAAGCACCAGACTGTCTGTTGCAAACACTATTATACCCGTAAATGATTGAATGGCACACATTTAAAATGAGCACTAGATCCTCACTGCCTTGAACCTGAATTCGGTAATTATCAGAGTATCTTTTGAGTGGCTCCAAGTCATAGTGCAGTCCTTGTTTGTCAACAGCCGTGCAGTTTGTCTGAAATTCTTCGGTGCACGCATGAATCGTTTTCCAAACTATAAACAAATCTTTCCCAGCTGAACCCTAAAAGTTCAAACAATTTTACAACTTTATCCATTATCAAATTTTGTATAATTTTTTCATTTTTTTATAATTTAATGTTCATAATTACAAGTGGAAATATTTCTGGCAAAAAAGTGTCATCCAGGCTGGAGAAATCGCAACTCATTTTAATATTGGCGGTGTAAAAATCGGTACCGTTGTAAGGATCGCCGATGAAAACATAATGTAAACGTCCTTGCTCATGTCTCACTTGATCTGGAGGAAGTTTTCCTGAAATTGCAAATTTTGTTTGTTTTATTGTTATTTTGAAAATTTTTGAATTAAGGATAGTTAGATTTGATGAACTTACCAAAACCTATCTCTGTGTTATTAACTTTCATGCAGATATTGTAACCTTTCTTTCCATTACAAGGTGCAACTAATTCCCGACAAAGTTGTAGGCGATATTCTTTATCAGAATGATAAACGATGTAATCTTCATTGTTTTTATCCAATTTCGTGAAATTAAAAACGTGTTCCTGGGATTTGCTGATGCAGAATTCGTTACCTTTCTGCAAAATGTCGGAATACATTATATTTATCTAATGATTTTTCTATGCGTAAAAACAATAATAAAATAATATATAAAAACAATAATAAAAACAATAAATCATAAACATAAACTTGTAAATTCAAAATTTGAGTAAGTAAACAAACCTCAGTGGTACTTTTAGCCTTGCCAATTGAAACGATGCTAATTGATGTTAAAATGAGGACAAGCAACGCCGTGTTACACTTTTTAAAATCCATATTTTTATTCCAAAAATGATCATTCGGCAAGATTAATTACTCTTTTTACCGGTTAAAATCAACATTGCAAAAAAATAATATCCTTGCGCGTAAAGACTACTCGTTGCTCACGACGTAGGTTCATTCGAACAATGTGTTAAGGTGAAAGAAAAGATTGCAAATGAAACGTGACGACTTGAAACCGAGTAGTACTCATTTTGTCCAACTATTCGTAAACAAAGGTGACTTTTTTATCTTTTGGCATTTATTATTATTACACACACTGACTGAACCGATAAGGCTGCTAGCTCGATCCCGTCTAGTGGCATTTGTTGGAGGATTTCTCGAGTGTGGTAGCTTTGACTAGTTGTAGTGTAGTTGATACGAACAAAATTCCGAGATTCTCATTTTCTGCAAAAAAAGGTTTAGTTCGGAATTTCAAATTAATCGTACTTGATTGTAAAGAAATGTAGTTATTAATAGTTTTTTATAAAAAATCGGCAATTTTTTTAGAACCTAGTACAAAATAAAAAATATGGTATTTTTGCACTAACAGTTTTATTTGCGGATCTATTGTTCTCCAGATTTTTTAATTGATTTTTTGAACAGACGAATTCTTAGCCATTTATTTGTATGTATTTATCAAATTTGTTAATTATATCAAAATATTTGATTTAAAATTTGACATTTTTAATTTAGGAATTTTTCATCTCGTAAGAATGGCAACTCTGAGTAATCGATGGAGCGGCACAACGTCAACTTCAAGACACTTCAAACATAATAGAGGTTATGTTTACATAAAACACTGAATTTGTGTTCTCAATTTTGTAGACTCTGTATTAGATAGTTTAGGGATAAAAATAATGTAAGTAAATCTAAAAAATTGCCAATTTCGTCGCAAACACGCAACTCATTATTATAAATAGAAAGAATCAATTTTATTGCAAAATATTTATCTCCTATTCTAACTGACAGCTACAAGTAAACAACATTTTCATCTAAAAATTCAACTGATATTCAACTGAAAACCAATTAAAACAGTGCAAATGAATAAACAAATCCGAATTATTGAATAAAAAAAGAACAATCACGAATAAACATCCTGATAATTTGACAGATTGTTTGACAACAGTGTTCATTGTAGATAAAAATGGCAGACGTGCGAGATATCCTCGACATTGAGACTCCCTCAGTGGCAGAAGTGACAAAGGAATCGATTTTAGGCGGTGACAAGAAGGCAAGAAAGAAATATGACTACAAAGTTGCAAAACGTCCCGAGGGCATGCACCGCGAGGTGTTTGCTCTCTTGTACAAAGACAACAATGATCTGCCGCCACTTTTTCCAAGCGACACGGCGACCGGCTACAAACAAACGAAAGCAAAATTAGGCATGCGGAGTGTTCGGCCCTGGAAGTGGACACCGTTTACAAACCCAGCGCGCACAGATGGAGCAGTTTTTCATCACTGGCGGAAGGTCGCTGACGCCGCCAAGGAATATCCGTTTGCCAAGTTCAACAAAAAAGTACCTATCCCAACGTACACAAACACAGAATATGTGCAAAATCTCGTAGTCAACGGCTGGACTAGAGCTGAGACTGATCATCTGTTTGATTTGTGTCGACGGTTTGATTTGAGATTTATCATCATCCATGATCGTTGGGATTTGAGTAAATATCCAGCAAGAACTGTTGAAGAACTCAAAGAAAGGTATTTCTCTTTTTCAAAATATTTGAAACATAATGTTCATCTTATCAATTTACTATAACTTCATTTTTTAGTGAACAAAAGTTTTTTGGTTATTTTTAACATTATTTTATACTTGACGTTACATTGGTTTGTATTTTCCAGGTATTATCAAGTTTGTGGGACCTTGGCAAAAACAAAAAATCAAGCAGAAAAAGTGTACGTGTTTGATGGAGACCACGAGAAGAGACGAAAAGAACAGTTAAAAAAATTATTCGACCGCACTCCGGAGCAAGTGGAGGAGGAACAGACGCTGCTCGCGGAACTGCGAAAGATAGAGTTACGCAAAAAAGAGAGGGACCGTAAAACTCAGGATCTGCAAAAACTCATTACAGCGGCAGATCACCAGGCAGACCCGAGGAAGAACGAACGGAAGTCGTCGAAAAAAAGTAGTTCCTCCAGGAACAGACCACACAAGACTGATTCTGCTCATGTGAGTTTCACAATTATTATCTTTTCTTATTTCTCAATTTAGTTTTAACTACAGAGAAGACCTTTTTTTTCTTACGAAAAGAAAAGCTTTTTTGTTTACAATTTTTTTATCGCTACTTACTAAATGGAACGGTCTACTTAAATAGACCGGGAAATTGCAGGCCGTGGAATCAGCTGGAATCAAATTTCCTGATCTCAAAAATAGCGGAGTGTCGTTGCGTTCGCAACGAATCAAATTGCCCAGCAGCTTAGGTCAGAAGAAAATGAAGGGTATCGAGCAGGTGTTAACAGACCTTAATTTAGGTAACGTCTCCTGTTTTTTTGTTATCTTTGCCGAACGTCTTGTCGTTAATAAATTCAAATGTACATAAATTAATAAAATACGTCTGTTTTTGGTAGAATTAAATCCACCGCCGACGGAACAGATATGTCAACAATTCAACGAACTGAGAAGCGATATTGTTCTGCAGTTAGAACTTCGAAGCGCTCTTAGCACTTGCGATTACGAATTACAGTCTCTGAGACATCAGTACGAAGTTTTATCGCCCGGAAGAGTAAGCACGTTTAATTATTCATGCACTGATAAACGATTCATCTCGGTCGTTGGTGTTATTTGATTCCTAAACGAAACGAATGTTTCTTTTCCGCAGACACTATCGATTCCCGCCGCTCTCTTGCCCAAAACGGAACTCGAAGTGAAAGCAGACATAATAGATGTTGTGGGATCTCCAAGCACTCCGAATGCGACACACTGAAGTGGCCGTTTACAAACCTTTATTCACGTTCGATTGTAATCACGATTACGTTAAATAAACTTTTCATCATACCGATTATCCACTTTTCGTCACTCAACTCCAATTCATTCTTAACAACACCCATTTCTTACATCTCTAACTTAAATTGTTTATTACAACTTTTTTTTAATCATTTTGTTCAAATTCGTATGACATTTGAAAGATTAAATTTTAATTCTCTTGTGCCAGATTTAAGTGGTTTTCTATTATTTATATTCCATAGTTACGATGAAATATTAAAGTGCAACTTTTATTAATAAAGTTTGACATTGTTCTTGAATAAAGATTTTCTATTCAGATGAAACCGAGAAGTAAAGGCTCGAGGCAAAAAGCAGGTTATTCCGTCTTAATTTCTTAGTGCTATGTCGATCGATTACGCCGCATAGTGCGATTATTAAGTGGAGTAGACTCCAATGTTGTTCCGCCAATAAAAAAAGCACGTATACAAAGTTTCATACTTTTTCTTCTACTTTGGTACAATTTTTTTTTTCACTCGTTCTATAGATGTGGTTTGCAAAGTTAAAATCTAGTTGAATGAAAAACAAACTGAAATGTCTTCGTTTAAATAAATTCGCCTCGACGTTCCGAGCTTTGAAGGTGCTTTTCATTTGAAAACGTTTCATGATCTTACAGATTAGCAGACGAGAAATTGAAATAAAACAAATGAAATAAAAAAGAACCAGCAAAAGGTATAAAAGGGTGGAAATAAAATTTTATTAAAATAGTTGGTTCTTTATTTGGAACAAATTGTTCGTCATATGTACATTGCAGATAATAAATCCAAGAGTCAACATTTTCATTGAACTGCAAAATCGGCAAGAAAATGTGTTGCACCGTTGAATTGTTCGGTGTCAGTCTACTTTTGACCTCTCATCTGACGTCTGACCGAACATTTATATTATCCACTTGCGAGTGGAGTATTCCGGCACAGATGATTCATCCGATAACCGCTTTATGATTTTCTATTATTCAGCGTACTTTCATTTTTTTTCCTCCAGAAAGCAATTTCAGCGTTCATCCTCTCCAATGCCTTATTAATTCTCGATAAACAAACCAACACGACCCCTCCCCTCGACCCCCCTAAAAAAAAACAAAACAAAAACAAAACAGAAAAAAATAAAAATCGCAAATCAGAAACTCTAAAAAACTTATCCAGTCTTAAACGTTGGTTAAATCTTTGCCCTTAACAAAAACACCTTAACCGCAACCACAGTTGGCTTTTGATTAGCACCCCCTTGTCACAGTGACCTTTCACCCTCCGAAAAAGCGGTCACCTAAAAGCAGAAATCTCCTTCGAAAAAAGAAATTCAAAAAACCAATTCTCCTCAGAACCAAAATGGAATGAACCAAACAAATTATCAAAAATAGGGGTGGAGTAGGGAAGGGGTGGGTGGGGGGTGGATAAAGTTGAATAAAGACGATGATGATGAAGGGTGGCCATAGGAATAAGCTGTCGTGTAGTAATTCGAGGGGCTTGGGTGGAAGGTAGGTAGTCGAGAGGAGCTTCGGCTGGTGCTTTTGCGCGTTAGGTGCGGCGTGGGAGTGGAGGGGGTAGTGGAGAGGTGTCGTTTGATGTACGTCGGCGGGGTTGCGCTGGGACGACATGGGGCGGTGGTGGACAAATGAAAAATAAAGGAAGGAACGAGGCAAACGGACCGAGAATCTGGAACACGGGAACAGGGGCTGTTCGCGCTGCGTGCAGTGTGCAGCAAGCGGGCAACGCGGCGGGGCGCCGTATTGCTGCTGCAGCGTGATTGTGTATGTGTGCGCGGCGGGTGAGAGCGAACTGTGGGACGAATTTTTGGGTCGGACGGGCATTGTCGCTGGATGGGCGGGTAGCGCGGCGCTGTTACGCGGTTGAAGGATTGTCTGGCTGTGGCGAAGGGTGCGGGGCCAGGATGCGGCGCGGAGGTTCGACGACATGACATGGCTTCTGGGGACTAGGATCAGGACGCGAACGTGAAGATGGCCACGCAGCGTGACAGGTCGTCGTGGCTGGTGGCGTGGCTGCTGCTGACAGCGGCGACGCTGGCGGTGCGGGCGCACCGACCATCGCCAAACAACAACAACCAACAGAACCCGTCGCAGCAGCAGCGGCTCGACGGCCCCACCGTCAGCTACAATGTGAGTCTGGGCAGCTACGGCACCTTCCTGCTCAACGGCACCGAGGGCGACCTGCCCGACGGCTACAACGTCACGCTCCACCACCACCACCACCACAAGGTCGGCGGCAACATGACCGAGGAGAAGGCGCCCCTCTTCCCCACCGACCTCTTCACCCTCGAGGAACGCAGACGCGGCGCCGTCATCCTCCACATCCTCGGCGTTGTTTATATGTTCGTCGCGCTCGCGATTGTCTGCGACGAGTTCTTCGTGCCCGCCCTCGACGTCATCATCGAGAAGCTCGACATCGCGGACGACGTCGCCGGCGCGACCTTCATGGCCGCCGGCGGCTCGGCCCCGGAGCTCTTCACCTCCATCATCGGAGTGTTCGTCTCCTTCGACGACGTCGGCATCGGCACCATCGTCGGCTCCGCGGTCTTCAACATCCTCTTTGTCATCGGCATGTGCGCCATCTTCTCCAAGACCGTGCTGTCGCTCACCTGGTGGCCGCTCTTCCGCGACTGCACCTTCTACAGTGCCAGTTTGTTGACACTCATTTATTTCTTTCGCGACAACTACATCTATTGGTACGAGGCGTTAGTGCTCTTTTGTTTCTACCTCGCGTACGTCAGCTTCATGAAGTGGAACCGGCCCGTCGAAAAGTTTGTTAAACGCATTTTGTACAGGAACAAGGTCACCAGAGTCAGGTCCACCGATCAGTTGATGCCGACGGTAAGACCAAACTCCATCTTTACTACTTTTTTCACTACCCCTTTTTTTATTCGTCCTCTGCAGCCTAACTGGTCTTGTCCGATTTTTTTCTTTTTTTTTTTCATTCTCTTTTTTGCATCTTCATCATACGCAGCGACACATTTTTTTTAACGTGAAATTGGAGAAATAAATTGAAAACAACTTTTGCCATTTTTTTGAAGGAATATTAGTTTGGCGAAAGGTGTGGGAAAAGTTCAAACGAGTTTTCTGTTTTGTTTTGTTTTTTTTTTTGTTATCGAGTGAAGATTTGAACCATCGACCTGTCAGAGCAAATGACGTCACGCCTTCGGACTTTACATTTAATATTAAGCACGTGACATCATAAATCATACGGCGTTGTAACAATAAAAGACTCTGATCCATTCGCGTACTATCAATCCAACCGCTGACGTTCGATCATCAGATATGAAAATCCAATTTACCCAAAACTATCAATTTATTATTATGTTTTTAAATTACTTAATCAAGGTAGGAACGCGCGGACTTTGTAATGGTTTTATTGAACTCGTTACATAATGTATCACGAGAGACTTTTCAGCCACGAAGAAACGTAATGAACCGTCATTACAGCGTGCATTTTAAAAAGTTACCACAAATTTTTTTTTTCGGGTCAATTTTTTTTCCTCGATGGTTTGTTTCTCTGTTTTTTTTTTCGTTTCAATGAATGTTAATCAGGTTGGAGTAAACAAGTTTAAGTGCCTGTGCACAAAACGAAATTGAATTTCTTCGGCGAGAGTTAAAACAATTTTCAAATTAATTTTTTGATTAAAAAGCAAATGAGCTGCGTTGACGTTTGGGTTTCATCGGTTAGGTTATTAACTAGTTATGATTAATTTCAAGTATCGATTTTTGGCTGAAACGGTACTAATTAAGTCTTGTCAGCTTTGTTAATCAGTCCAATTGGATTTTGATCCGATAATCCCAACTTTGAATGAACATTTTTCACAACCTGAACAGGGACAACAGATGGGGGGGGGGGGGATAAAACAAGGATGGAAGACAGGTCGTGTCGAACACGAGCCTAAATGCATCGGTTAGTATAATAATATTTGAAATGCATTCAAAAAGCAATCGGAAGATTGATACTAGTAGTCACGGCATTGCAGATTAAGGTTCTTCAATTTTAGTATCGATTTACCAAAGGCCCTCGCACGTTAAACTTCTCTAGTGGTGGTACTAAACGGGTCACGCTAAAACGTTCCACTTTTACTTGCAAAACAAAGGCTCGAAGTCATGAAATTCGATTAAATGCAAGGTCCTGAATAGCACGTTCGACATTATTTTTTAACCACTTCATTCAGTTTTGTTGCAACTCGCGTTTCCTATATTCGTTTATAAATCACACTTCCGTCGTCGAATCCTCGACTAGCAAAAAAAAAAGCGGGAGGGGGAAACAATATTTCACTTTATTGCCGGCCAATTGGCAGTGGAGAAAAAAGAAAAGAATTATAACTTATGCCCGACACGAAATTTTCGCCTTTTTTCCGACGAATTTCCGCTCCACTTTTCTTCGCTCGCCTTTTGTACGACGATAGTTCATGTTTTCCAATCTCTGGGGTTGATTAGTCCGTCAGAGAAAGTTTCTTCGAAACAATGATTTTTCTGCCCCCCCCCCCTCGGCGTGGCTGATTAATCGGCGATAATTCTTTTTTTGCGTCCGATTCCATGCCGTCGCTTCGTTTAGCCTACATTTCACCGTGCACTTGACATCATCGTAGATTAAAGGTCCAACAATGATAACAACATGTTCGTGCAACATGATTGTATACATGGCCTGCTTGTTTTCGCGTGAAAACTTTGTGCACGAATCATCCGCGATCGTTTCGCTTCTCACCTCATTAGCCTGCTCCATTTTTCATGTCGATGTTTAAAGCTTACACGCAATTTTAACTAAGGCTTATAATTCCTACTTGTTTCTCGTACCAACGACCCTTACAACTCGATGCTAGACGGATCAGTTCAATTCGCCGTTCAAAACTGCCACTTTTTAGTCTTCAGTTTTACGGTCAGTTTAATCCAAAAGTATCAATAGTAATTCAATCAACTCAACAAACCAAGAACACAAATTCGCGTCTCTGCGCTGAGCTACGTGAGAGAAATTACTAACCGGTTGGAAACTCTGGGGAGGGGGGAGGGGATCTGTTTTTTTTTTTTGCTAGCTTGCTATTTTGTATATTAAAACTGCGATTGAGAAGATGTCGTTTGCGAAATTGAAAGGCACAAGTTGGTATTACTTTTCGACACAACGCGACACAAAAATAACACAAAAAGCTTTTCTTCTAACCTTTTTACTCTGGTGTGGAGTTGTTCTCAACATTTTAGCGCGCAGCTCCGGCTGCCGACGTCGAGTTCAACTCGACATCGTTTTGCTTTGTTCTTTACACGTGTACGTGCAAAAAAAAAGTGAAAAGAAAATTGGATGGATCGCATAATAAGGAATGGCGTAGTTAAATACCCCTAATGTCAGAGCGAATCGTCCGGATTTCAATCTTCAAAACGATTGTCACGTCAAAACGTGTGGAAGCTGGATTCGCAAAATTAAGAGCAACGTGTCTCATCGCAAGTCGAAAACAAATTGAACTGAAATATTATCCACGATCTTTGTAATTAAGCTTTGTCTGCCTTCGGCTGTGAACTGCTGTTCAACGACCAGAGTCAGTTTTAGCTACTCGCTTGAATCATCTTCTTACGTTCAATCCAAACACCGAGCATTGTCACGAACTCAAAAACTTTTGGCATTCTCGTTCCTTCTCTTCTAGATTGCACTGATGGTTTCATCCTTCTCATCTCTGCGGAATGTCTCAGTTCAAAATCCTCTTATTCGCAAGGCGCATTGATGCGAACCAACGATTTATTAGCCGACTCTCGCTCTCTGCCTTACTTCACTTTTATCTATTTAATCTAAACCGATTGTCGACGTTCGATTTTTTTGAATCTTTTCTTCCAGTGAATTATTATCTGCCCTGAAATTTTATAATCTAAACAAATGACTCAAATTGTTTTTCAAAATGTAACACACTGTTTACAACTTTTCGTCGATGAGATTTGAACTCGCGCCCTCAGAATCCAAGAGTCAGTTTATCCACTGAGCCAAAAGTAGATTCAACCTCCAATTTGTTTTTTGTGAATTTATCCATCACAAAAAACAGTTTTTATTGTAGCAAATGAACTATTTTGATTCCAGAAAATATTTGTGTTACATTTTAGAAAAAATTTGAATTCGTTTTTAAAGATGTATAAATTTGTGGGCATTTTATCACGGGATTCTCTATCTCTCTCTTGCACTGGACTTTTGGTATATTATCAACTGGTTTTTTCTCGGTGATTGTATGTCCTTTAAAACAGAACAATTTTTTTGACAATTTCAGAGTGCCCGGTCCCGTTGAGCACGCCGGACGGAAAATCTTGACGGGTAAGAGAGTTCTTCCTTGGTCGGAACCGATCCCGGTCATCGGGTCGATTGCGAACCGGCTCTTGTAGAGTTTTTTAAATCTCGCGTTAACATCAAGTTTTCTCTCTTTTCTGTGCCTCTTTCACTCTAACTGATTCATGGGCCATTTCATATCTGATTGAGAGTAAAATGAAACTTTGATTAGCTAATTATTCATGAATCGTGTTTTGAGTCCATTGTTCGACATTCATAATCGTATCTGTGATCGAATTGTTTGGGGTGTGCGCAATTCGATTCTTCGGAGACAGTAGACACTAAACGTCAGTGCATAACAAAACCGTCATTCACACAACAACCATCTAAGACAATCTCTCAAGGACTGTTGTCGACATAATTGCAAAACATTCTCTCTATTAACCATTGCTCCTTTTTTTTTCTACTCCAATCTGTCCAACTGATCGAACTCAAAGGCAGTCGCTCACAAATTTTGTACTCTCATTTTTGGAGCTTGAAAAAACTGTTTTTCAATTGCAAAAAAAAAATTGAAAAGTCGTTTTTTTTACTCGCAGGGCGATGAATTGATTTGGGAAGTTTTGACTGATTTTGATGGGTTGAAATAAAACGGATTTTGAAATATTGCGAAAACTTACTGTTCATTCCCAATTCAATTTTCACTCTCGTATTTTTCAAACTGCGATGTTTATGTTAACAAGATACTTTTGATATTAAAATAGCTTCTGTTGTGATTGTAACTGAAAAGTGTTTCTTGTATCAATATCGACGTGCTTTTTTTTACAATACACTACGCTTTATAATAACTAAAGGGTCACTTTTATATACGAACATTGTATGTGTGATGCATTAGTAACTAGGTGTTTCTTGCTTGCAGCACCAAGGCGCTGTCCAGGCACTGGTGAGTTGTTTGTCTTCATGTTTTATACATCAACAAATCAAATATAATTTGTATCAGATAACTTTTCTTTGCTTTCTTTCTTTCTTTTGTTCGGTGCACGTGAAATGCAGCATTTTTCGTTTAAACAGCTAGCAATTTTCATTCCATTTTGTTTATTATCAGTAAACCATCTCGGCGAGAATAAAAAATTCTAAGCTAAAACATTGGGTATAGTTTTCAATTTAGTAAAGTATTATATTAGATGCTTGTACGCTGCAGCTTGTATGAAATGAAAAAAAATTCTATTATTAACTTTACATGCAGGGGTTTTCATGAAAAAGTAGTATGTGAGAGTTTATTTTTCATATTCTATAAATCTTTTTTAAACGTAAAGTGGATCTGACGAGGGCGGGCCCCTTTATTTTCAAAGGATCAATTTCGCGCTCAACTTTTAAAATCGAACGAGAAAAATCGTTCTAGTTTGTACGTGCAAATTTGTTTCAATTTCGTAACAAAATTCGCTTGAAAGTGTATAAAATTGTATTATTAAAACGTTCATTTGGAACACGGAGATGGTGAAAGAGCTATTATTTAGTCTATTTAAAACAAAAGAATAAAATCTATACGGATTTTGAGGTCTGAATATAATCTGGCTTAAGTCTGGCTATAGTCTGGTTGTGGTTCGGCAACAAGTACGTATCAAGTACAGCTTAGTATCGTATTCCAGCTATCGTCTGAATTCTTTGCCAGGCTCATTTCGAATTCGTTGGACCAAATCCAGATTGCAATTAAAAAAAATATATTTCTCTCTAACCAGTAAAAAATGAGGGAAAAAAAAGGAAAAGTACGCGTCTTTCTTTGAGATGCAAATGTCAGCATTTGAAAACATTTCACGATCATTCATACAAAGCAGCTACACCGAATCGAAATTGTGTATCATCCTTCGGGCAAGATAACGATGAAAAACAAGTCGAAGCTATAGAGGACTGGAGAAAAAAATGTTTCAAAGTCGTGAAAGTTGGCAGTTTAGCGTACAACTTTGTGACACGAACGAAATTTTGTCGGTATCGATAATACAATATGCGAAAACGCGAGACTAAGAATCATAAATTGAGATGCATTTGTCCGTACTTGAGCAAACACTTGATATCAGAAATGATTGATATACAATCCACATAATTCGTTAAATTTAAAACTTTTTGTTTCCGACTTCTTTAAAAATCTCTTTCGTTCTACTAAGCTGACACCGTTTTCTCCGACACTTGACCTAGAATTGTCTCGAATGAAATCTAAAGCCTGACATACAATTTTTAGATATCGAATAAGAACAAGCACAAAAAGAAGAGTCAGCACAATCAAATGCCAAGTTAAGAACAAGCTCATTGCTTCTTTGAGCTTTGAATTCAATTATTTTATCCGTCTCATATAAACATACACATTTTTGTTGAGCAACAACCGCCATAAGTGGAATACCATTTTTTTTGCACACTCAAAGTTCTTTTCAATTCTGTTCAATTTTTCTTTCTCGAGTACAATTTTGATTGGTCAACTCGTTAGTCTTGTTTCTTTCTTTTGGTCAAGTCCTAATCAGCGTTGAGAGGTTTGAAAAAAGTTTCCAATTTCTTTTACATCTAAAACTTGAATAAAAAATCTTTGGATTGAAATAATTTTTTTTTCCTGTTAAAGTTCTCGGTTACTTTTTAGAGGTGTTATCCATTTCGAATAGAAAGTCGCGAGGAAAAGATTTGCAAACATTTCGTAGTTTGAACAGTCTGAAATCCATCCGTCTGAAAAATAGTTATTCTGAAGATGAATAGTCCATTAGCTGATTGACGTGCATATCTAAGAGATCCAGAGAAAAATGGGATAATAAAAGCAACTTCTTGAAACTGTCTGACATAAGAAACGGACGTTTTGATTGGTATTCAAATGCCGACTAACTTCAGACTGCCTTTTAATTGCGCCTTAATTTGCGGCTACCTTCAGTTCTCTAACGCCTTCGTTATATTCGTTTTTCTGAACAGTCCACTTCTGCTGCAACTTGAAATGATGTAATTCAACATCTAGACATCCAGTAGATTCTTATCCTAAATTAGAAAGAAACTGTAGAATTATAGCATAACGTTTATTGAGGTTAATGACAGAACATAACCTTAAACAATTGCCTGCAAAAGTGGGCGATTTCTTGAAAAAAAAAATCTATATGTGAGTTGCATGCTTATAACACAAGCTTTAATCATAAAACATGATCACTTCAGGTACAAGGAGATCATAAAAAACTTCAAATTAGCGAAACGCAATTACCCCTCGTTGGAATATCAATCAATCAATTGCCCCAAGTCGAATACTGAGTTTCATGCTTTTTATTATTATAATTATGATTTTATTTGGAGCTTGAAAACTCAGATGCGTTATGTAAGAATGAGAAAAAAATCGATGAAAGAAAAGGAAAACTTTTGTATTGCATATTATGATGGTTTTAAGTATCCATTTTTATTGCATTTTCAAACTGTATATAACGTGTCAAATGTACCTGGAAGAGAAACCTTATAAAGTAGAACTTGAGACTAGTTTTTCTCTGATATCGTATTTGGTATTTTTATCAACTTGAAAATGTGTTTGGTACCGCAATTTTCATCCGATTTACATCCTCTACGACCTAGAATGCAGAAAATTGTCAAGGCGAAATTGTCCAGAGCAAATTTTAATAACTTTCATTTCGTATGCAGCGTTATGTCCGAAAAAAAATCAATCAAAAACTCTCAACCAAAAATGAAATTAAATTAACTTTCCCCCTCACTTAGAATGATTCAATCAAGCTATGAAGAATCAATAACGAAATTAATAATTCCAGATCATTACTTAATTTCGTTACAAATCCGTCGACGGAAATTAATTTAATTCTCTCTATAAATAACCAACGGTAAACAACAACATTTTTGTTTGCTTCTATTATTATCAAGATTAAAGTTACATCGAACAAAGGAATCGAATCTTGCGGCCCTTTGAAGTTAATATTTTTTAATTGCCTATAAAAAACGTACGTTCATTTATTTTTATTGTTTCGCGTCACCGATAAAAAATAATTGAACAGTTAGGAATGTCTGATACGACAAAACAAATAACACACTATTATTGCATGACATTTATAAATATCATATTGGTATCACATTCGTGTTCTGATATTTCGCAGAGTACATCTCGAGACTTCTAATATTAAAGTCAAAAAGAAAAGTAGAAAAAAGAAAGCAAAAGAAGAAAAGGAGACGAAATTTCAAAGTGATTGAACACAAAGAAAAAGATTGCGAGAAATGAAAGATTGAAAAATTGTCAAATGGGAATGATTTGTTTCAGCAGCATCCCAATGCAACGAATAGCAGCGAAACAAGCGTGGGCGGTGCTTCGGGTGCGTGCGGAAGTAGCGGCATGCCCGTGGCAGTTGAACCAGGCTGCAGCAGTGCCGGAAACGGCGGAGACGCCAGAGGCAGCGGCAGTGGCAGTGGCATCGGCGGAAACCGAGGAGGTAGTAGTAGCAGCCACGGCTGTGATCAGCCAAGCGGGCATGGAAGTCATCCGCATACCAGTCATGCCAAATTTAGGCATGGCTTGCTGCAGCTCATGATCCACACCATAGATCCGCTCCACGACGGTCAGTCCCGCGCCGGTATACCTTCCACACTTTCACTCTCTTGCTTGCTTATCTGCTAGCACGCTGAACTCAAGACGAATGACAGCGCCTAAGATTCAATTTTTGTATTCGAGTCAAAAGCTGTGTTGCATTTTTCATTACAGCATGACTTGATGATTTTTGTTTGTTTTTTTTTTGGTTTGAAATCACACTTTCGCTGTGTTGACTCTTTTTGTGTTTTTCGTTCAATTGAGTGTTTACTGTTCGAATAGTCAATTGAGGTCTGACAAAAAATAAATAAACTTTTTAAATGTGCACCTTACCTTTGTTTTGTGTTTTTTTACTTTGTACCCGTTGGATTGAACAAGGTTGATCCCGAGGAGGGAGCATGATCGTAATCTATTTTAATTTCAAATGCAAAGCAAAACGTTGGTTCGCAATATAATTGAAGAGTCGGCCCCGAGTTGGGTACTAAAACCTATGCTTATATGCACGTTTTTGTGGCCGACTCTGCGCTCAATTAACGTGTTAATTAAAATCAAAAGAGATTCTTCAGAATTTTATGTTAACTTTTTTTGTCCCTGGTCGAATAGTTATTTGAAAGATGCTGTAAAGACGAATAAGTTATTCATTATCCGAACCGAAAACAGCTCGTGCATGGTAATTTTTTGTCAGATGAACCAGCTGCTCCTTTAAATCAATACATAACACAACATTCAACTCGAATATAAAACATTTGTTTGCAACGTGCGTCTAAAATACGTTCTTTTGTGAAATAAAAGAAAAAGATAATAATTAGTTTAGCGTTAACGTACTGACTTGATAATCCCCTAGACACGTTTTCATAAAACGAAAAGATTTTTGTTTTTCGTTGTTTAGTCTTAGACGAACCCATCATGACGAATGCGTAGTTGATAAAAAGTGCTTGAACCTGCTCATATTCCTGTCTAATCAATTTTGTATCAGCGGTACATCTTGTGGAAAGTATTGAAACAGGTACAGAAAAAAAAATCCCCAAAACCTTAGTGATAGTTCCTCCAAAAGGAAAAGCAATTTTTCATCAAACAAAAAACACCAAAACATTTCAACCCAAAACAGTCACAAAAACTGGCCGAATTATTCAAAAAGAATGAAAAAGTCAAAACTTTTTTATCCACATTTTTTCGTATTTCACATGCCAAAAAAGAGTTTCATGAAATAAGAATTTACATTTTACAGAGTAGACAATAACTCGGATTACGAAGAGAAGACAAAAAAAGGGTTGGAAGTGTGAAAAAAAAATCAATAGGAGGTCAAAAATGGTTGGAATTAAAAATTATCTTTTGGTTGTAGCTAATTTGGTTTTCGTTTCATTTATCTATTTATGTATCTTTTCATTAGGAGAAGCAAAAATGTAGATTTGCTACTTACGATCAATAGTACAGTTTTCAGGTCAAGGTCGCGATTCAGTTATACTCGTTAAGATTTACAGTTTGTTCACATAAGGGCAGACAAATTCAAATGAATAATTTTGCATTTTCCTTTCAGTCCGCGAATATGACGGATTTGCGACAACCATGGGTTTAGCCGAGCCAATAGCATTTTCAGGAGTACAACCGCAGCTTTGTACCGACCGAGAGAATGAAAATGCGAAATTCGCGACGCTGACACGCGAAACTTGCACGTTCATCAAACATTGTCCGCTGTTTTATGAATAACAATAAGTTTTCGTTATTCTCTCGAAAAATTTTGCTCGACTATTGTTCGACTGGCGGTGTAAAGGAGAAAAAAAAGTCCATCGTAGCATGTTTACACAATGGTGTATCAAATTATTTCCTTATTTAACAATTATTCGCTTGCATCTCATGAACAACAAAAATAATACAAAACGCTTCGTTTTTTAGTGTGCAAAGTTAATTAAATGTGTTATAGCATAACCTGTTGCCCATGAAGCATCGGTGATTGATTTAACGAATAAAAACTATCAATAATAATATATTCTTTTGCAAAAAAAAATTGAAAACATGGATAAATAGAATGTGAATCGTGGACAATGGGTTATTGGATTTCTTTCAATGTTATGATTCGTTATAGTGAATATAAGAATTGGAACAGAATCGAAACAGTCGAGTCAACAGCTCCAAATAAATCTGCTTTCTATCGCAAATGTTCGATTTGATTTGCAGCCGTTGATGAGCTGTGAATGTAAAAAAAAAGTTCCGTGAGAGAGATAAAACTAAATTTGTGACGACAGTCTACTCTAACAGTCACTGATCTTTAGGTAAGGTGGACGAAAAGGCAACACAATTACATGCGATTGCATCGCTGAAAGTACTTTTGGATGCAACGAAACCGCACAATGGTGCTGCAACGTCAACCACCGCACATTATTCGGGCAACACGTCGAAAGAAACAACACTACAACTCCAACAGGGTTCGCAAGGAACTGCAACCACTACGACAACAGGAATCACAGCAAGCATCCAAGAACTTCCGAACGGCGGATTATCGTCAGGGCTTGACGGTGGTCTCGAATCGGTACATTTTTCGCAATCAATTTCAGTTTCAATTTGAGCTGCTAAACTCGAACTTTTCAGAAGTCTGAGATTTTTATGAAATTTTGTCAATTTGATAACAGCGATGAGAAAAAAAGTAATGTCTGACTATTTTCAGATTTTTTCACTTAAAAATCTCAGATAATTCTCGAAACTTGTCGTGACGAGTTGTTCGGCGATTTTATAAACTGATTGTGGAATGTCAACAACATTGACTGTTTAATTGCATAACAAAGTCAAGAGAACAATGAAATATAGGATTCAATTGTTAATTTGATTCGAAAGGAAAACTGTTGTTAATTTGATTGTTACCAATTGAAGGAATTTGATTTACTATCAAAAAACGGTTCGTAAATTTTGTCGATCAAATAAATCAACAAAAATATAGCAATTTGTTTAACAGAAAACACGCGATTCCAAACTTATTCGCTGGAATCGCGTGTTTTCCGTTAAATAAATCACTATTTTTTGTTGGTACATTCGATCCAAAATTTTCAAACAGTTACTAGGAGATAAGGGGTAACAATAAAAATCAATACAAATCCCAGAACGCTTTTTTGTTCTCTTGTTCTTTTCATATTATTTGCGTCAATTATTATGTTAACAATTATGTTCAATTATTCTTTCTCAAGATTATTCAAAATTCAACTCTCAATACCTTGGACTTTGTCTACCTGTCAAACTTAGTTCAAACGATAAGTTGCAGACATTTGATATTCAAATTAAATCTGCCTGAAACTTCAATTGTTTAAAACCTATTTTTAAACAAAAACTCCAAAGTCGAATTCTAAGTACTTGGTTTAGGACAAACAATCAATCTATCAAGAACCCAATCTCAGAAATCAATTTCAGAAATACATTTCAGAAAATTAAAACCTGATATTTTGATCAATCAAGAAACTCATTGGTTTATGAGTTGACATTCCATAGTTGGAACCATGCAAATTTTAACATTTGTCCCAATTTCCTAAACCTCGATTAAATTAAACGAAACATTTCATGTTGGTTGTACCATTTGTTAGCTCTTTTTTAATTTTAGGGCGAAGAAGATGAACCCCCCGAAGCTCTGGATATGGCTTGGCCTAGCAGTCCTCGAAAAAGGCTAACTTACATACTTGTTGCACCAATTATATTTCCTCTCTGGCTGACTTTGCCAGATACCCGTACACCTAGAGGTGAATTAAAAAATAATTTAATAAATTGTGAATGCAATTACGGTAATTGAACGGCGTAATTAAATGACAACGACACTTTTTTGTAGGAAAAAAATTTTTCGCCGTGACGTTCATTGGCTCGATACTCTGGATAGCGGCATATTCGTACCTGATGGTGTGGTGGGCAAATGTCGCAGGCGACACAGTTAAGATACCACCTGAAGTTATGGGTCTCACGTTCCTGGCAGCTGGAACTAGTATTCCTGATCTCATTACAAGTGTTATAGTAGCACGTAAAGGTTTTGGTGATATGGCCGTATCCAGCTCTGTTGGTAGTAATATTTTTGACGTTACTGTTGGGTAAGCATTCTTTTCTGTTTCTTCTAACTAATTATTAACTCAATAACTTAATAAAGAAATGAAAAAAAAGAAAGTTGTAGTAAAAAATGAAATTGAAAAAGAAGATTGTAATGAAAATTTGCCCTCAGGCTTCCGGTTCCGTGGCTCCTCTACGGCATAATTTACGGAACGCCTGTAGAGGTGAATTCAGTGGGGATGGTTTGCAGCATAGCTATCCTATTTTGCATGCTCTTATTCGTGATTCTGAGCATTGCCTGTTTCAAGTGGCGCATGAACAGAAGTCTGGGATTCACCATGTTCCTTCTATACTTCGTCTTCGTCGCGGTTTCGCTCATGTTCGAGTACGAAATGCTCGTGTGTCCTGTCTAAAGCTCGTGGCACCGATAACATAAAGTGCTTCGCATGCGACACAACGACGGTCACTTTGATTCTCCTATAATCGAATTCATTTTCAAGTTAAACGAACTTTAGTCTCTGTAAATATGTAAAAACCTTATCATGTTCAAACCGACCGACATCGGTCAACTAATATTTGTATTTGTTTCAAATGCGGAAAGAAAATGTCAGTCGCAATGATCAGCGCTTCTTTACATTTCCTATTGTTTCTGACATATCAAAAAGTCCAGACTTTTTCTGGCTACTTTGTTTTACCTTCGTTCTTTTCACGACATTTTTATGGTAAACAAGTTTTGTTTCTGATAAGTTTTGTTTTGCGTTATCATTGAAACTTGCTGGTTTATTTTTTATTCAGATCTACAAACACGATTTACACAGTGGTTGTTAAATTGGTTCACCAACTTAGGACCGTTTATACATATTTGATAAATTTTAACAAATTCCGATGCCTCAGCCATGCGCGAAATGGTTTAACATAATTATAAGACAATTCTACTTCAAACGTATAAAATATATAACTGTTATTTAACTGTTGTTAAATGCTGTGTGAACTTGTTTGTAAACTTGAAATCGACCCTTTTTTGTCGCACATTCAATTGTATCTACATTTCCATCGACTATTTTCTTTCCGAATTAAAATACTGTAAACCTGTCATTTACTTAAGAAACAATGAGCTCGCGTGAACGACCTAAGTGAGCGGATAATAAAAAAAGGCTCACTTTAAGAACTGAAAATATATTTACCGAAAAAAAATAAAGAAAACAGAAAAAAACTAGGTGACAAAAAAAGAAACCAAACGACAAAACAATACACAATCGATTGTACCGCATTTTTCAGATTCGCCTGATTATCTTGACAAAAACAAAATTCGCATTTCTGCCTAAAATGTTGCATTCTACGAATTAAGCATTTGCAAAGTAAATTATCGATAAGAGAAATAGAAGTACGTGTACCCTAACGAGTTGAATTCCTTCATTATTATATCATGCGATAACGTGGCATTGATTCAAGAAGTTGAAAGAAAAAAGATCTGAGGAATGCGTACAACTCGATCATTTGAACTTATCGAAACATACAAATAAGGGTTAGTTATGATTATTACAAAAAATGGTTACAAAAAAAAAACGTTAAGAAACAAAAACAAGAAAAATCGAAAAAGTAAAAAAAATGTCACAAAACAAAAAATATAAGAGAACATGCATATGATCACAAAAGATGCACAATGCAAGTGTTCAGAAATACGTCCTTCTGGAAATAGTAGAGACAAAGGGAACGAAAAAAAAATCGTTTCTTGCGTATGTGGTGCGCTCATTTTCATTCCCACGTGCACACAGTGTCTGATGCGAAATGATGATTGTTCGCGTGACCGCAACAGAAACAGCCGATAAGAAAGAGAGTAAATAGTGAAAAATATCATTTGTTATAAGATTAATAAATAGACGTGTACTCGCGAGATTTTGATTGGAATGTATACATGATTCATTTGTTATGACGTCCACTGAATGTTCCTGAGATGTTTACGGACACTTGTGCTGTTTACGGACTGATATGCTTAGATAGAATTTAAATCTACGAACAAAAACAAATTTTCATTCTAGTCTCGAAACCCGCATTAAAGAACCACCGAGTTTGCTGCGCTTATATTTACGAGTCATTTTTGTTCGATAAAATATACCAAAAAAGTAACGTAGCAAAAGAAAACAAAAAAAAAAGTTGCCAGTTTAAAATGTAGCTCCATACCTTTTGTCGATCCAAAAAACGGGGAAAAAGATGTTTTTGGACGAAATTATTCTAACACGTAAGGCTGATTATATATCTAAAAGGAAATTTTATGAAATCATAAATCGATCGCCTGTAAGAGAACCCGAACGTGACTCGTAAATATTGTGATTTGTTTGCCAGGGCATTTTGTAGGGATGAAAAATCATGAAATTCTAGTAACTGCCATTCGAGTAACTGACTTTTCTCGCAATAAGCAGTTTAAGAAACCGAGGCGTAACGAACGAACATGGGAATCAAATTCGCAATCCCCTAAAGCCTTATTGCACGGAAAGAAAAATGACATCGTTAGGGGTCAATCAATCTGGCTTCGACAGATGAACCGTTAGGTTACATTATCATGGCCATCTTCATCGTTCATGGTACCGATTACCTGCACAAATCACCCTTAAGAAAGTCAGACATTTTTTCGACCAAAAATGAGACAACTTAAACTTGCTTTTAATTTGTAACTGACGTTTTACTATTCAAATAAACGAATTAAAATTCAACTAACAAGATTTGTTCAGATGCAATTTTTTGATTTTGTCCCGATAATCGGTTGGATTTAACCCTTCAGTCGCTCAAGTGACGGGAAAAAGTTAAATCCACGAGTGGGACAAAAACAATGAAAATTTATATAGTAATAGGAAATGACATTTTTCGAGTCCGTGACTTGCACATCTTTTAATTATATTGTTTTTTCCAATTATTTTAATGGTCCCTACTGAATCGATAAGTGGAAAAACAATTGAAAAAACGATATAAATATTAAGTAACAAAAGAGAAGCTTTTTCAAAATCGAAGTTGTTCAAAAGAGATCTACGAAATAACGATAAGTTTTTTCGCAATTTTATATAGCAAACAATGAAATAAATAACTCAGCGAGCGAACCAACTAAAAGACGATAAATTAAACGAAGACATTAAAAATAAATTTACCGTAGAAAAAGACATAAACATGTTAGGGTGAAAAAAAAATCCAAGGCAGCAAATTTAATCGGTTACGAGATACTTAATCATAGGATCATTAATCAGCATAATAGATTGATCAATTATATTCAAAGGTACATTACAACAAACCATAAATTCGAAGGAAACGGTTTGAATACAAAATAACCAGTTGCATTGTTTGATAATTGATTAAATAAAGTATTAAGAATTATGAAAAGCAATTTGTGGTTGGCGAGGCTCAAGAGGAGGCGATGCTTTCTCGAAAGTGTTGGGTGAAGATGAATAATCGCGTTTTCCATTGAGGGGATTCTAACGAGAAAAATCTATTATGCAAATTATGCTTATTAGTATGCCAACTAAAAGATCAGTGTGGTGTGTCTCAATGACCTGTTTGTTAAACACTTTACAATCCACTTTTCAATCGTCTACTGTTCTAACATTATACACAAATTCTATACCAAGTTGATGTACAGGTTCAAAGTATGCAAATATTCGTTCCCTGAGCGAATTTTCGATCCCAAATTTATAGCCAGCGAAAAGAGGTTTTTTATGTTACAACAAGTTATAGAAAGTATTTTGACAACTTTCATTTTGATTGTAAATTAATTTTTCCAATTTCTTCTTTCGTTGAAAGTTGTGATTTTCTTCTTTTTTTCATTGTCATCTGTGCATTTTAAGTTTCATTCATCGTTGTAGACTTTTTTGGTTTTTCATTTTAGAATCCTCTACAATCGAAACCTTGTTAATAATTAACTGAATAAATATTTTCGAAACATTTTCTTCATATCTTGCCAGTGTCAGTTTATTGACGACCCGGTCAAACCGTCAATATTGTTAGATAATGTTACGTTATAACCGTCATTGTTATTATTAAAAATAATGATACGAACGCGACAATGCGTGTGTGACAGACAATTTTTGTTCAATAAAAAAACTTTTCATCCCGTTTGAACAGTGATTATTATTGAACTTTCAACTTTTTAACACCATTCAAAAACATAAACAAGTCGCTGTCAAAAGTCGATCCAAATTTCTGGACGAAGTAAAAAAACCGAACAAAAAAAATTAATAAAATTGGAACTGTTAAATCCATCTTTGAATGTAACACACGCGATTACGCGTTCGTATTGTTTAAATCTATGTAAATACAATAGTTATACCGTGATATCGACATTAGATCTTAAGAAATAAGGTACCAATTAAGGAACAAACAAATTGAGAAACAAAATTATTACCAGAGTATAATCATACATGAAGATACATGTGTGTTATGTATATAAACATGAAACTTCATTATTTACCAATGGACTACAAGTCGAAGTTGACGTCAGTGGTTAATGGCGTGAGCCCTTTCGGCAGAGTCAACTTTGACCGGCAGTGTTTATTATTATTAAACGTAAGTTGAAAGCCTAAAAGCGGCCTAGCTTTTTATCAAACACCCTACAAGTAAATATGAAATATTTAATAATGAATAAATAAAAATTGTAAAACGAGTGAAAATACCGAGCAGATTTGAGTTGTCTTGAACACGTTATTATGACGGTGAACATGTTAGGGGTCAAAGTTGAAAATTAATTGTTACGTAATAAATAGTTTACATCGTAAGAAATATAACCCAGCATACCAAGTTGAACAAAAAAAAGTATCAATAAGAGAAAACCAGAAAATTATAAAAATTAAATTACGATGATGAGAGATAACGACAAGACCGTTTCATTTTTGTACATTGTGGTTTGTATTTGGACATATTATCAAACAGAATAGAGTAAAGCGCAGAATATACGAAACGCCCGAGAATAGTTTAGTTTCATAAAAGTTTTCATAACTATTGTGATTCCGGTGAGGGGCAAAAATTAGCTGGCTCGCGCTCAAAACAAAGCGTTCGCCGCGTTCGCGTTCCGTCGCTGTCTAAATTTTGTCCTTCTGCATCTTGTTAAAAAGCGCTTCAAGTATGTAATCTTATACTCGCATCTCTCAAAATCAACGAAGTATTACTACCATTTCATCCCAATATGCATAATATATTTCAGAGTACGCACTTGAGATAATAGTAAGAAGAAAAAAACATGTAATCAGACAAATTTAACGATTTACATTCAAACGTAAAAGGTCATAAGAAACAAAAATCCATATACAAAATATAAATTATACTATTGTACGACTAATTCCGATAGTGGATTCAAAATATTGTGACTCAATAAAAGTGTTTTACGGTTACGTTTTCAGCTCATTTTTTGCTCCAAATTGTTAACGAGGTGATATTGAACAACTGGTTTTCTTACAAACAAATTTGAGGTCGAAGATTCGTACAATTGTTCAAATTTAAAATTGTATGACCTCCTGACATTGACTTTTATTTGTAAACAAACCAACCTTTTTTATCACCTTGACATGATTGCTTTATACACTCATACAGTTGCACATTTTTATTTTGAGTGTAGAAATTCTTGTATAATATAACAACAAAATGAACACTTTCAATAGGCGTTCACAATTGCAATCCCAATTTACAATCTCTCTTCCTCTTATTATACCTTTCTCTCTCTCTTCCACTTTTTTCTCGATAATCTTAGCGTCACGACTAAAACAAAGCGTGCATTTAAAAAATATCAATATAATACAATTTATACCTAATTTATGATTAACAAACGTGTCGTTCGCACGCTCTTCATCCTAGAAATAAAGTAGAATAAACAAATAAAGTAACGTGTAATAAAAAAAAGTGCAATTCGTACTGTTAAACAATAAACGCATGCAATAGTGTTTAGACAAGCGGATAAAAGTTTTTGGTGGTGAGTTTATTTAGTTTGTTTACTTTTTGTGAAACACAAAACAAATACTAATTGAATACCATTGTTTGCAAAACATGAATGGAATCGTCAAAACAACAAAATCTTGTTTCCAAACTTCAAGTCTACTCTATAAAAAAATTATTGTTCAATGAATTTTCATATTGTAACGGTCCTACAATAATTGCGCACTCTTCACCATGTGAAACACTGCTATACAAAATATCTCATGCCTACAATCTAGTTTCTCGCTTATGCACAATACTGTATGTACAGAAGACGTACATTTTTTGTGATATTTTAATGCACAAACTTTTAACTTAATTTCAATTAATACTTTCCATCCCGTTCAAATGTTATTATTGAACAAAACGAAACTAAAAATAACGAATTGAAAAAAAAAACAAAACACAAAGAAAGAAACACAGAGTCACAATAATTTGGAACAACAACTGCGGTATGAGAGTCACAAAGAATGTTTTGATATTTTTTCAAATCGAAAAGGTTTAAATATTGAGGAGTGCATTCTCTCGGCAACAATCACACATTTCGCAATGTGTCCTTATTAAATCTCATTTGGTTTCTCCTCCCATTTGTAGACGTACACTTACAAACAAATGCAAACTTTTTTTTGCCATTCGATTATTATAGAAACAAATGACTCGACGTCATGGTACTAAACCGATTGTCACTATATGTCAAAGGGTGCGCACCAAATGCTAAAAAAAAGCAGAACGAGTGTATGATTGCGATGTGTGGACAGTCTGAATACGTGACCGATAAATCACTTGTTTTCTCGACATTTACAATAAAAGAAGAAACTCAGATCGAAATATTGTAGTTGAAAAGAATGTTGTTGTTATCGTTGTTGTTGTTGTTGTTGGCGAAACTGTTGACGACGTTTCCTTTTGTTTAGGTTCGAGAGGTAGGGTTATAACACTGGCGCTTGAGCTTTTCGATTAAAAAAAATACACATATCATTGCTCGACGGCTCTCTTTCCGGTGACGAATGCAGAAACGAGCTCAAATATCGCCATTACACTGGTAAATTGACGAAAGTTGGCAAAAAAAAACACGTTGCAAATCCGTTATTGTGAGAGACAACAATCAACTCAAGATGGCGGATTTTAAACAGCTGTTTACAAAATGGCGGGTTACTAACAATTACATTAAAAAAATGACAAACAGACGAAAATCAAACGTAGTTGTTAAACGTTAATAGCCTTTTTCTGCGACCGTTGTATAGGCGATACAGAACTGAAACTGGCATTTCATAAATTAGTGAAAAAATATATTAAAAATGAATAATGCAGAAGGAAAGGAAATGATATAACGTATCAAAAGTACTAGAATACGCGAGATGGAAAAAAAGCTCTCGTATGGAATAATTAACATGCATGTGAAGCAAGTGTTCAGTAGTTTTTTACGTCAAGGGTAAACCGCATCCAAGGATAAAAAACATGAGGCAAACAAGCCCCTATATAAAAGCACGAACCAAATATACAAAAATATATAATTGACGAAAATAAAAGAAAATAAAAACGAAGATCTTCAGTGCTTATGAGACTCTCGATTTTGATATATGATATCCGCTACTTAGATTAAAAAAACAATAGATTAAGTCATTAAATATACAAGATGTAGATGAAACAAAAAAAATATGCACAATATGATCTTCCCGAAGTATATTGATAAAAAAAAGGTAATATGAAATGACTAAACCATGACGTAACTTATTAGAAATTATGTACCGACTATTCAAGTTCGCATTTTATAGAGAAGAAAACAAGAAAACAGGAAATCACGAAAACTGACGATTGTCAAGCTTCGAAATAAAAACCGGTTTGTTGCATTTGTAAATAGTACCGCAGAAATGATAGTACTTTAGTTGGTATAATACCAAAAGAACCATTTTCGTTTCCGTTCATTTGTTGCAATAATTGTGCGCACACTTGACTTCAGCTGTTTGAATCGAAATTGCTTGTTTTGATACTTTTCAAAACAACATGTTGTTTACTTCGTTTTTTATATATCTCGGAACAATTTTTCAGATAACATTACAAATATAAATCTTTAACGAATATTGTAGTTGAGAGGAACAAACGTGGTACATCTGTGTAATAGAGTTAAACGATCCAATAGTTGATAGATTTGATAATTGAAAACAAAACAAACGAATGCGATTGAAGATCCGACCAGTCAAATTTTGAATCTCCAACTGTACAGATACTATAATGAGGAAACAAAAGTAAAACTAGGCCTCTACGTAATTCTTTCAGGATAAATAGACTTTACACGTTAACAAATTTTACACTCTGTACCTTTACAGATAAACAGTGTATTTGAAATTCTCATACGTAGATGAGGTGAAGAAACAATTTTGAATGACAAAAATAAACATTAGTCGAATGAAATAAATGAAACAAAAAAGCTGAAGTCATATGTACCGTTCAAATGTACAAATATACACTACCAATATTGATTACAATGAGTTGGAAATGTATTTAAAATAATCAATCAGCAGTCGATCATTCACAAATAATTCCTAGGAAAAAAAAGCTTTCAGATGTAATGCAGATATTAAAGTTGCTGAGAAATAAGGTACGTTAAGAGTTAGATTAAATATTCACACACCAAAATGTCTGTTAAAGTGTCTTGATGAGGAATATTTTAAATACGAATCCAACACCATTTCGTACTTGTTAATGTAATAAATACATTATTTATAGTTATAAATCCTTATTTTAAATTAATGTATTATATAATATGCATCATATACAGACGATAATTCAACAGTTTACTGTTAAGTTGATCTTACTATTAAAAATGATGAAAATTATCGAGCATTTTTTATTTCAACGTCTCCCCAACTATCCCTCCAACTTTCCACACTTTGTTATCTGTCAATTATTGATTTATTTTATCTCAATTTGATGCTTGAAAATGTTCAAGAATTTTCTTTGCTTGAACGGCGCCATCTATGGCGCCATTTTTAATGTTTACCGCGGCATGCAAAACATCATCATAACCAAAAAATAAGTTTGCATACATAGAGCAGTTTAGTTTAAAATATAAACTTGTTATAATATTAATTATCACTGAAGATGAAGAAAGATAATTTAGATTCTACGATTGTTTCAAAAAAGATATCAAAAATAAGGTGGTGTCGAGAAAGCTATGCAGAAGCTGACAGTTTTATAACCGGCAGTTGGTGCGAAACCGTGAGTGAATCAATTTTCATTTAAATCAAACTTGTCTGATTTTATTCGCAAATAACATTAACTTTTTGGATTTTTCTAACAACAACGAGTCAAAAAATGTACCTTTAAACTTTGACTTATAGCTGAACGATGTAACATACTGGAAATTCAAAACCAATGAGGAAGGAGCACCTTATCCTTCTTCAATAACAACTTTTCCAATTGACGGAGATGTTACAGAACTGAAGGTAAATTCTCAGGAACAATCATCGAAAATGATCATATCACTTTCATTGCAAATTAGTTAATCTTTGATTCGATTGTTGTAGACTATAAACACGGATTTCTTTGTCGTTTCTTCATCAAATGGCTTCTTGAAAATCTTGAAGCTTGACGATAGTCCTTATACGACAATCAACGAAGTAATCTCGTACGATGAACTACACAAATTCAGGTAAAAAGCTTTAAATATTAACTCATCAAATAAGAATTTTTTAATTGTATGTTCGAATTAAAATAATGGATCATTTTTGTTATTTCAATTTCAGTGATTCGGAGTCAGCACCCTGCACTGGGTTTTCAATTTTCGAACAGGATATAGTTACGATTGGTGAGGACAGCAGGATCAATTTGTTGATTGCCCAGGAAAAGACTCCTTTGAGAACCATAAGTAATTATTACCTTTTCGTTTGTTTTTTTTTCTGAATTTCATACACGTTTTGAAACTAAAAATAACTATTACGTTGAAATAACTAAAAACTTGGATTACAGATGAAGCAGATAGCTGTACATTGACATGTGTGGATTTCCTCAAACACAATGAAATAATCACTGGTAATTCTCGTGGACACATGAAAGTTTGGGATTTGCGAAACAACCAGGACAATCAACCTGCCACGACTTTTATGATGTCTGGGAAGTATAAGGTATCGTAAACTTTTAAATTATTCAATCAAATTTGTTTGACCATCAATTATTTTTGAACTAAACCACAAAATTTGATTTTAGACTGAAGCAACGCACGTTGTTCATCATCCGACTCAAAGACACACTGTTGTCGCTGGTGGTGGAGATGGAAGTTTGACTGTGTGGGATCTGAGACAAGACACTTTTCCAATTTCTCAGTTGAATGCTCACAGCAAAGCAGTGACCGAAGTCTTATTCCACCCAGACCGGCCAGACAATCTGTTTACTTGCTCAGTCAGTGGTGAAGTTTGGCACTGGAACAATTCTCAACAGAAGATAAATTTAGGTAAAATTGTAGAAAAGTTTTTATCATATTATTTTTGATTTAATTTATTTATTCGATCAATGGAGACATTCATTTTTGTGATAGGAATTTAATAAATCAGCTATCTATTAACTAATGCAAATTGTTACAGATGGCAATGATGCCCACTGGTTAAACACAGTCAAAGGGAAGGTACACGTAACATCTCTGTGTGTTCCAATGCACAAACCAATCAACACGTTGGACGTCGATAGGTCAACGCTTCTGTTTGGCTGTGATAACGAAAGCCTGTGTGTTGTCAGAGACCTTGATGTATAATTTCAAGACGGACACAATTACACTCGACCAATTAAGTAACAAACAACGTTTTTGTAATAAAAGTTTATTCCATTCTTGTATACATTCAATAAGTTTTCATTAAAAAACACTTTGTATCAAAAAGTTTAAATTAATAACTGAACTTTGATCAAACACAGTTCTTAGATACTATCGATAAGTAATAAACAAAAATGAATATACAGTCAACGTGCCGGTGAAAAGCTACAATACTAATAGGATAATGATGACGTTTAAAAATAGTTATTCTCAACGATATGAGGCGCTGTTTGAGGCCGACGTGCGCTGCGTGCCGATCTGAAACCGTTGTGTCTCTTGTTTTGCTCGTCTTGTGGTCTTTTTTCCAAAAACCCATCCAAATGACTGGATGATCGACGAAGTGAAACAGCTCCAACCAACATGTTTGTCTGAGTTAAGGCTCTTGCTGAGAGTGGTGCTGTCTTGTTGTTTGGAAGGAAGAGTTTATTCATGCTCGATTTAGTTCCTGCAATTTTTTTCCAATTAAAAAATAAAATTATTTAAATATTCATTTACACTCATAAAAATTCTAATTACCGTTCTGATGTGTCTCTCTTGTGGTAGGAATTTCTCTAAAATGAATAAAAAAAATTTGATAGTAATTTTTACAAAATTAGTTAGATATTTGAACCAAAAGTTTGTCTACTTGTTTAGGAGTCGATTCACGTCTCGCTGAACCTGTCAATGAATCTGACCAGGCGGTAAGTCTCGATGCAATGGAAGACCGACGTCGTCTTTCAAGCTTCTCAGCCAATTTTACACGACTGTTCAGGTATGTGTAGTTTTTGAGAATTGTATCTAATAACCATCTGAAAAAGAAATTTTAATATTTTGTTAATTATTTGTTTTACAAATTTTAAATCGATGATTAAACTGACTTGTATCCCTCCATGATACCACTGAGATTATACGCAGTTCCATCCTCATCGAGTAAACACGAGCAAGTTTCTACTCTAGTCGGACACCTCATACGGTTTACTACTTTTTCAACTTCTAACGTTTCAACCATGTCTAGTTCATCAACTGCGTTATTCACGTCTTGTTTGTTTGCTAATCTGAACAAACGTTAAAATAATGAATAAATTATTATTTTATTTCAAAATTGTTGAAACATTTTTGTAACTCATATTTTTTTTTGATTTGCAACAATTTTTCAAAAACATCTTACAATAAAACTGGTTTTCCAGCTATATGATCATGTGATATCAGGTCATTAAAAACAGTCTTATTTTCTTCCAATCGTGAAGAGTCACTTGCATCAACTACATAAATAACTCCATAAACCTGAAAAACAATTCGAATTTACTTAATTTGTATTAAAAAGGTTTTTTTCAAAATTGATGTATATTTTTAATTTACATCAGAGTAATATTTCGGCCAAATTCCTCTAATTTGTGGACCTCCTCCTAGATCATAAACTACAATTTTCACACCTTTACTTTTCAGATTTTCAGTTCGAAATCCTACAGTTGGAACAACTTGATTATCACTGTCTAAAAATTGAACAAAATAGAACAGAATTAATAATAATAAAATACAATATTTTTTGAGTGTTTAATAAATGAAGTTTTGAGGATTTTTTTAACAGGAAACTTACCACCCCGAAGGCGTTTCAAAGCCGTACTCTTTCCAGAATTATCCAGCCCAACAAGAAGCAAAACAACAGTTCTGATAGAAATCAAAAAAGTTAAACATTGTAATAAAAATTTAATTTTCATTCTTTTCAATACATTAATTTGTTGACAAAATTGCATAAAAAATGCAAAACATACTTTTTAGCGCGTTTTTTCGCAAAAAATTGCGACGGTTTTTTGCAACAGTTACCCATTTTTCGACGTTAAAAACATTTAAAATTAATTGACTTATTTTTTTCGCAACGTCGCTAATTCGGCACAGTACTAACGTCAAAACGTCAAAACTAGTCAAAAGCGTGCACGAAACGGGTTACCATGACGACAACTAAATGTCACAACTTTTGCCTCTTCGGGTTCTAGAAGTGGAAATTAATGAATTGGTAAACAGCCTTCATTTTCGTCAAATCAATCGATCAAATATTTCTGTCAATATTGTTCTTTCTCTGAAAACTATCATTTCCAACTTTTTCAAAATCATTTTTCCCATTTTTTTCGATTGTTATTTTTATCCAATCATTACCGACAGGGAATTCGGACATAACCTCAAAAAACACCTACGCTGACAAGTCTACAGGATTGCTTGTCAGATCAGTTGGACAGTTGAAATCTCGATTAAACTAGACCAAATACTTGTTCAATTGTGAGACAGTCGTGCAAATTAACTTTTTACCTTTGTGAATCAAAAGGTGTCTGTAACAGTTAGTCAGTTCTTTCGTCTCTGTAATCATGGTGAGTCATATTTCACATCTGCATGTCTAAATCTTATCACTTTTGTTTACTGATTATTTATTTTTAATGTATATTTCTAGGCTCAGGAAGTTGAAGAAACTATGAAGAGGATTCAGTCCCATAAGGGAGTAGTGGGAACAATTGTCGTTAATGCTGAAGGTAAACAAACATTTAAGTTGACAAATAGAAATAATTAAAAGAAACAAACGAAACAAAACGGAAAGGAAAAATGCAAAATAATGGACATGTTTTTAGGTATCCCAATTAAATCAACTTTGGACAATACAACGACAGTGCAATATGCTGGATTGATCAGTCAGTTATCTGACAAAGCTAGATCGGTAGTCAGAGATCTAGATGCCACGAACGATCTAACGTTTCTTCGTATACGGAGTAAGAAGCACGAAATAATGGTCGCGCCGGATAAAGAATTTCTTCTAATTGTAATACAAAATCCCGTGGATTAAAATTAATGAGAAATATTTAATCAATTCAACGTACCATTTGCAACAGAATCAAATTCCAAAAAGCAGATGATTCATGTGGATTTAATTTTTGTCAACTCAAAATGGATTGATTTTGTGATTTTTTTTTTTCGAATTTTCTATAAGATACAATATTTTACACAGTTTATTTAACAAGTGGTCGCTCTATTTGTACAAAATGTAAGAAAAATATAGAACTAGAAATGATTCTGTGTCGTGTATCAATTGGAGAGCAATTTCTTTTCCCACAGCTCCTTAAGTTTGGCTCGTTTTTGTGCTTCGCGCGTTCTTTTCACTTGGCGCAACTCTTCTCGCACGCCAAAATAATTTTCGCGAAAATTTTGAATGCATGTTGCGTCGGAGACATCGCCCAACTGAAAAAAAGGATAAATAAAAAAATAATAAATAAAAAAATATTTCTCTGAAATAAGAGAAATGGAAAAATATACTACCTGTGGTTCTTTGATTTTCACATAAGTCAGTAATCTTCGACTGGTATAATTACTCAGAATTTGTTCAGAGTTAGCAACCAATTGGAGACAAGGATGTTTGGGTATTTGATCATCCGTATAATTTTCTCTGTAAATTTTTTACAAATTTGAATATACGAGATTTCAACATACTAATAACAACGTTTGTTTGAACTTTAAAATTACTTCATACCTGAATAGAGGGTACCAGCAAACTAATCTACCTCCTATCTTCAAATGACGTGTAGAAAAATTCAACAAATCGTTGTATATGTGACTCAAATCGTAAACAACCTTCGAAGGGATATGCGTGGCAGTTTGGTGCTCCTTTATGACAGGATTTTCTTTCGCTGTTCCAATTTTTTCCGTCGCTTCTCTTATTCCATAAGGTGCTGCATATCAAAAATTATGCATTATTTTAATTTCAAAGGAAGCATTAAAAAAGAAAATTTTAAATCCAACAAATAATCTTACGATCAGTCAAAATTGCGTCAATTCTCAAATCGTCCCTCCAAAGTGGCAAGGAAAAGTCTGAAACTACGACGTCTACAAAATTAGAGGCCAGATCGTACTGTTTCATATTGCTTGCTATGTTTTCATCTTTTTCTCGCACCTGTGAACGAAAAATTTTTGAAATAATGTTAATGAAGTAATATTTTATTGCACAAGGTGCAAAGCGCGCTCGACGGGCGCTCAATTTCAGACCGCTATGCGTTAAACAAACTTTAACTTTTAAATATTTTAAATTTTGGGTCATAGCATCAGACGCCCCATAAGAGCCGTTGCTACAGTATATCCTGTGACGTCGCCGGATGTGGACGTGCAGTTCACCCAGCAACGCTATCGAGTGCGCATTCGTACTAGATCTAGTAACGTCACTGGATACGCGTGCGCAAAAGATCCCGCGACACAATCGAGTACGCGCATGCGCAGTAAATCCTGCAACGCCATTTAAAGCGCAGTTGCAGTCGGTCTCTTGACGTCGCTGGATACGCATGCGCAGTGTTCCTCGTGGCGCCATTGGATGCGCATGCGCAGTAGATCCTGCAACACCATTGAGAGCGCAGTTGCAGTCGATGTAGTGACGGCACTGGATACACATGAGCAGTGTTCCTCGTGGCGCCATTGGGTGCGCATGCGCAGTAGATCCTGCAACGCCATTGAGAGCGCGATTGCAGTCGATCTAGTGACGGCACTGGATACGCGTGCGCAGTATATCGCGGAAAGTCGTCGAGTTCGCAGCTGCAGATAGATCCAGTAATGTAAGTGACTTTTTTTCAATCGCTTTGCCTTTTTTTACATTCCGTTTTTTAATACATACTATTGGTTATGTTAATTTATTAATTTGTTTAATTTATTTATTTATTAATTTTTAGACGGCTTAATTTTTATTTTTGCACATTCACGGTGCTATCAAATTTTCATTTTTTTCAAAATTTAACTTTTATTCAAATTATTTCTCGCAAGTTTTCATTCGCTGTAATAAATTTTGTTCAATTAAACTCTTTAATTTGTCACGTGCTTTCGATTTTCGTTGGTGTTTAGAGTTTTGAAGTCATTCTAAATCAATTAATTTTGTTTGAACCAACATTCATTTCACAGATGCACTTAGATTTGATTCGTTTTATTTCTATATGTAATTTTTCACTTCCATAATATTATATTATATTGTTTAACCGATAACCGATAAATGTGCATCTTCTTTTATATAATAAGCACTTTTCTGGGCTTCGTGACCATTTCGCTACAGATCGCAGTCAGTTGATTTATCAACTGTCCGTCAGACGCTCCAAGGGTGTTTTGGGAAGTCTAGACAATTGTAGTCGCGATTAGTTTTGTTTTGGATATTAATTTTTACTTGTTTAAAAATTGTTCATAAGTTTATTCATTTTGCATTATGATTTTCTTGAATTTATACTTCAATTAATACTTAACTTGTAAGAAATAAATACAATTTCTATTGCTTTTACTTTAGATTAAGAATTAAGAACAGCGAATGAAAAATTTTTAACAAATTTTTGTTCATTAGTCAAACTTTTTTATTTTTAGATTGATTTAATTATCATAGTTTTCAAAAGGTTTTTAAAAAACGCGAATGTAAAAAATACGATAGCCATATTTTAAAGTTTTTTCTCTCAAGGGAAATGTTTAATTAATCGACTTCAAAAGATTGTCTTTTTTTGCTTAATTGAAAAAATATTTTTTAAAACATGCCGAGGGGGGTTTGCGCTCCGTGTGACATGTGATTTACATCAAACGCGACTGACGACACGGCAACAAGAAATTCTTTCATAGAGGGGGATGTTAAGGTGCAGTTATACGTTTTTAGTTGATATTTATATTCATGTTTACTTTTTGCGATATCCTACTTGGTCTGGTTCTACCATGAAGCATCAAAAAATCTATATCAGTCCCGAGAGTGTAACCACCAAAGATCGAAGAGGCAATCAAAAGGGAGCCCGTGCCTACGAAAGGATCAAAAACCAGATCGCCTTTGTTGACTTGCGCTTGATTCGCCATAATCATTGATAATGTCGGGTCCATCGAGGTGTTGCCAATAAATTTCCTACTTTTCAGAGATATCCTTTTAATACAGTCTCTCTGTCCATCTGCAATCTTAAATAAAAATAAATTTATTTATGATTTAATTTGCATATTAATAAAAACAAAAAAGAATGAAGAAAAAAACCTTCTTGCTTACCCATTTCCCGAAAAACAATTCTTCTGGTTTATCAGGAATGGAATTTGAATCCATTCCATAATGTTCTATAAAATAGTAAACCATTTCAGGATTTTTTAAATTCACTGAGCCTTCGAATGGCAGGTATTGTAGTGTCTAAAATTATTAGTAATATTAATCAAGTATAACAATAAAAATATCAGGAAAATACAACAATTAAATTGTACATTTTTGCTTACCTCAATTTTTTCAACTTTTTCTTTCTGAGTAAAATGTTTACAAAACGTTTCAACATTTATTTTGAAAGGTTTATTGCTTGCAGTTTCAGGATGTTCATTCAAGTAACTTTGCAAATTACTATGAAATTCCTCAGTTTCTTGTCCACGTGCCCATAATTCCATACAAAATTTTACAAACATCGATCTGCTTGCTATTTTTCGTGCTTCGGTTTCTGTCAAATCTAAAATCCAGTAAGGCTAAAAAAATAATTATTTTATTAGTAATTTTTCTTACATGATTTCAACTCACTGTTAATTAATCAATATCATTTAAAATCAATTTATAACAAATTATCAAGAAAATTGTATCTCAATAAAAAATTCACTTTTTAAAAATTAATTCCTATGAAAGTTGACTAGATTTTTAAACAAAATTTTTCTTACTTGGTCTGTCGGTTTTTCATTGTTCTGAATTTCTATCCCAAACAAATCCAAAATCGACTCACATTCCTGAAACACAAAATTCATAAACATAACCTCGACAGTCCATAATTTTGCGATAAAGTGAAATAAACATTTCTCCAAAATACACGCACTGGCAATCGAAAATTAAGATGCTCGTGAGCTAGCCAGAACAAGAATGTTCTCCTCTTCTCATTCATTGTTGACAAGTTCTGTCAGAAAAACCTGCCTCAATTTTGAATCGAATTGTTTACATTAATTTCGAAACAGAATCTTTGCGTTCGGGAATTTATTGGAAAAGCATGCAGACATCAGGTCAATTCAGGCGTCCCTTTCTGATCCACACATCAGATAGAGACAACCATCAGTTCACATAATCGATCTGTCAAAGTGAGGCAATCCAACATCCAACTGTTGCTCTCGTCCGCAACAAAACAACATGAATACAACATGATGGTAAGTGACAGCTAAAAATAGTTACGTGTACTCTAGCCTGCTTTCTATTTTTTTTCTGCCTCACAATTTTCAAACGTAAACATTTGATTTTAGTCAGTAAAGGTCAACGAGCAGGAATAAAATTTCTAATAAAATATCTGTGATATCGCCGCAAACACCTTAAAGCTGGATTTTGAACGATGAATTTTTATCATCTTGTTCGCGCCCTCCTATTGGTCACAGATAAGGCTTAATTATTGTTTTGACAAAGCAAGTGAACGTGAGTATATATTAAGATCAGTTCAGTTTGTACTTATTTGGGACTCAAAAAAACAGTGGAGCAGGTTAAAACGGAGTGAATGAGTCAGGCCTTTTTTAAAAGCTTTTTTCGCTGCTGATCAGTTTTTGAATCCGTGTAGTATTGGGTTTTCTAAGAACCGATCATTTAGAGGAAATACGCAAAGATGTGTGTGACAATGAAATTATTATGAGCTATGACTTAATCATTCAAATATCAAAGTTTTAAATACTCTGCTGATTGTTTTGATGGTTTTTAAAACATCACAATAAAGAAATTGAATTTAATAATCGAACTTAGAGAAATTTTTACAATTGTTATAGAAATATTTAGAAATTTTTATTTCAGTATTCAAAAAACGAAAAAGTAAACAATTTCTCGTTCTCATTTCGACATTTTTATAGGGATGAAAGTCACGAGATGGATGAGCTCCTGAATGGCCGGTACTCCACGTCGGAGAGGGAAAATAATCAGGACATTGTTTCGAAGATGATCCGACTTGAACAAAGAGACGTTCCTATTATAGTGAGTAAACTGAAAATTGTATTAATAACTCTCAAGTGCAAAGTCTGAGACTAGTAGTTCTCAAGTAAAATTTAAATCATGTTTTATGAATGTCATTAAAGAATTCAGGTATTCTGCTATCTTGAAAGCTCAATATCTCTACTTAATCTTTAATATAACGATAATAATTCATCATAGCTTGAAGTAATCTTTATTTTTCATATCGACAATGAAAAAAATATCATTTAAAATCGGAAGGAGGTCACGCAAAAAATGAATATGAATCTATAGATTTTAGTATTTCAAAAATATCAATCGGTATTTATTTAATATGAAATATAAAATTTTTATAAGGCTCAAAAAACGTCCTGGTTCCACCAGATCGATTAATATGTTTTTGTTACATTACTCAAACTGTGCACTTAAGCGTTAACAACATAGTCAAGCTGACATAGATTTTATTTTATGATTTTTTGCTTTAGATTGAATCAGCTAGCACCGAAAAAGAACACAAAATCAGTAGGGTAGATTTTGTGTTAGCTTATGTTGATAATAATAATCCAAATCATGCACATAGAAGAGAGCTTTTTGAAGAAAGCCTACTGGACCAAGGACTGGAGTTGGAATATGAACAAAATAGACAGCTGTGCTTTGTTAAAGTTTGTGCCCCTAAGGTATGAAAAATGTTCTCAAATTATTAAAAACGCATTTTTTTGAATGTCATTTTTTGTTCATTTGTAATATTTATATTGGTTTGCAATTTGCAGGAAGTTTTATGTAGATATTGCGAAATAATGAAATTAAGAATGCCAATAAGTGAAGTTCCTGACGAATCAATTATTGAAAGCAGCAAAGATTTGTTTAACGATGCCAAATCGTGGTTCATAAGATTGTTCTCGTTCGCTCAATTAGACCCAGAAAAGTTTCCTCAGAAAAAGTATCAACTTGCCACTGAGTTTTCTAGGGATAAGGATTACCTGTAAGACAAATAACAAATATATGAAATTAAAAAAATAAAACAGAATTTTGACAAAAATTATTTCAATTTTCAGCTTTGATACAGAAGATGAAAACTTTTTCACAACAAACATTCGAGTCATGATAGTGGATTTCATTTTGGAACGACAAACCGAAGGAATTCAACGTCTGCTTGCCGAGGGAATTTATTCGGCTGCTTATCCCTTGCATGATGTACGCAATTTTTTATCAACTATTTTTTTAATTTAATCCAGCAAAGGTAGTTGGTTAGTTAGCAGTAGATTTAGAACTTCTAGTACTTGACTAAACAAATGCATTTTTAGATTAGGTTCATTCTTTAATGTTTCCTATTTTTTCTTTGGCATTGATCACTTATCTTTATTTTATTATTTTACAATTTGTTTCGTGAAAATTCAGGGAACCTACAAGCAACCCGGAAGTACTCGAAGGTTGCTTGCAGATGAATGGGGATCGATAAAAAAGTGGATCAAGTTGCAACCATTAGACACTATCCAAGAATACTTTGGTACAAACTTTGCAATTTATTTTGCTTGGCTTGGTTTTTACACGTACATGCTTATTCCTGCTAGTATAGCTGGTCTACTATGTTTTACGTATGGTAAGATTTTTGTACAGAGGCTTCTTTCATAACTTTTAGTTTAGCTATCTATAATCTATTTGATTTAAATTAAACAAATTTGTATCTTTCAAAATTTATATATACTTGCAATATAATTGAAACGAAATACAATATAATAATTTTTTACTGTAATATAATAATTTTTTACTGACAGGTTTAATTCATGTGAGCACACACGAACAAGAGGAATGCAGTCCATGGGCCGAAACAGTAATAATGTGTCCTCAATGCGACACAATCTGCGATTACTGGAAACTGAGCGAGACATGCCTGCTGTCAAAATTCACGCACATTTTTGACAATCCTGCGATCACGTATTTCGCAGTTTTTATGGCTTTTTGGTCCGTTCTTTATCTGGAATTGTGGAAACGAAGAACCGCCGAACTGACTTACCATTGGGGTCTCGCTGGTTGGGACCGCACCGCTGAACATCCTAGGCCTCAATATTTATCGGCACTTGCAAATGCAAAAATAATCAAAGTCAAAGAAAAGGTGATAAAATAACCAGAATCAACTCTTCCACTTCCTTTTAATAACTATTTGCGATAAAATAAAATGGAATTTTAAAACATTTAATTTTTAGATGAACGCTGTGACTCGTGAAAAAGAGCCGCATGTGAGCTTTTGGAAAGTGCGCGTACCAGCGACGCTTTTCAGTTTTTCAATTGTACTTCTACTCGCATCTGTGGCTATTGCTTCAGTTTTCGCCGTGGTTTTGTACAGGATGTCACAAATCACGACAATCTCTTTATTCGGCACAGAAGTCGGCTCAACTTATTATGCCACTTTTGCTCTCCCTGCAATAGCTGCTGTTTTGAATCTCGTAATTTTTTTCGCACAAATTTTAAAATCAAAATCTAATTATATATTAGAATGTTTTGTAATTATGTTTTTTTGTTCTTTTTTCTAGGCTTGTATTCTGGTACTGAACTATATCTACGACTGGTTAGCAGTTTATTTAACCGAGATGGAACTTTTGCGAACTCAGGCTGAATTCGACGACAGTCTGACCCTGAAAATTTATTTGTTTCAATTCATCAATTACTACGCTTCGATATTTTATATTGCTTTTTTGAAAGGCAAATTTGTCGGCTACCCTAAGAAGTATAACCGAATTTTAGGATACAGGTTTGTATCATAACTATTTTTGACTAATTAATTTGTCTATTAGCAAAAAACTAATTACAGAGATTATTTTGCATTTTGTCTAGGCAAGAAGAATGTAGTCCAGGTGGTTGTCTACTAGAACTTTGCATACAGCTGACAATCATCATGGTAGGAAAACAAGCTTTGTATACCGCAGTCGAAATGGTATATCCAGTTTTGATGAAATGGTGGGCTCTATTTCGAATCCACACAGGGCTCAAACAAAAAGATCCAATCACTCCAAGAAGTCAGTGGATTCGTGACTTAAAGTTATTAGACTGGAGTAAGTTCAATTTTTCTCAAAACACAGATTCAAAAATAAATTAAACAAACTGTTTTTCAATATTAAAAATATCTCAAATCATTTTTCAGGTCCACGAGGACTGTACGACGAGTATTTAGAGATGGTGATCCAGTTCGGTTTCATAACACTATTCGTCGTTGCTTTTCCTCTGGCGCCGCTTTTTGCTCTGGTGAATAACGTCCTGGAGATGCGACTAGACGCAACGAAATTTTTACGTCACTATCGTAGGCCAGTTCCTAGACGTGTACGCGATATTGGAATTTGGGCCAGGATTCTCGATGCTCTTGCTCGTATATCTGTCATGACAAACGTAAATCAAAATTGTTCACACTTTTAAAAATTTTTCACATTTTAAAATTTTTTAAAACATTTCTATTAATGTTTTTGTCTCTTTCAGGCATTTATAATAGCATTTTCCTCGAACTTGATTCCACGTCTCGTGTACTCAATGGTTGTGAATCCAGAACGAACTGACGCAGGCTTCTTGAACCACAGTCTCGCCTATTTCGATACAGAATATTTCGCTAGCAACACAGCTCCTCAGAGCAGTTCCTTTGGAAATGTTTCCATTTGTCGTTATTCCGAATACCGAAATCCACCTGATCATCCTACACTGCCTTATAAACGTCCAACCATCTACTGGCATATCTTGGCTGCTCGACTTGCCTTCATTGTTGTTTTCCAGGTAAATGAAAGAAAAGTTTACGCAAAACTGAATGGCATTTTTTAAAACTTTTATTAATTAAAATCAATTTATTTGCAGAATATTGTCGGTTTGGTAACCATGAGTGTTCAATGGTGCCTGAGTGCAACACCTCGTAAACTGCGCGACCAAATCAAACGCGAGGCCTTTCTTACTGAAGAGCTGATCATAAAACGTGAAGCTGAGCGAGCCCGCAATCGACTTCAGCAGAACAGCCTCTTAAACGCTGGAGAATCATTCCGCAAACGACCGCGAAGTCAAAATTTCAACCAAAACAGTGAAACTAAAGTGTAAACCTGGAAAGAATGTTGCTACAATTGTACCTCTAACTGTTGACGCTTAGTTGGTTCATGATGGAGGACTTCGAATCTGATTAATTTTAACAAGTCGCATAATACTCCGATATCTACTTTAAGTATTTATTCTGAAATTCATTTCCACGATTGTTACTTGAAATCCTTCGATGTTTATAAGCGTAAGGCAAACTTTTCCTTGGAACTTTTTGTCCCTAATGATTTTCGGAATTGTTCTATATTTCACCAGTGACTGTGATTTTTAGATGGAGATTTGCAAAAGCTGTAAATTGCAATTGTCTTGTTGTTGGAATTGTTGGTATTTTAAGCAAGTGTTATAATAGTAGGGAACGGTTTTCTGAAATGTGAAAAAAAAACAAATCAAAAAGATCCTGAATAGATTGCGATGACTGTTGGATTTTATAGAATCTATTAATGTTATAAGAATCAGAGCATAGGTTTGAAATTTCGAAAAGTTTTGTTGAACTTTAAAGAGGAATTTATCAGTTGTCTCTGAAAGTACAAAAAATATACTATACGTAAAAAGATATCGATATACACTTTTGTACACAGTTTTAGAAACAAATTTTCTATAAAGCTTTACACGAGAAACGGATAAACTGATATTCAAACTACGACTGGCCATTCGCGTCCGAATAGTGAAAACTGTCAATTTACATAAATGAAATAGGATAGTGAATCAAAACATGAAAGACTTCTTAAGGAACAATTAGCTAATAATTATTTTTTAAACAACTTAATTTCTCTTGCTATTCGTGTTCAAATTTATAAAATTTTTGAAATGATATTTTTCCATCGCACAGAGAGTATTTTAAATGTACAACATTTAAGTGTCTGATTAGTATTTGTTGAATGTCTTCTTCTCTACTAAATAAACAACTGAAAACAAAACAAAAGCAATTTTAAAACTTTTCATCTGTTTTCCATTAATATTAATTAACTTCAACAATATATAATGTTTTTTTCCATTCTTTTTGTAAATAATATAATCAAAATGAAAAAATCTTGTCCTTGCAAACAGATGTTTACAATTTTGAATGTTGGCGGTAAAATTTGACATTTGCTGGATCGGTAAGGAAGACAAAGAGAAAGTGCAGCATTCGGTGCAGTTTCGCATGCAGAACTGCATTCTTATTCGGGGAAGGGAACCGACAGCCACGAAATGGTCGCTGAGTGTTGATGTGAACTCAAATTAGTTGCAAGAGCCATTGTGAATCGCACTCGAAAATCGTTGCTTGCACCGAAACGGCTTGTCAACAACCAAAGCGCGATTTTCGAGTGACATCGCATCTGACTGGATCCGCGTTTACCCTCTGCTGCCAACGGTAATTGACGCCCAGTTTCTCTCACTTCACGATACGCTTGCAATGTTGAGGATTACGTGTAAACATTTCATTTGACATCTTGTTGCGCTGCTCCCCTCGCAGAAATAATTTGACATTTGATACAAACCTGCTTCTAACTTAAAATTCAGAATACAACCTGTCGTTGGACTGGTCCGCTTGTTTCTTCTGTTTTGGTTTTTACTCCTGTCACCTGTCAATTAGGTCTGGCATTTTTCTTTTTTCTAATCTATTCGAACTGCCTTCTTTATTTATTCTTCTTTGTTTAATTCGTCCAACTTGTTTGTTTACCTTGTTTGTTTACTTTTTACATTGGAATAAATTCACAATTATTATTTGAAGTGCAATTTTAAAGTGAGACAATTTTTGCAAAAAGCAACATCTGGAAGTTCCAGTGTTGGCAGTTTCAAATTATGATTTATCGGTTTTTTACATTTTAATTTGAATTGGATAGATTAGAAACAACGTTGAAGTAGCCTATTAAAATAATGCGCTGAAAAGTGCCGCAACTGCAACGGTCATTCAAGCGTAACATTTGTTGCTTGAGAAGTACCGAAGCTGAAGCGATTTAAAAGTTGTGGAATTCACGAAACGACTGTTTGCATTGATTTTTGAGTTTACAACCTAAACAAACGCGAAATTAATGTTTATTGTTATTACTCGTAATACCATAAAATTTGTCTGAAAAATGGCAAACATTTTACTTTCAAGTAATTACATTTTCACGTAAAGCAATTTTGCAATGTTTAACTTCATGTAAATTAGTTCAAATTTTGCTGCATCGACATCTTTTTTTTCGTTTTTGCATTAATTATTGTGAAAGACAAAAATAATACTTGCAACACGTATCTTGACCTTGTTTCGTACTCATTAACAAATAATTTTCTACGTCTGATATTTTTTGTCGGTTTTTACTTATTAAAAAATGATTTTCTACGTCTACTATTTTGTTCTTACATAAAAATAATGTTATCAAATAAATGATATTGTATGTTTTTTTTGAAGTTTTTTATGATAAACGACGTTCTTTTTTAACTTCTAAAACTGATTATTTTTGTCTTATTTCCTTTGTCAGACAAAGAAATTGTTGCTCTAATTCGGCATGTGTAGATATAGATTCGCAGTTGTATTTTGACAAGATGCCATTTTCTAACACGAATGCTTGCAAAGTTGGAAAATTCATAAATCGCCAATTACCTGATCGCCTTATCTTTTGTTTCAAAATTTCATTATTTTATTTTTTGTTTAATTTTTTGTTCAAGTATTTTTCAACTATTCATACGTAATCTAGTTAGCGATAAAAAAATTCAAAATGTATGAATTTCCTTGAATGTTTCTCTTTTTTTATTGCAGGTAAATTTCAAGTTTGACCATGGGTGAGGAAGAATTTGATCTATGTGAATGTATATGGTTTTCACGATGGCGAATGCAACGATTATTATCTCTCGTAAGTATTATTTTTTAATCAGCAACAAACAAGGAAACATTATTTGGAAGAGAAAATATTAAATATATTATGTAAGAAAATTATTAAAACGCATAAAAAAGAAGGAAAATCAGATACAAAATAAAAAAAAGAAACACCCACTTATGAACAACCTTATCTGTGTAATAAATTATTATGTTTAGTGTAATCTTCCAGTTGAAGAACAGCAATTTCGCATAACATTTTTGGAATCATTTGTATACTTTTTCAACTTTATTTTTACCTTTGATTTTTGCATTTTATGAAACGCTTTTCTTTTTATTCATTGCAGATTCGAGAGACACAAAACCAATGTACAGACACTGAATGCTTCAATGTTCCAAGACGTAATTAAATTATTTAATCAATTGAAATATGTTCTTAAAAGAAAGCAGTTCAAAGACAGAAAAAAATTGTTTTTATTTTTTCCAGTTCCTGGACCGCAAGAGGCACTACCCCAAACGAATTTTCTTATGACATTCATGATATTAGCAGTGATAATGCTTTTATACATATTCAGACCCAATTCAATGCGATCGATCCAGTCAGCGAGGAAAATTGATGACATATCGGTGAGTTGGTTTGATAAACAATTAATCCAGTTATTACTTCCGATCAAATTGAAAAGTGCAAAATATAAGAGTACTTGTTTTATTTTCAGGACTCTAATAATGATCCTCCAGGCCCACCTCCGGCGATAAACTAGTTTACCATGTTTGAACACGTTTTTCACATTATCAACTTAGATAAAAATGAAAGATTTATTTCCAACGATTCCAAATCCAAGAGCTCTTCAACACTTCAATAATGGATAGCGAAGTTGAAAAATTTTATAAACTAGACTAAATTTGTACAAGTATACGGAGTATATAAAAATTCAACAGAAACCTTCGAGAGAAACTTGAAAATTGCAATTATTTTTCATTGGTAAAAAATATTAATGGAAAAGGAAAGAACGATAAGAGTGGTTGGAAATTTATTACATTACTTGAATAATTTTGAGGAAAAATGATTGTAAAATTAATTGCGGTTTGTTCTTGATTATTCATGCATTTCAGTTGAATTTTAATCTACTGTTTGTGTGCAGCTGCACGATTATGAATTTTTATAATTTTGTACCTAATTTATTTGCAATGGTTTGCAACAAAAGTATTAATTGAATAGTGAGAGGGACCAAATTGAAGTTATTCCGATTGTTTTTTAAGGTGTTATATAATAATTATCATAAATAGGTAAACTTCAATTCGAATATCTGAAATAGTTTATGCAATTTAGGCTTAATTCACGAGTTATCATTCCAAAATGAGAGGAACGTTACTGTGCATTCTTACGGAAAAATTTGCAATTAAGTTAATATGTATATTTTGTATAACTATGGCATTATGGCAATGGTCATTTTCATAAACAATAAATGATATTTTCATTGATATTCGTATTTTAAGCGCTGAATTAGTAGTGAATGTTTCTTTTTCTTTCCGACTGAATCATTTACGCGTAACTTTGAAAATATTTTTGCTTTGAAAAAGTATCACGTTTTGTGTTAGTGCCAGATTTATCTTTGAAACAAAGGAATGGGATCGAAGTGCCTTGACAATTGAAAAATTATTTAGTTCAAATTGCGCAAAATATCTAATCAATTTAATAAACAAGTAACGTTTTTTCTTTTGTTTGTTGTAAACTAAATTCGAAAAAATGCAAAAATCGTGTGTTTTTTTGTGTTTATATCAGTAACGTACAAATTTGAATCAGTAACATTGAAACAAAATGTCGTAAAACATCTAAATTATTTATGTTCAGCGATTTTACCTTGTTACGATTTTATAAATAAATTTCATATATACTTCAAAATCAAGTAAAATTATTTGTGATCCTAAAATTTTTTCGTTAATAAACATTCGTTCATTAGCTCAAGGAGCTCAATTTCAGACCGCTATGCGTTAAACAAACTTTAACTGTTAAATATTTTAAATTTTGGGTCACAGCATCAGACGCGCCATTACATCCGTTGCTACACCATATCCTGTGACGTCGTCAGATGCGACGTGCAGTACACCCTGCAACGCCATGAGTGCGCATTCGTAGTAGATCTAGTGACGTCACTGGATACGCTTGCGCAATAGATCCCGCGCCACAATCGAGTACGGGTGCGCAATAGGTCTCGGGACACCATCGAGTACGCGTGCGCATTAAAACTCCCGGGACACCATAGAGTACGCATGGTCAGTAGATCCCGCGACACCATGGAGAGCGCAATTGCAGTCGATCTCTTGACGGTGCACTCTATACGCATGCGCAGTGTTCCTCGTGGCGCCATTGGATGCGCATGCGCAGTAGATCCTGCAACGCCATCGAGAGCGCAGCTGCAGTAGATCTACTGACGGCACTGGATACGCATGCGCAGTATATCGCGGGATGTCGCCGAATACGCAGCTACAGATAGATCCAGTAATGTAAAGTGACTTTTTTTCAATCGCTTAGCCTCTTTTCACATTCCGTTTTTTAATACATACTATTGGTTATGTTAATTTATTAATTTTTAGATGGCTTTTTTGTACATTCATGGTGCTATCAAACATTTATTTCAAAATTTAACTTTTGTTCAAATTATTTCTCGCAAGTTTTCATTCGCTGTAATAAATTTTTTTCAATTAAACTATTTAATTTGTCACGTGCTTACTATTTTCGTTGGTGTTTAGAGTTTTGAAGTCATTCATTTTCATTTTCATTCATTTCACAGATGCACCTAGATTTGATTCGTTTTATTTCTATATGTAATTTTTTACTTCCATAATATCATATTATATTGTAACCGATAACCGATAAATGTGCATCTTCTTTATATAATAAGCACTTTTCTGGGCTTCGTGACCATTTCGCTACAGATCGCAGTCAGTTGATTATATCAACTGTCCGTCAGACGCTCCAAGGGTGTTTTGGGAAGTCTAGACAATTGTAGTCGCGATTAGTTTTGTTTTGGATATTAATTTTTACTTGTTTCAAAATTGTTCATAAGTTTATTCATTTTGCATTATGATTTTCGTGATTTTATACTTCAATACTTAACTTGTAAGAAATAAATACAATTTCTATTGCTTTTACTTTAGAATAAGAACAGCGAATGAAAATTTTGCAACAAAGTTTTGTTAATCAGTCAAACTTTTTTATTTTCAGATTGATTTAATTATCATAGTTTTCTTTAAACCATATTTGTTCGCGTAAGCTTGAAATTTAAATTACTTAATCTTTCAAAAGGTTTTTAAAAAACATGAATGTACATAATACAATAGCCGATTGTAAAAATTTTTTTCTTTTTTGGCTGTTTTAATTGGCTTCAAAAGATTTTCTTTTTTTACTTAATTGAAAACTAAGTAAATTACCATGTAATTACCATGTGACTTACCTACATCAAAAGCGACTGACGACACGGCAACAGAAATTTTTTTGATAGAGGGGGAATTAATTTTTTCATAAACATTCATTTGTATGTCGCCATTTTGTATATGAATTTTTGTTTATAACTTTCATTCTTTAATGACTGTTTATTCTTAAAATTTCAATCATTTACAATATTCTTTTATTAATTTATTAGTATTTATTTATGGTAATTTTTTTATAAACATCGATTTTTAACTGAGAGGAAGACATTGTCATACTTACATCGATATCTCTGCATACGTATATGAAAATAGAGCGACTTATGAAGATGTGAAAGTGCGAAACTAGTAGGAACTTGTACGTTTTTTAAAAAACAAATTTGAAAATAACTATAAACGTACGGAAAATAATTCAAATTCGCGAAAATCATGGGTGAGTAGTCTTTAAATTCTGCAGGATTTTTGTTTTACGTGTCATAACCTACAAAAATTGCCGGCCGAATGATGCAAAAACCTTGTTTTCAGTCGTTTTTTATGTTTTGGTATTGTCTTTTAACATGATTTTTTGAACTTTTATTTTTCAGCTGTCGAGAGTAGAGTATCTTTAGTCATCTCGACTATTTTGACGGTGCTCCTTTTCTCTGGAATGCAAATGTATAAAAGTTGGTTGTCCTCGACTCAACTGCATACCGTCCTCGGTGGATTCATAGGTTCCTTAGTATTTTTATTCCTGCTCACTGCAGTGGGCAATTTTGAATCAATTGTTTTTGGCAAATCATTCCAGATGAAATTGTTCCCTGAAGGTAAGTTTTGCAAAACAAAAAACTCATTTTTGAATTGTTATAATAAACTGACTTTCCATTTTTTATTAAAAATACAATTTCAAATTTAAATAATTGTTCCAGTGTTTATCTCCTTGCTCCTATCAATGATTGCTTCCGGATTGGTCCATCGAGTAGCAACTACGACATGTTTTCTTTTTTCAATCGTCACTCTTTACTACTTAAATAGGATCTCTCAGGAAATCTACTCTTCCAACGTACCAGCACAAGTTAATCTACAGAAGAAGAAAAAGTGACTCTACTGAAATGTTTATTTTTCAAATTATAAATAATCTTAACGGAATTGCTATTGTGAAGGTCCTTTGTACAGTTTGTATTGTATGTTTGTATGAATTTTTATACTGAACAATAAGTAAAGTTTTTTTTAATCCTAACAAAGAAAATTCTGATTGATTCATGAACTAAAGAGGTGCATTTAAATCAAAATATTTTATTTGTAAACAAATTACATCCACGTAATAACTACTGGGACTTTGAATCAATCTGCGTTGCTTTTGTGATGTCCTCTTTGTCGCTGTAATACTCGGCGTCGTCCCAATTACATTCTAGATCGGGTTTCTGCACACCTTCGTTGAACCCTGGCTGCCTTGATACATTTTTGTAAATAGTCATAGCCTGCGAACCGAAAATTTATTTCTCATCCTAAATAATACAATTGAACGATTTTGAATTTCAATAAACTAATTTTTCATTGCATACCTGAGCAACAACAGATGCAATATCACCCACGTTACTGGGCACAATCATCGTGTTATTAGTTTTGGCCAGTTTATCGAACGCGGTAATGTACTGCTCAGCAACAGCAAATGCAGCTGCGTTCTTTCCATTTTTTATCGCCAAGGAGTTTGATACGAGGTTCAAACTTTTGGCTCGAGCTTGTGCAACTGCTACTAGAGCTTCTGCCTCTCCTGACGCTTTGTTGATTTGTTCCAACTTTTCAGCCTCTGAAATTTTGAATAGTACCATAAATCATTTCATAATAAAAAATTTTTTTTTAAACTGATTAGAAATTTTTTTGATGAAAAATTATTGTTTCTTTTTACCGGATGCAAGGATTCTTGCAGTACGTTGTCCCTCAGCAACATTTATTTGAGCCTCTCGAACTCCCTCAGATTCTAAAATTGCAGCTCGCTTTTTGCGCTCAGCTTCGACTTGCATCTGCATCGCTTCTTGTACTCTTTGTGGCAATTTGATGTCACCTAAAAAGTTATTTTTTTAAAATAATTTATAATACTTTTCAGTCTAACTTTTGAAATTTTACCTCAATTTTGCAAGTTAAAAGTTGTAAAGTTTTTTATTAAATATTGTTTGCTGCTCAGATGAAAACTTACGGATTTCATAACGCAAGCACGATATTCCCCAGGCCTCACTAGCTTTGTTGATACTCTCAACAATACTAACATTTAGTCCCTCTCGTTCTCGGAAAACATTGTCCAGTGAAATTTTGCCTAACTCGGATCTCATTGTGGTTTGAGCCAACTGGATTATCGCAAATTCAGGGTCTTCAACTCCATATGACGTAAGATAAGGATCGTTTATTCGAAGATACAAAACACCGTCAATGTTTAGATTAACGTTATCTATACAGAAAACAGACGTTTTTAATTAAATATAACAATAAAACAAGTTGTTTATAAATAACTTCGAATTTCATAAATAGAAAACAAAAAGTTACCTGACGTGATCGCACTTTGTTGTGGGACGTCTATTGCAATTTCTTTTAAACTTTGCACATATCTCACTTTGTCAACAATTGGTAGCAATAAGTTTAAACCTGGATTCAATAGTCTGTGAAACTTTCCCATCCGTTCTACGATCCATGCCTGACGAAAAGTTTGAGGAAAAGTTCAACAGTTAAATAATAAAGAAAACAAAGATTGAAAACTATTTAAGTGAAAAAATGCCAAGTTTTATTAATTAATCAATTACCTCTTGCTGTGGAACAAACATGATGATTGTGTTAAACGGAGTTCGAGTAGATTTCTGTCTCACTTGTGTCAAATTGATTTCATACAAACACATTGCTTTGGGATTGTTCTCCGTATGAGCCAATAAAGAACTCTGTAAACAAACAAAAAATAACGATTCATCAACCTTATCTATTTTGTAATCATAAAAAAATAATAGTTACAATTCATTTTTCAAATATGTACCTTCATAGTGCCCAAGTTGCGGGTCAAAAGTCTTGTTCTGTTCAACATCTTTTCTAACCTAAAAGAAGTTGCAAAATTTAAAAACAAGTAATAATAACGATTGACAAATTTATGAATAGAGATTCCAATGAGATGGGAAGTTTTTAATCAATTTAACTCAAGTTTCTACTCACTGTGTTTTTTTAAAATTAGAGAACCTGTTTAAAAACTTTGAAGAGAATAAAATCTATGCGAAACAGATTGTGTTATGACAGAATCACTCACTGTGTTGTCAGTAACCTGAAACTGCTTTCTTATTATATTTATCCAATGACGAAAATTGCCGATTTTTTATGTACAAAACTGCAAATAATCAAGCCGCGTATTTTGTACCATCACACACGTGAAGTCAGATCGGACACATACAGAATTGTACAGAATGCAGCCATTTATCACGTAATATATAGATTATATTCGTGGCTTCGAAATTGTCACTAAACTTAACATCTAAACCACCAGATTTATAGTTTTATTCAGTTTTCAATTTGAATTGAAACAAACCCTACATTTTTCTTCAATGAAAAAATAAATAATTGATTCATAAGTTGTTGTTATTGAAGAATAATAAAAAATACTCTTTTTCAACAATATTTTTTGAATAAATAATATGCATAAAAATTGAAAAGAAAATGATTAGGATTTGAAATGAACAACAATTTCATATACAAACATTTATATTTCACGCATTTTAATCATATACAAAGGTAACGAAAGGCGTACGTATAGCAACAGCATTTTAATAACGATATAAGTATCTTATTTTGTCAACAGATATATAATAATGACGCAATATATTTTGTTTTCTTTTATACCTCTAATGAATTACAGTTAAAAGTGCAAAAATGCGCGACTGCACATTTTATTGCGGCTATTTTTATATTCTTTAAGACACGTCTTATCGGTTCTCCAATCCAACAAATGCTCATAATTGTTTTTTTTTGTTTTTTTTTCATATTTTTTGTCCTTTTTTCGATATATTATACTTTTACGGAAATAACCGAGATTAAACATACGTAACAATGAGCAGTTATATATAATAATTTTGGTTACTCATTTTTGTCCTTTTGTAAGTCGCTTATGGATTGATTTTCCTATGTTTTTCACAATTATTATAAACTGTCAATATCTTGAACAATTACTGTTTCTTCAAAATATTTATGGTCGCGCGAATAAACGTTTACTTATTATAACTATATTTGTTGTTCGTTATTATAAAACAATTAACGTTACAATGTTTGAAGCACGTATATAGAAATAGTCGTTGTTTTACAATGTTATTCGATAAACAATTAATCAACAATTATGTGGTTTTATTTTCAAAAAACCAATTCTCGTATGTGAAAGTTGCTTGGCTGATTCAGTCCCTCAAAATTCATTTGCATGAAAAATATAATTGGCACATTTTGTATTTTTTAGATTGCAAAATTTTATCAAAGTTGCGATTTTAGAAAAACCATTGTTTCCGTAAGGTTTCTGTATTTTTTAATGTTCGTCATTTTGATTTGTTTATCATTGAGGGACCGAGTCATTCGCAAACCTATTAATTCCTATGTAAAAACTTTAAAAAAATTGAATCATACAAAAATAGTCACCCAGAAATATGACAAACGAAGACATCGCTATAACACAATTTCGTGCAACTTACAATTATTCATCATCAATGTTTAATCACACGGTATCGTTACAATATTCATTTTGGTTTATTCTTTTAAGTCATGATAATAATTTTATAATATAATTTTATAGTTTTGTTTTCTTGTTTCGTGTATATCAATTACGTAATACATCTTAACACTTTTTGTCAGTAAATTTCATTAAATATATTTCATTTTAAATATCAACGTGAATTACACTGTGACGTTAACCCTACAGAGTGGAGATCTTTTGGCGCTCGTATCGTTCGAGCAATGAATAGTTTCCCTGAGGATTAATGATCAGATTCGTACCAAGATTGGTTCCAAAATGTCAACTTAAAAACATTAACTTTTCCAACTACATTTTCAATTTTCCGTAACTTCAAAACAAAATTCGTCCAATCCTGCTTCGAATCATTTTGACTTGGGAAGTTTGAACTCGTTTCTTTTTCACAATTTGTAGAAGACTTTTAGTGGGTACATGGTTTTTTTGGCACTGTTCGATAATATCCTTTTTTTGATAATTAAATTCGAAATCGGGGGCGTGTTCCAATTCCACGCTGAAGAGTCACGAATCTACATTTAGGCTGATTAACACCTCCTCTTACTGTCCTCTAATTCGCAAATTTTTTGTCTGCACATAATTGACCAAAAGGATTTTTTTCATATCTTTCTTTTCATCTAACACTTAGATGGAATTACAGTCATCACCATTGAAATTGTATTCGTGCGACCCTACTTGAAAATCGTATAAAAATTACAAAACGAAGCTTCGTATATTTTCTATCTCGAGGTCCCAGACTTTGAATTGAACTTGAATTTTCATTTTTTGTTACGTCGTCTTATTTTTGCTATTTTTTTATTTTTTGAATTTCAGATTTGTATTGTCCTAGGCGAATTAACAAAGTACCTCCGAATATACGAATCTTCTTGGTTCAAAAACAAGTCGGGCGAATACTGATCTGAGTTTGAAATGCATGCGAGTTTTACGTATATACTTTTGTATCTCGTTTATTAACTAACCAGCTTATCGAGAACTAAGCTAAGATATCTCCGATGGTATTGTGCTCTTGATATGGATGCTTTTAATGAGTTAAACTTGAGTACACACTTGTATTTTTGTTTGTCCCTTTGGTTTCGTTTTTGATAATGTTTGAGTTTTCTTTTCATCCATTTTGTGGGTTTATGTTAGAGTTTATGTTAGAGAAGTCATAAGCGTACATTCATTTGCAAATATAGAACAACTCTGAACGCAGTCTCGTTGCAAGTTTGGCAGACATAGTAAAAGTATAGAGAAAACAGAGATTGGCAACTATACTGAGATCAACGAACGTTCATAAAGTCTTGTCAGCAGGTAAAGTGGTAGGATTTTGAAATGCAAAGTTGTTTTCTTCTTTTTTTCTTCTTTTTGTCAAAGTAAAAGCAAGAGAACGTCACAATGCTTGTCGGTGGCTTGTAAAAATATATCCCTTTGACGCGTGGTTCTTTATGAAGCTATTCTGGTATAAAACTCAATATAAAAGTATTGCTTGTATCTGAAACTGATTAGCTCAATCTGCGATTCGATCGCGAATCCCGCACCGATCATTATTTCAATCCTATTCTATTTTACGGCACGTAGGTGTACATTCTACTGTTTTTTCTCCGAATTGTATCGTAATTTTTTAATCTGAAAGCAAATGCAACAATTTCATGTTGGTCCATCTAACTTGTGGCTTTTTTATAATTAATTAATTGTTTTTTGTTTCAATTTGCATCGTCTACTTTTCCTTTAAATCCAGCGATCGTACTTTGTTTTTTGTTCTTTTTTGTTTTTAAGTTTTTTTGGTTCGATGAATTCTAACGAGATTCAATTTTTTTGTCGCTCACAACGCAGCTGTAAACTGGTCGGTATAAAATCATTGGCAGCTGTGCAAAGTCGGAGCCATCGTACACTTGACCCAGTAGAAATTCCGGCCCAATGTAACTGCCACCCTCTACGTGCTCGGCAGCAACTTCTGCGGATTGAAAACAGAAGGATAAGGACTCTTTCCTTTTTTGCCAATAAAATTATCGACTTTGTTCTGATTGTTTCGCAAAAGTTGGGGCTCGCAATGAAAACTGTGTCGAACTGTCAACACATTTATACTACTCACCGTACTTGATTTGCGGCTGCTTGGTAATGTTTGGTATTCTGAAAGGAACTGTTGCTACCGTGATGGGAAAATGCATCTGCATATCTTCTCCGGATTTTTCTAATTGAACACTGACCTAAAAACCGTAATACCATTGTTTTTAATTGTCCGAGTTTAATGTTAATGCGTGCAACCATTTTGATGTCTCGTACCTTGAGAACGTAGTAGATCTTAATTAAACGACTAACGCCAATGAGTGTTGGCGGACAAACTGGCAGGATCATCTTTTTTGACGAGTCCCACTTTGTTGCCAGGCCGGGTGGAATTGGCTCGCCTTTATGCTCCAGAACGACTTTTTGGATTTCTTTGTTCGTGCCCAGCACTCCTCTCTCGATCGAAAATTCCACGTACTGCAAATAAAATTGAACAGCGGATTTGTATATTCCAAATAATTGGTACTCGAAATCCGCTTCTTTGAGATTGTTCAAGTCACCTGTGTCAGTTTGACATTAAGCGAAGCTTTTTCCAAGCCTCTATTATCGATGGCTGCTTTCAACTTGATGCTCTCGCCGCAAACATAAGCTGTCCTCTCCAATTGGGCGCTCAATTCCACTGGGTTACGACGACAGCAAAAACAACACGAGGTGTGGATCTCGGTTCCAATCATTGGTTTCTGCAGAATAAAAGAACTTATGCAATCTGATTTTTTAATTTACAGTTTTTTTTAATTATTTTTTTTTGGATGAATTTATATAATTACCAGATACTGTTCGTCCATACAATCTATGTGCGGACCAATGAGAGTGAAATACTTGAGTCCTTGGGGTGGACTTGCGTAAGGCCTGTCAACTGTAGCTTTGACGAAATAACGTATGTAACCAGTGCGGGACTCAAAACTACATGGTAATGCACTTTCGGGTAAATTAAAAGTGAATGGAAACTGGTGTTTACCGCGGGGTAGAATTGGAATTGGTCCTTCTGAAGAGTCTGAAACGAACGAAAAAAGACATAAATAACGTAATCAAAAAAATGTTTTCTTATTCTTGTAGTTTGATTTTAACTGGTTTTTTTATGAAAAATTCAAAAATTACCATGTCCCCAGACAACAATTCGTTCGTCAATGAAATACTGATCATCCTTAACGTTGCGACGATCTCCGCTGACCATAATTTTCCACTCCGCGTGAGCTTGACCGCGACATGATATTCTCATAGCTGGAAATAAAAGAAAATAAAAAATCAAAACTGTGGAATTCCTTCAAAAGAAAGATTGCAAAGAGAAATAATAGAACGAAAACTTATTACTGACCAGATCAAACAAAGATTAATCCCAGGCATGGATTACACATAACATAACTCATACGATTTGGCGAAAGAAATTGTGCAAGCAAACCATCCAATAATCTTGAAAGTAAAAATCAAAATTAAATTCACAAATCATAATACAGGTCATTCGGTTGCAAGAAAACAATCGAAACGAAAATTTGCAACAACATCAATTAAATAGAAACAAAATTGAAAAAAGACACAAATAAACATTGCGAATCTTACATCTTAATTTGAAATTTTCAGTTGTGTGCAACATGACATGTCCACGCATGACCTCGCCCGCGTAATAAACGTCCTTCTCCAACTTGATGTCAAATTCGCTAATGTTGTCCATCGTTCGCAGTCGTATCAATTATCGGAATTTTATTTAGAAACGCAATTCAGCATCCCTTTAGAGACAAAATCCTGTTGCAAAAAAAAACAGTTGATGTTTATTTTGATGTTATAATAAATTTTATTGAGATGAAAAAAAAAATTCATCAATATCAACAGTACCTGACAATTGCGACCTCGATTGGGAGGATTGAAGTGGATCCCATTTAGCAACGACCATCAACAAGAATGACAGTTGGGTGCGAAAAAAAGCAGGCCATGCTTTGATTGTTGTTATGGGTGGCTGTACTTTTGACGGCGACGAAAACAAAACACGATGATAAGAAGATTGTTTGAGAAAGATCTCTTGAGTTCGATGCGTACTTTGACATTACATCTTACACTTCTGAAACCACCGAGCGAATTCCGATGTGCGAGCTACGCGATTGGGAACGAGATTATTTCACTGGGTTATCTCGCAGATGGTCGTACAGATGGCGCTGCGATGATGCTGCGGGATCCCGCGCACCTGTAAGAGAGAGATGGACAAACAATGTGGTTTACGGAGTATAAAAGCGCGAACTTGCAGGCACATGTTCTTTTTCTTTGGACTCGGTCTTCGTTGTGTTGAGTTTGGTGTTGAGTTTGTGCAACTTTTTATAACAAACCAATAAATAGTTATTGTGAAACCAACATGAAAGGTAAGAGTTGAAGCAGTTAAAGTTTTTTTTTGAATTTTTGCAGAAAAAAAGTTTTTTCAATTTTTCTTTCTTGTAAACTCTTTGTTTAATATTGTTGCAAAATTGAGATATTTTGTGGAGATTTTTTCAGTTCGAATGATTGTTTAGGTCTCACTGTTGTTTCTAATTGTTTATGAATTTGTTTTTGTTTCAGAAAAACATGCTGGTTACGTTCGAGTCCAGATGGAGGTTTTGCATCATTTATTGATTTGTAATTGGAAAAGGTGAGGTTTTTTGAGACACAAAATTATGACAATGTTGACAGATATGATAAATGAAATTTATTAATTCATTTTTCGTTTCAGAATTTAACCCACTTGGACATGGGATGGCATGGACAAGGCAACTTGATGACTTCAGGCGTCTAACGGATTTGGCATTTTGGAAGTTTCATACGAAACTCTACGCAGGCCTGTCTTTCTCTATCTTTTCAGATGAAGGCATAAATCATCGTTCTTTGTTCCTAATTAATTTCATATAAAGCAATTTCAAGAATTTTTGTTTCATCATGCGATTTAAAAAGAAAATTTAATTCATTAAAAAATATCAAACTGAATTAAAAAATAGTTTTATTTACCCCTAAGTCCAAATTACAATTTAATCTGCAGGTTATTTCGATTGAAGGATTTTTAACATAAAACAATATTTTCAGTGAAAATTGTATTATTATTTTTAATACTTTCATTTACAACAATAATATAATAATGAATGGTAAAATGATAATAATATTACAAAATAATTATGACAATGATGTGATTTAACAATAATCATAATTATAATAATAGTTAAAGTCAATAAAATACAGGAACACTTTTGTTTTAATCTTGGCAATGATAAAATCATTATGAGGTGTGTTTAGTTGCAACTAAATAGATTTTCTATTACAAATTCATTAATAAATTAGTCAGCGAATCAAAAAAAGTGTCAAGTTTTAAAATATATTAAAAGATTGGTAATTCATTATCTTAAAATCTCATCCAAGATCGAACCTTGATTTATTATTGGTCGGAAAGTAAAAATGTAAATATTTTTAATTGCTACTAAACACACCTCAGATTCTCAATAGAATTGACAAAGTAGTAAACGCATCGGCGTTGAAATTTAAATTGTCGTCAAATTGTTGTGGCGAGAAAAAGCACAATCGATTGTTATTTCTCGCTGAAAATTTATAACCTACTATAATAATAATTGTATTGTGTTCGTTAATGCGGTACTTTTTACACTCTCTCACCAAGTCTTCATTTATTATTTACAAAATATTCTTAAATATTTATTGCATACCGCGAAATGTTCGCGACTTTTTTTTCGTTACGTATATAAAAACTATCGCAAAATCATTGTCTATTGCTGTTATAAACAATCGCTTATTACATGTACGAATTCAGTGATTATAATTCGTTTTTCGTGTCATGTTCGAATAATAATCAGAATTTAATTGGATGCACTAGAATTTTGAATCCGTCCCAATGACACTGGAGAGGGATTGACAACTTTGTCGTTTTCTTTTTTCGTTACATGACACCGAGAAATGTTGATTTGATATGGTTTCGTCTACTCTTGTTCATTTCTCGATGAGTAGACCATCTGACTTGCGCAGACTGAATAAGTAAATGTTTGAAATGCCTTGGGCTTAGTCGAACCTTACTGCACTAAAAAGGCACAATTTTCCGCACCGGTTTAAACGTCGTTACAATGTGTGGTGTGTGTAATCTTGGCAGAATTCGCGGATATGAATTTGTACGTCCAAAAAATGTCGATCATTTTTTTACAAGTGCCTTTCATACACAGGCCGTTTTTGCAATCACAATCAAAACTTCGTAGGCGAATTTATGTTACAACGAAAATTCAATTTGTTGAACAAAATAAAGGTGGTAGTGAGATACAGTTTCTTTCGTTTGAAAATGTTCACATTTGGTTTGGAAGAATCGAGTTGACAGATTTCCGATGAACCTGAAGTTTCAATTCCTATTCCTTCTTATTGAAACAGCTAAGAAGTTGAATTGAATTCAATGGAAAATGATACATTCATTCATTGCTAATTATTTGTAAATATGTTTGGCATATTGCGTGATTGTATATTACAATGGTTGGCGGCACGTTTTATCGTTTACATGTTTCTCATTACGAAACTTTTTTTTCAACGTTTCCATTTTTTTTAAATCATGACAATTTTCCAACTTTCATACGTGGGGTACAATAAAAATTTCAAAAATGACAAGGCCGAAATGTTATCTCATATTTTACATTCTACATTATTTTAGTTAATCTATTTTACATAAATTTTGCTCTTTAGAGTTTATTAAGGCATGAATTTACTCGGGCATTCTAAAGAAAAGACTTGTAAAAATTGTCATGATTGATGTTGACTTTGAAAATGCAACCTCTCGAACATCAAAGTAGGCACAATTTTGAACGATTTTTAGGCCATTCATTTTCATTGGCCCATTTATTTTTCCAACATTGCAAAAATTGTTTCTCAATTATTGCAACACCTACAAAAAAGACTTCAAATGTATAAAAAATGCATTGAAATGTACAAAAATCGCTATCATATTTACAAACTCAAAAGTTGCCGACTGAATAACTTGCATTGTTCGATTTGATTCGTTGTTATTGTTTAATGCAACAATTAATAATAAAAAAAAGTTCAATAAAACAAATAAAATACAAAAAATAGCTGCACAAAAATTGTCTCAAAAAGGAGAATTAAAAAAAGGTTACAGTCTAATGTCACAATCCTCATGAACATCTCTATGTACACGTTTCTCACTACTATGTTTTCATAAAAAAGTTAAAATATCCACCACGAAAATATTTGTTTTTCATTTCTTTGCTTCGATGATGAAATACATTTCACTCCATTGTTTTGACTTGTGCCATAACTTTGCCTTCCCACAGCGGCAGAATGTCCGAGTCATCTGTTATTTCTTCCTGAATGACTTTGACGTCTAAATCTTCGCATTCTGTTTTGAAAAAATAACTGCAAAACAAAAAAAATTTTCATTATTAAAATTTTGTCAATCAACGAAATTCAAATTACAACAAAAGAAAACGTTTTGCATTCTTACCGATAACTGCCTTTCTTAGGAAGGTACTCCTTGAATTGTTTAAGTGTAACATTGTGACCAGGAATTCTCGTTCTGTACGGGAATTGTTCATCACAAAAATTGAACACAACAACGGTGAAATCGTCCGACTTTGCCTTCCTTAAAGTAGATTGATTAGATTGTGCATTAGGATATTTCCTACTGTTACCCCGAGCTTCAGATCTTTTATCTTCCTCCAACCTTTGTACAGCTTCCACCAATGACTAAAAACCAAACAAAATGAAACATCAACCCATGAAATCCCTCGTCGAAAATCTCAGAAAAAAGTGTATTAAATTTTCTGCTCGTTTTTTTTTCAACTTACAAGATGAGCCGGTTGAATAGAAGGCAGCCCCGAAATGCCAACCATCGGCTGATTGGACATGCACAAGTTTTCCCTAGTTGCCCTTTCCAAGGATCCGCTTCGCGAGCCGTACTTTTTGCCGTGGCGACTGTGTCTCAGCTCCAATTTCTTCACATCAGGTTCCTTGAAACGCGAGGCCATTCGATCTTTATTTACATTAATTGAAGTTGCGTCGCTAACCACGCTGACCCCGCTGTCCGTTAATTCAGTCATCGACTTCTTCGTCGCACTCCTCCTCGTCATATCGGACCGTCGGAATCGCGGATCATGACCTGAAGTCAAACCAAAACCAAAAATTAATTCAAAAAATTGAAAACGAAAATTGAAATCGCTGATTCATCAGCGAAACACAAGATATTTTTCATTACTTCATCTTTCTCAAGAGCTATGGTAATGGGGGAGGGCTCTATTGTTTGTTCTCAATCGAAACGTCTGACGCTGCGAGTAAGGGTTGATATTCAGGGGCGTGGCTTGACGAAAAATGGCCGTCGCGAACATTGAACGGGGGTGGAAAATACAATGCGACGAAAACCAGAGATTCGCAAACAATAATCATTCACTACAACGAACAAACTGTTTGTTTTCTAACAAATCATCTTAACAGTTGAAATTTCCATCTACCAAACATTGTTACAATTAAAAAAATTAACAGCTTTGCTTTTTAACTCGAATGATAAAATTGCGATGAAATAATGAAGTTCAAAATAATTATTTTTGTATCTAATAAACGATGAAATTCAGATTCAAAACTTGCCTTGAGAGTACAAGTCCTGTTTATGGAGGGAATCAGCGTAATCGGATGGCACGGATTTGGATTTCGGCAGGTACGAGCTGAGCGAGCTCATCGAACTGGCCATGGGGAAGTCGCTCTCAGGAAAATCATGGATGTTGCCACTGTCGACAGAGAACGTTGAGAAGACATCCTTGTCTTTTTTCCTCATATCCTTGTACGTTCGCGAGGAGTAGTGCTGGGTGGACCGTTTCTTGTCGGGCGAATGGGGTCTCGGAGAAGCTCCACCAGGGGTCCTCGAGGGTGTGAGGTCCGACCAGACCCTGGACACGTGCTGGTCAAGGATCGCCTGGTCGTTATCGTCGTCGATCATCATCTTGTACCTGATCGCGTCTGGTAGACTCTTCGCCAGTCCGCCACCGCCGGCTGAGAATCCCGAGGCGTCGCCTGGAGGGTCGCCCAGGTCGCAGTCCAGGGTGGCTTTGAGTTTGTTGTCAAGGTCCCGTTCCCTTTGCACGAGTTCGAGCTTCCTTTTAAGAACCTCGGCAAACTTCTCCACGTCCACCGGCGCGGTTTGCTCGCGACTCACACGTTGTGTTCGAGGGATGAAGGTGTGGTGCGACAGCGGGTCTCGGTTCATGATGTCCTTGAACGACTTGTGCGGTCGAACACTGTGCTGCTTTTTGCGACGTCTTTCTCCCGACGATGAGGTACCGTCCCTAAATAAATCAGTCAAATTTTTTGTTACACATTTTGTTGTTAAACTTGTGGCTGATTGTTTAAAAGAAACATTGTGATAAATAATTTGAATTGAAAAGAATAATGATAGGAGAAAAAGAAATTTTGAAAGCAAATAATATGACGAGCTTGATAAGCATCCAAGTTAGTGTCCAATTGGTTAGTTGTTAAGTTAAGCCTGAGAATGGAACGACGAGTGGACCTAAAAGAAAGTCGGTTAGCAAAACATAAAGTGACGTGAACTTACATGGGGAAGTCTGCCATAGACATACTATCCGTTTCGGTACGCGCGTCGCTGCTCAAGCTTTGTAACTCGGAATCTTGTCTGGACACCGCGTTGTACGGACAATATTGTGTGTGTATTTTCGAAAGCCGATAAGGACTAATTCCTTGCTGTATGTATCCATGAATACTGTGTGAAATGCACGCAAAACGCCAAACAGAAAACAAACGGAAAGAAAAAACACAAATTAAAAATCAAACAAACGTGAACAAATCAAATCAAAAGTGAACAAAATCAAAAGATGTGACGCAAAATTTATGAACTTAAAACAAGAAAATTAAAGTAAGTCAAAACATAAAGATGATTTTCGCACATGATTATGTCATTAACAACAATTGGAACAGTAGATCCCAATGAACAATGATCGTGCGTGGATTTGTAAAGCGCATACAAACATGACTCGTTATTATTAAAAATTTTTAATTATAAAACAGCGTGTCTAGCGGTTTTGCAAAAAACCTATTTTGTTTCTTCACTTGTCTACAATACAAATGTAATCATTCAAATATTTTATTTATTCGAATTTTTGATAATATTCAAATCATGAAAATACAAAAATTTGCATTTTAATTTAATCCTTCGAATTAAAAACCAAAAAAATTCTTATACAATTTCGGTTTCAAAATCCACAAGACACCCTGTTAAAAGTAGCGTATAAAATGTTGCACTAACCCAGGGAAGGCTTCGAATTTTGGCAGATCATGTTTGGCTCTGGTGAGCTGGGTGGCCATGAGCATATCTTTGGTAAGGCGTAACTCGCTCTTGGACTCGGCGGGTGTGTCGCTGGCCGGGTGCGAGTAAAAGGTCGGTGCGACCACATGGCTGCTCACGTACTCGCTGTCCTCTTGCACCGTAGGAAGGAGACTTGCACCGCACGAGACCGAGAGCTCGCGACTGCCCAGGCCCGAGCTGGGACACCCGTCGCCGGTCGACGACGACGAGGACGACGCCGAGGACAGGAGCGACTCGGCATTCTGACAGGATTTCACGTACTTGATATACCTCTCGGACTGAAGGAAGTTGGGGTAAATCGTCTCGCTCATAAACTGCTCGACCTCCACCTGGACGGCATCCAGCGCCTTGATGTCTCGCCAATCTTCTTCTATTCTTCTAATCGCTTCTCGTCGCGTTGTTTCTGAGATTTTTAAATTTTGATTGCGCAAAAATCTAAAACACAAAAAAAGAACGAAACATGAGATAAGAAAACGAACGGAGAAGAACAATTGGTTCTTGGTGGTTGAGTTTACTTTTTCTTGATTGATCCAACGACTTTTTGAATTTCCTCCGGGTCCTTGTAGACCTTGAGTCCCTCGCAGACGAACCAAAAATCGAGCGGGTTCGCTTGCTTCCATCCCTCCTCGATCAAATACTGTTTAAAAAGTTCGGCACCTTTGGAGTCCTGGAGCAGTGAGTGAAGGTTCTTCGCCCACTGCAGACAAGTCGGTGGCGAGTCGCCTTCCATGGTGATGATATCGCTGCTGCGACCCTCCGGCTCGAATCCCAAGGGTGCTGCCGAATCATGGTACGAACCGGAGCCTTTAGGATTTGCGAGCGACGAACGCCTCGGGGTCAGAGCTGGACTTTCTGAACGCACGAGACGGCAGTTCTGACCTTCTGTCTCCTCTCCTGTAACAAATTCAAAATTCGAAAATCAAGATGTGAAATTGGAAGACAACATTTTTGTACCAAATTCAAAAGCTTTAGTTGAAATTTTGCAGGGCAGATTTTGAGATGGGGATAATTTTTGGGCTGAATTAAGACGTTTATATGAAACTGGGCGATTTAATAGAGCGATTGTGTATTGATGAAAAGAATAGTTTAGGATCGTTATGAAAGGGAAGAATAGAAATTTTGAAGCAGAGAGGGGGCTGCGATTATAAGCGGTCTTCATAATTCTGTTCATTGGCCCGTCAAAATGCGCCAGAACGGGCCTGGAGGAAATATTAAAATTAATATACCGGGCACGGGAGGCCTGGGAGAGTTTTCGTTGAAACACCGGCCATCGCTCTGATGAGGTACGCTCATCCTATCTGTCCTGGCTTTTCTTCTGCACTACTTTCCAGTCTATGTTGAACCTCAGTGCACGTCGCCGTCTAGTGAACATGGCTAACCCAGACCTGCAACATAAATTCATCCGGTTTTTTTATCATTGGTGAACTCAACAAACTGTGTTACAATTTTTACACCAATTCCATTTCAACAAAAAAGTGAACTTTAACAATTTTCCAGTTTTCGGTTTTTAGTGTTTGTGAATATTGAAAAGTGAAAAAGTGTTTCTTTCAAAATATTCTTTTACCCTTTCATTTTTTAGTGAGAATTAAACAAAATTGAATTTAAAAGTCTGAAAAATTTATTAAAAAGATGTGCAAAAAGGTTCGAATGTTGATTAAAGTGTAAATGCAAGTTGAAAATGGTTGAGTTTGTTTATTTTCAAGTTGCAAGTGTATTTTTTGCAATTTGGCATATTTTATCCGGAAGATTATGGAGATTTGAAGTTGTTGAGAGGAGAAAAGGAAAATAAATATTTTGGATGGAGTAAGAGGGTTGGATCGATATGCAGATGTTTTGTTGACAAATTATGAATATGAAGAGAGATTAGGAAAAATATTCGGTGGCGAATATTGAGGGCGTCGGACGCCACCATTGCGTTGATAATGGGCATGCTCACTTTGCATGCAGTTGATTTAACCGGGGTTTGGGTTGCACGAACCCCTATTGGTGGAAATCAAAGCCGACTTAACTTCCAGCCATTTAGGGTGACTCTGAATCGAAGGCGGAGCTTACAACAACCATCTCGAGTGGTTCCGCCTCTGATTCTAGTTGCGGACAAAAAATTGCATTCGTACTGCGATTTCGAGTATTATTCAAAGGGGTACGAACAAATCATCATTTTTAAACCACATTTTGAATTCATTAAAGGGCTCAATACATCATCTCGAGAGCTTCTTATTTGATCAATTAAGTTTCATTTTTTTTCAATTAATAATTTGAATGAAATCACAAAATAAAAGAAAATGAAAATTCATTCAATTCAGAAAATTTCATAGTTTTCTGAAAGAAATAGATTTTTTCTGTTATTTTTTGAAACAAATTTTCAATTTGAAAAAAATTAATTAAAAGAATTGCAATAGTTTTTTTTAAAAAACTCAATTTTATATTAATTGATTGATTTTTCCAAAAAATATTTGATATTTATGAAGATTGAAATTAGAATTCTGATCAACACAAAAAATCTTACAAAATAACTAAAAAAAGTTGTAAAATAAAAACAAAAAATATTTTTGTGTGAAGTCAATTCTTCTTAATTACAACTAAAAATGAAATTCTAGATTTATTAAGTTCTTATTTATTTTTTTATCAATGTGAACATTTTTCGCATTGTGTGCCGAGTATGAAATTGACGCGTCCAAAAATTCGACATTTCGGAACGGAAAAAGTACCAGGATTGATAAAAGAACCAGAAAAATCCAGTTTAAATTTTCACTAACGATTTTAAAGATTTGCAAAAAAATTACTTTGCTAACAACTTTTATTTAGCGAACAACTAACAACTAACACTTGTCGGCATGGACGCCGCTTCATACATGCGTTGACGTCGCTCGGCTAGCGGTGAAACAAAATTTTTCGTTTTCACTACTTTTTGCAAAAAATATAACAACTTTTTAACAAAATCCATTTCTATAACTACAATCAATGTTTCTTCAAGCAGATCGTGACAAATTAGACAACATTTTGAACGATTCTCTACCTCTTTTAGCAACAACGCAGAAATAAATCTGCCACTTTTATCTCAAAAAATGAAGGCAAAAAATTGAATATTCTTGCAAATTTCATTCTCGCGAGTTCGAACTTTCTATAACGAGATACACATTTTCATTTGTAACAAAATTCTTTCATTCATTCGCAAATAAATGTTTTCTGTTTGTTTCTGTAGCAAAAGGCTTCAGAAACAAACGGGCTCAGAATTTCTATTCACAATTTTGCTTATCTAAAAAACAATGATTCATTTCCACATCCGTTTCCTCGTTTTTTAAAAACGTAAGTTTTTTGAAACTCTTATTTCATTTGTTATTTTTCGACTCAAGCCGTATTTTAATAAATTCTTGACAAACTTTTGCAATTTTGTGTACCATCTTGTCAGGTCGGATCAAAATCATAATTGCATGATTGAATAAACCCAGAAGGGATTTCCCCATGGACCCTGGGTGATCAATACAGTCTGAATCATTATCCAGTCGGGAGAAGAAAAAAATTTGGTTTTAAGAATACGCAGAGGGTGGAGCAACCGCGTATGAAGAATCGCACAACTAGGTACCGCTGTCTGCGCATTCAGATACCTCGCGTTGGAACCCTATTGGTCTGCAGACTATTCTTTTGTATGGTATTGATCGGCAAAAAAAAAAAATAACAACAATATGAAGATTCCCTTTTGATGAGAAAAATTAATTCGACAACCGCGAGTTCTTATAATCCGTGCGTACTTGCAACCCTAAGTAAATAACGAAATTTTCACAAGTATCTCTTCAAATTCGCAAACGAACAGCAAACGTTATTTTTTTCAAATCTTTTAAACACTTTTTTACAGTTAATTATTTGCAAATAAACAATAACTTAAATAAAAAATCCAATTTCATTATAACAAAATTGACTTTTCGTTTTGAAATTTTTGGTAATACTTTTTTTCGCTCTCAGATTGTTGTTAACATTCTTGAATTTTTCGAACAATCATAACGAAGAGAGGAAAAAAAACTGATCTAAGACAAACCAAGTAAGTAATTTGATCTCTGACCGAAATAAAAAAGGAGAGTACTTGCAATGAATGGATCTGCGATGAAAAGAAATATGAAATGAAAAGCTGTCAAAACGCATTATTTCAGATGGTAGCGTGTACCTGGGTTAGGGACGGATGTGCAACGAGGAACATTGTGAAGACCAAAGTTGGGACCACTCGAGAACTTGCCGATCAACAGCTTAGGAACCGCAATAATATTTAGCGCGCGAAATCGTTTGCTATCGGCCGGATATTGGCTCGAGGGCATCAACCGAACGACTGCTATCGAACTGAGCAGAGTTGAGTCCTGGCCAGGACGGAGCCGGATTGATAGGGCGCGCAAGACTTGAAGGAGGGGAGCAATCGGCATTCCGCTTGCTCTACTTGTATACATCAGTCAGAAGTTGAGACAATGCCGGGGAAAAAATAATCTGTTGAGATATCCCCCAGGAACCAAATCAATGCTCGAGTGTGCGCTCTGGGTGAATTTCGTGCGAATTTGATGGGTCCATCACTCGTAATACTTTGTCTTCAGACTAAAGAAAAAAATGGCACAGATTAATTAAACATTTCCACGATTTAAAACTCATTTATTCAAGGCGAAAATACATTGAAAACTTGTAAAAAATGAACATTGAAAAATAAAATACAATTTGAAGTGTGAAATTTGTTGAATTATATTGAAGCTGTAACATTTTTAGTAGAACTTAAAAGATTTGTACAATTTATACAAGTGTCCTGAAAGTTCTTAGTTTTATTTGAAAAAAGATTCTGATTGCATTTTTAAAACTTTAGATTACAGGCATTTTTTCAAGTTTCTGTAATCTGAATAACTTGGAATAATCAGATGAAGAAGTTTAGAAAAATGTCAAATCATATAGTTGAATTGAACCAAAACTAACAAAATAATCAGCACTTATTATGTATGAAACAAAAAATTATCATGTAGAAAGAAAAACAAATATGTAAATTTGAGATAAACCTCAGATAAATAAAACAAACACGAATAACTCCCGTTCACAAATAACCAGTAAGTTCAAACAACAAACTTTTCTTAAAACTAAACCATTTTTTAGAAAAACATATTGACATCTGTTGTTTACATTTTGATAAGACCTTAAAAAACGTTACGTGTGCAAATAAAAAAAATAGTTTTGTTTTACCATTGTTTACAAACCTATTCCCATCGACTTTAATCCGGCTGTTTTTATCTTGACAATCATCATCTAAGAACCAGCCGGCCCTCATAATGGACCAATGTTTGTTTACAAGTTTTGACTGCTCGAGGTGTCATTCCGTGTCGATCATCACCGTCCTAACCTCCGATATCTTATCGAAGCTCGAATTTCAGCTCTGGACAATGTTAAACGTTTGTCGGTGTTTAGATCTAATCGGCTTGATTGTGTCCATTCATGTTTTCAATTCTATTTACACGTCGAATTTGTTGAACTTAGAAAAATTTTTTTTGCAAAAAAGCACCATCAAAGAAAATAACAATGTGAACCTATGTAACCTAACCTACAAATCTCAATCACGCCCTTTGAGAGCATTGTCGCAGCATCCCTTGTTTCCGAGCAGTTTAACGGTTTCTAAAGCTGTGCCGCGATTGGCTCTCAGCTTCTGGGGAATCTTTCACAAATTCCAACAGATTGAATTACATTTGACAGTTTTTATCATCAACAAAAACAAAAAAAAGTCAAAGTCAATTGTTATATAATTGTTTGCATCATTTCTTTCAATTTTTTGCAAATTGTGCCTTCGTATTGATTAGAACTATTTTCCTCTTCGGGATCGAGCGGAAACGAGTTGGCATTCCTGAAGGGTTACTAGACAGTTTATGGGGTGACTCAGGGAAGTGGAATTAGAAGCAACGTTGTCAGATCGTCAGACAAGGGTTTGCATTGTTTACAAAGGTTTCATTAAAAATGAACCTTTTCAGGAAGTTGTTTACATCTTTTTCTTCATTGTTTACATCGTCTTGTTTATATTTTCATATTGGTAAAAATGTAAACAAACAAGAAAGCATTTTGTTCCCATATTTAAACAGGTTTAAAATTTTGCAAAATATTTAACTTTGGGGAATAAACAGTAACTTATAAGTTTATTTTTGGTTTTAGATCAAAAATAATCTTTACGATGAAGAGTTAAGCCAGTTGAAAGGGCTAAGTTGATTTGAAAGGAAAGAAGAAGGTAAATCAAAACGTGCTTATTACAATTAATGCATTGCGATTAAGCGTGAATGCGACATGAATGCAAAAGCAGACACCTCTGTTTGGGTTATCCGTGCACATACTCCGACGTAGATAACATTTGAATATGTTTACACGTTTAAAAGAAAAGCCAGCCAAGATGAAAACGCGGAAGGGAAACGAACAGAGAGGCGAGAGAAGTAATTTTAATTTGCATCTTACACTTTTAACATGCTTCGCACACGTTTTATATTTGCTTAATGATGCCCAGCATTTTAATTATATCCAATGGCTTTTTCGTGAGAATTTTCATTCAACAATTTCTTCCGTCCGTTTTTCATTCACTGGACATCTTTTTTCACTTTCTTTTTCTTTTTTCTCTCTCACTTTATTTACAAGACAATTTTCATTTACATTGAAAAAAAAAAATAAAAAAAAATGTGTCGGCAATGTGATATTTCAAAACAAAATAATATTGGTTTGTTTGTTTTGGAAATAGATCTCATTTGTTTGTAAACAATAGGGTTACGTTGTGGGTTGGAAGTAATAAATTGTTTTTTATGGTTGAAAAAAAATGTGACTTGAGGTTGAACGGAAGAAAAGGTTGAATGTAGCATGAACGTGAGCTCAGTCATATGAAAACTGAGATATAAGAAATCAACCACTTGTGATAATGCGAGGTGCGAAGCTGATATTGGAATCAAATACCACCTAAAAATACCGCTATCACTGGCACGTGAATTTAATAGTCGACGGAGCAAAAAGCAGCCGACCGAAAAGATGCCTCGAGACATATTTCCATAGAAATGCTCGGGCGTGCAGAGATATGAATTTTAAAATCTATTTCTTGCGTGGAGCCGTCAGACAATTTAATGACCGCATCCTCTTAGTTGTTTTCTTTTTAATTCCAAACAACACAAAAAACCAAGTATTTAAATAAAAACAAAAAACACCAATGATGCCGACACGGGGTAAACAAATTCACCGCACGAGAGCGAGCCAAATAAAAAGAAGAAAATTAACATCAATCAAATTAGCTAGAAAACGTTGGAAAGTTTTTTTTTCACTCTGCCTGAAAAGCAGTGGAGATTTTATAATTTTTATATCTTTCACGAGTGGAAGGCCATTATGAATTACATAAAAAAAAGTCTCTTCAGCTGATGATTTTTTTTTCAAGAACCACAATCTCGATTCGAAAATGACAAATGTTTTTTATCTTGAAAAGTTACGCTAGCATTTTTTATCACTTTAAAAAAAACCTGATAGCAACATTTTCCGCCATCATTTTTCTTTCTGATTCCAAGTAAGGTCCAATTTATCACGCGACGTAAACAAATTTGAATGACAATTCACGCAACGTAAACGTTTGATAATTCTGTCATAAAAGTCGCGGCGACATCAAAGAGACGTCGTATTGAAAGAAATTATCACAAGAGAGCGACCAGTTTTGAAAGTGCGGCTCGCGCAAAGTTAGGACAAAAAAATAATAAACTTTTGATAACTTCTTCATTAGTCATGCATCGAAGCAAAAAAACAGTTGTTTTGCTATAAATAAAATTTGACTGATAAAAACATCAAAGTGAAAAGAAAACATCCCGATGCTTTTCATGAAAATCACAGTTTTTCTCTGAACACAAGAATCAAAAAAAAAAAAAGAAAAAAAAACACTGACAAAAAGTCAATTTTCCGGTCTAATCGGTCCAAGTTACTTTGATCATTAATTTCATTCGGTTTGAATTAGCATAAGAAGAAAAGTTTGACAATAAAGCTGAGGTTTTTTTTGTTCTTTTTCAGAGTTCGATCAAAGTCCTCCCACGGAAGCTGATGGTGTATATCTTGGGATCGACGTATCCTGGAAAATCTTGGACAGAGACAGCGTGAATTGATTGCACTTGGCCATGAAATCGGACGTGAGCGCGCAAGTAGCAGCGTCGGATTAGCAGACGGCGACCGTTAGATGCGGCGTTAGATAAGCAGTATCCGCGGTCGATAAGTCTTCGTCGCGTAACAGCTGTGAGGCGACAACCCGAGGGGGTTTCGCAGGCACTTCGCACGGCACTGGACAATTCCCGACTAAGCACACACGCTGATCCCATTCAGCGAACCCTTTCAGTTACCTTCCCTACTTTTCTTTTCTTCTACCGGCGATTCTCTTCTTTTTTGTTTTCTCTTTTATTTATTTGCATACATTCACACTTAATGCTTGGAATCTTGATGCAAAATAAATTACTATCAAACGTCCAGACAAGCGGATTAGTTTAAATCAAAATAAACAAATCTAGCAGGTCAATGTAAAAGCAAAGTCCGTAAACGAGTTCATTACAAGATTATTCATTTGAGATTATTTTATTTTTTCATTTAAAAATTTCAAGATACTAAATCGTCAAATTAGTCGAGAGTTAGTCTTTGAATATTATTTGATAGAGAATCTTGATTTTTTTAGTTTGCAAAACTTGATTCGTTAATACATGTTAAATCAACTTGACTAGTTATTTGAAAGACTTCCGATCGGCGAAACTTTGTTAAGAGGAGAGGACTCATTAATTGTTGCTCCGAAATTGGAGTACATATTTGAGCTGTAACGTTAATTGAGCGGTTTTAATCGCTGGTAGAGCAACTTAAATTGGACACCGTCTGGAAATCTTACTTTGTTGTAAACTGTTAATAACTGTTGTTGTAACTCCACATCCGAGTGTATGTAATTCATTAGAAATGATATTTCCATGTAACACTTTGTGTTGGCTCGCGGCCAGACGCTCGTTTCGTCCGATCCTGCTTTGGCTTAACATGAAAACTCAAATTTCAACACTCCCTACGTGACATTCATGCAAACTGTTTAAACTCTTTTTTTTTCGCGCAACAACCTTTAACAAAACAAACAAAAAGGCAACGTGAAAAACAAAACAGAGAAAACAAACGAAGAAAAACAAAAGGTCGAAGTCAAAAGTCAAATTATTCACTTTCTTTTTTCGTCGCAGGTTTCAGCTGGATGTGTACCATCGGCGAGTTAAACTTTGGCACTTTGTGGGGATCGTCGAAACCGTCGGGAGACAATGCACAAAAAGCAGCGGAGCAAAAGTTGTGCAACTCTTTGAACTTAGCAAAGGTCTCGTGTGCACTTGAGCGAGAGCGAGAGAAAGAAAAGAGAGCCGGACTGTGTGATGGCGCGCACACACGTGAGCCGCAGCATGCCGAGGGATTAAAGATACTAGAGAACTGGTCCCGAGGTGGTCACAAACAGTGCATCCACTTTAAACTTGCAGCCTCTCTTTTTTGTGTTTGTCAGTTTTTTGGACGAAAAACAAAAGGCCCGAGCGTTTACCTCGAATATTCGGCTCAATCAATGACACACGCAGCAGCCTGGGACTTCACCAACTTAATTGACCGCGCGCGGAAAAAAACGTGGCGCAGGAATGTGACATCGCGGCGGAGAGCGCACGATCTTGTGATCGGTGATGCGAGCGCGTCGACACTAAGCCTGCGTTTCAGGGAACGATGACTATAAGCTTCAAGTCGAGAGGAACCGGCTGTTAGGCTTTCTCCTTTTATGCTGGTCCGTCTTACTCACTCGGCCGGCCCTCGCCAGCCGCCGCAGCTTTCAGTGTTTTCTCCCTTGGTGTTTCATTCATTCGCCCGGCGCGCACCGTTTATTCCGATATCCGTCTTTTGAATTTCGTTACTTTTTATCCAGTCCCAAGCCCGAATCCCAGCCAGTTTTACCCATTTTCAAACGATAATTTCAAAACAAAATGCAAACCATTCTGATTCTGCAATCAAAACCAAGCAAAACACAATTTTCATTTCTGATTGCAAAAAATCAATTTGTTATTCAACTTTTCATACAAACGGAAAAAAATAACAATCACTTTGTTCGAAAGGAAGAACAAGTTTTTTTACAAGTGCGTGCAAAGTTTCAACAGTTTAATTTGTTATGGAGAAGAAGAATTGAAATAATTGATTTATCCATGTACTTGATACTTGTGGCAGAGCAGATGGCAGCTGATCGAAGGTGGCGGAGACATATGGTCATCTATTTTCTGGTAATGACTAAACCGTTTTTTGGTCAGTCGGTGAGATCAGAAGAAGCGAGGACCGGCCAGTTTGGTTGCCAACGAAAATGATTTATCTCGCCACCAGCACCGAATGAAAAAAACGAGGAGCAAGAAGGAAAAACATTCCTCCCAGTTTTGTGTGCTCCGTTTTGCAGAAGTTGTGTAAAAATTGCGAGACGCAGTTATTCAAAACCGAAGCGAGAGGGAAATCAAAATGCGAACCCATCATTTAATAGCGAATCCATCAAGGTAATTTACGGAAAGATTGGAATCATCATTATCTCGAAGTTGTGTGCGTGACTCTGCACCACCGACACACCAGCCTCCGGTGACTAAACATATTTTTGCTTTTCCCGTCGGAAGCTTTCAAAGGGAAGTTAAAGGATGGAAAAGCAGGAAGGAGTTGGTAGTTAGACGAGCAAATTCACAGATAAATCCAAATCGAAATTGTTCGAACTACAAAACTACGTGCTACGAATTTATAATTTTGTGAACAATTAATGAACAGTGTAATTTCATAATAAAGTTCACTTTAATTTCAATTGTGGAATTACATTAAATTTTCTGCAATTTTTAATTGCAATTTTGAAATGTACCTATCAATTCTCCAATTTTGCATTGCAACATATGACGAAATTTTAGTTTTACATTACAGTAACAACATTTACATTCGAATATTGAATTTTACACTTCCATTGTAAAGTTTCAATTCAATTTTAAAATGTTCATTTAATGTTTTTTAATGTCGCAATATTGAAAATTGTACACTCATAATTCAATGATTTACGAATTTGAAATTTTTGATTTTCGAAACACATTGTAGACAATTTTTCACGCTTTTCCAGATCAGACATTGTCCAGTGAGAAAAGGTCAGAAAGTTGAAGGCGAGGGTGAAAAAAAAAGAAGGAGCTGGTCGATTTTTCCTCGCGTTAAAATGTAACGGCGTTTGACGAAAGGGACGGAATGAAAGGAAAGGAAGAGATCAAGTCGGGTCACGGTGGGCTATTGAGTCATTAAACAGAGTCATCGACAAAGGAGAACGAGACGGAAAAGAGCGTAGTCGTGTAGGTAAAAGTGAGATTACCGCTGACATGTAAACGAGAAGGGGTATTTCGCTTTGATATCGCCGCCGTAGCACGCGATCGCGCGGCGGCTACCGTGCACATCATTTTTCCGCATGTGAAAAAAAAAAATGCGCCGGCGACAATAAATCCACCGACTTTTCCGACACAATGCAGGAGGATGCGCGCCGCGACAGAATAATTAGCCCTTTTACGTCTCGCTCGAGGCGAGCGCCAAGTATTATTGAGATCACAAAGAAACAGGATACTTTCGTTCCTTTGTTGTTTTCGATTATTTTTATTGCCAAAGGAGAGATTGTCCCTTATTTTGTCGCTGCTCTTTTTTCTTTTTCACTCACTTTTGATCTTTTTGTATGCATTCTCCTAGACTCGTTTTTCCAAGCATTTTTCAAATTAGTGTTTCACATAAACAAAACAGTAAACAAAAAGGTAAACAAAGTTTTGTTTTCAGTTCAGTTTTCGTTTACATTTGAATTTAAATGAGATAAACACTGGGATTGGATACAAATTGAAGGTTTAAAAATAAAGAGAATATATTGGCCGATAAAATTTTATTAGTTGATCAAATTCGATAAATTTTTTTTTGAGTATTGAAAGAGTTAAAGATTTGATAGAGGAGGTCCACAAAAGTGGCGATATAGAGAAGTGGAAAAAGGCAATAACGGAACGAATCACGTCGAGGACACCAACTGAACTTCAAAGGAGTCTTTGATGATTTCCGCTGCTGTTGCTGGCATTGCGAGATCTTGATAAGCCGGCATTATATATGTCGGTAGTGTGGTGGTGCTATCCTACGCAGCGCGGTATCATATTGTATGGCCAAACCAGTTTTCGTTCGAGAGCGCATCGCGTAATTAAATACAACGTCAGAACGAGCGCCTCTCATTCTCTCTTCTGGGGACAACGCCCCGGCTACAGTATTGTCTCGCAGTTTTGACGCGCGCCTTTTTTTATTTCACTCGCAACATGTGCGCGCGCGCCCCCGCGGGCGATCACGCGACAATCAAATTGTCTTTGCACCTGAATTTCCGTTTAATTTGCAAATTACCCAATTTCAATTACACTTTTCTCGGCTGTTTTTTGTTTATCTTGTTTAGAAACAAACTTTCATCAACATCTTTTATTATAAATGGATTCTACCATCGTTTTTATACATTTTTTATTTACGTTTGTATTTTTGAATATTACTTTTTCAATCTTTCGTTTCGTATTTAAATATTTAACAAAAAAATAAGAACTCGAAATGATATTTTTAATTTTTCTATAACAAGGTGCAAAGCGCGCCCGACGGGCGCTCAATTTCAGACCGCTATGCGTTAAACAAACTTTAACTTTGAAATATTTTAAATTTTGAGTCATAGCATCAGACGCGTCATTAGATCCGTTGCTACAATACATCCTGTGACGTCGTCGGATGCGGACGTGCAGTATTACCTGCAACGCCATCGAGTGCGCATTCGTAGTAGATCTAGTGACGTCACTGGATACGCGTGCGCAATAGATCCCGCGACACCATCGAGTAAGCGCATGCGCGGTAGATCCCGCGCCACAATCGAGTACGCGTGCGCAGTAAATCCCGGGACACCATGGAGTACGCCTGCGCAGTAGATCTCGGAACACCATGGAGTACACGTGGTCAGTAGATCCCGCGACACCATGGAGTACGCATCAACTATGCAGCCTCAGTAGATCAAGTGACATCACTGGACCCGCAGCTGAAATAGATCATGTGACGCTATTGGACCCGCGCAGCCGCAGTATAGATCCAGTAATGTAAGTGAGGAACTTTTCTTCAATTGCTGAGCCGCTCATTAAATTGCATTTTGTTTAAGATTATCGTTGGTTATATGTTAATCGAATAATATTTTACCGGCTTGTTATTTTTGCATTCATGTTTAAGTTTAAGTGATTCTAAAATTTTTCATATATTTCGAAATACTTGATAATTATAATAAATTAATTTTATAATAATTAATAATAATATAATTAATAATTTCAAAATACTCAAAATAATTAAAATTTCTTTTTAAAAGATTTCTTTCGAGTTTTCATTCGCTGTAATTTTTTTCAGTTAATCATTCAATTTTAACACATTTTTAACTGTTTAGTTGTTAAATCAATTAAGTTTTTTCGAACTAAGTTTGATAGATGCACATAGTTCAAATTTGTTTTATTTCCGTATAAAAATTTTACTTTTTAATAATAAATAACAATACAATGTTTAGTCGTTTGATATATAAGTAGTTTGATTGCTATAAATGTGCATCTTTTTTTATACAACATCAAGCACTTTTCTGGGCTTCGTGACCATTTCGCTACAGATCGCAGTCAGTTGACTATCATCAACTGTCCGTCAGACGCTCCAAGGGTGTTTTGGGAAGTCTAGACAATTGCAGTCGCGATTAGTTTCGTTTTGGATATTAATTTTAACTTGTTAAAAAATTGTTTATAAGTTTATTCATTTTACATAATGATTTTCGTGAGTTTATACTTCATCTTAACTTATAAAAAATAAACATAATTTCTATTGCTTTTACTTTAGATTAAAAACAGCGAATGAAAAATTTTTAACAAATTTTTGTTAATCAGTCAAACTTTTTTATTTTTAGATAGATTTAATTATCACAGTTTTCTTAAAACCATATTGTTTGCGTATGCTTGAAATTCAAATTATACTTAGTTTTTTCTAAAGTTTTTAAAAAACATGAATGTACAAAATACGATAGCCATATTATAAAGCTTTTTTCTTTCAAGGGAAATGTTTAAATAATTGGCTTCAAAAGATTGTTTTTTTTTGTTTAATTAAAAATAATATTTTTTAAAACACGAATGAATCACATGTGAATTACATGAGATTCACATGAAACGCGACTGACGACACGGCAACAGCGAAATGTCTTTTCATAGAGGGGGATAACAATAATGGTAACAACCTTTAAAAGTCATCCATGGTTTTGAAAACGAAAAAGGGTTAGCAAAGCTGTTTACGAATAAAAAAATACGAAAAGTTCTTGAAGGTCAGTTGCGTTTTGTTGGAAATTAAAAAAGAAAAGACAAGGTTTAGCAAAAACAAGTCTGCAAACATACTGGAGTCAACAAAAATGAAGAGAGAAAATTTGCGAGGGCAGAGGAGGAAGGGGGGTTGAGCCTTTTAATTTGGAAAGCGCCTTCGTCAAAAGAAGAGCGCGTGCGGCGGACGAAGAAAGCACCAGACAGCGTCATCAAAGGCGCCGCGCGCACCTCGGCGTGTCGCGTTTTTACCCGGCTATTCTTCTTGGATCGTCCTGTGGTCCCTCCCCGCCTGACGTTGGCTCTATTATTTTCCTCCTTCAACCACCGATTAAGCTTTGATGCTTTAAAACCATTCGTCAACATTAACAGTGCAATCAATACACCCGCACCAGAGACACCATTAGAGGGTGTCTGCCCGATTAATGGGTCACACTGTTGACCTTTTTCAAAGTTTTTAATCCTTTTTTTCTACACCGAAAACATTGTTTACATTTCTCATCCTTGTTGTTATTGTTTATATTGTGGTTTGTTCATTGAATTAATTGTAATGTTTAAATGTAATAATGTTTTGGTTTGTTTATTGTTATAGCATTTTGATCTAGAATTTATTTGCAACAATGTGAAGTTGCGCGCGCACCGCCAATCTTGAAGTCAGCTGTTATCAGTACGCAGCCAACGTCAGAGGTGTCATCAATTTTGGCAAAGAAAGAATCACGAGGAAGGAGAGAAAAAGTTTGAGAGGCCGCGAAAATACAAAGCCAACGCAAGTAGAAGGGGTCCGCGCGGGCAAAGATAATGGTATTAAAGCTTTAAAAGATCTTAACCTAACCGTTAGTTTATTCGCATGAGGGAGTCATAGAGAATGCCTACATCAAAGCGAACCGCTTCTGAGCTTATTCTCCCGCACTCAAGGGAGACAAATGGCTTCCCACTGCCGACGTTTTCACTGCCACTTGCACCGTATCACGAACCTATAACTTATTCTTACATATTTCATTAACCTTCGCGCCCGAATCCTGCACGCTCGCCTCCTCTAACGCAATTTAACGTCGACCCATTGACCGCAAACCGATCAGGAAATTGGCTTCGATCAAGTCAAAAGGCTTCCCGAAACGCCTCATTTTCATCTGTCAAATCTGCATAAACATTTCATTTGCCTCGATGTAAGATTTTTATTCAATTTACATTCGTTGGTTGGAGTTTACAAATTAATTGGTATAATTGTTTTGATATTTTTTTATAAAACGAAACCGCAAGATAATTCAATTGTAAGATTTAAATTAAATTCAGTCTGTCGAACTTTTTTTTTTCAGAGATGCCGGTTGTGTGTACACAGAGGCAGGCAGCCAGTGCCACATCATGTCAATTACACAACCTTGCCGGGAACATTTTAGTCGGCTTTCGAGGATATGGAACGTACTCGACTTTTAATGCTCAGATCTTGAAGGACTTCTGGCTGGAAAAGTTCCAAGATATTACAGTTTCTGTGGATCAAAGGATTCGCGGTCCGGCGATTATAAACTGATTTGACATTTTGATATACCCAGCAGTTATTGAGTATCAAAACTCGGAATCTCATGTTTCAATATCATTTCAAACTTTGTTTTGCTCTTCACCTGCCTTATCTGTTATTTTTTTAGTTCAACATTTCTGCTCTGTTTGGGTTATAGAAAAATGAAAACAAAAAGATGCTCCAAATATGTAGGCTGGCTTTGGCTCATAGTCGATTGATTTGAATTAGTTAGTACAAGTAAGGACCGATGCCATTGTTCCTTCTCACATCAACTTTTTATAGCCAGTCGTCTGAGGGCGACGAGAACAATACCGTCAATACGATCTCAAACGTTCTTCTTCAAATAAGTATAAAAACTAAAAATTCAAAAAAGAAAACATTCAAATGTAATTTTGAATGAAAACAACAGCCGGTATAGTTTGTAAACAATTGGATTAAAATGTTTTATTTGTGCTTTGGTTTTCAGTAAACGAAGGAGATTTTGCGGATCTGCAAACAAAAGAGGCTAAAAAATGGTGGAAAAAGCGGCGCCGAGCACTTTAAAGCCGGGATTCGTCGTGCATAATTAAACACCAAGACATCTCCAGGGCTGAGTGTATAATCCAAATATATTCGCGATAGCACTCTCAACATATGATTACACGTGACTTTTGTCGTGTAATCACATTCAGTTCCGCATGACTGAACGCTAATCGCTGATTGCATCTTTCGTCAAAAACATCGATACCTTTTTGCGAGAGCGCGGAGGTGACTTTTCTTTTTTTTTTATTTGTCCCCATGTCCCGTTGTTGTCACCCCTATTTTACATCAAGGGTTAATCTGGGGTGGCGCACTTCCCCTACCTGTCAATGTCGCAGACATCGTTGCACCTTGCCTGCTTGGGGGTTAATAACACCTGCAAGTTCGTCACACTCATCCGCATTTTTTCCCCTATTAATTTAAATGTCATTTCATTGATCTAACCAAACTAAAATATCACATTTTGATCTAAAAATTATTCATTTTTCATTTTAATTGTTGTTTTTGTTTAATCACATTTTGGCAAAAAATTATTGTTCAGTGTGTTGTTTAATGATTGTAAGGATTGTTTGTAAACAGATGTAAACAGGTAAACAAATGTTGTGAAACAGGAGTTTTCTATTTTATGTAAACTCAGTTGAGGAAACATTTATTCAGGAGAGAAATCGTAGATTGAAATGGATGAAAGTGAGATAACCGAATCCAAACGAATTATAACCTCAACTTTGATGCAAGTTGGTGCTGCGATAAAATAGCGATTCATGAAATAAAAAAAATACAGAAATAACTCTTTCAACATTCTTTTTTAAAAGGAACTTGATTTTTGCAAAAATGTAAAATTATTATTTGTGGTGCAAAAAACCAATTTTCGTTTCAGATATCCACTATCTCAACATAAATATATAAACAAATATGGGGATTAATAAAAATACGTACATAAAAAACAAATAGAATTAAAATAAGGAAATACATAACTCCAAAAACGACACAAAGGACTCAAAAATGATATACATTTTGGAGCATGAGAGGAACCTAGGAAAGAAGTCAGATGAAAAAGTAAGCGGAGGAGCAACCTCTTAAAAAAGTGTAAAGCCATGCGAAAATCGTGGAGCGTCAGAGACTCACCCGATTAAATGATGTTTCTGAGTGCGCATCGAGATATTCTTTGTGCCGAAAGGGAGCTCGAGGCAGGTCGTGTGGTGCGTGGCTGCATCACGTATCCGAATTCCAAACTCTGCGAACGACGCTGCTCGATACCAACTTATGATTCTCAGCAGAGAGCACGAGCGCCGGGCATGATTTTTGCAAGACGCTCGGCGGTCTCCTGGTCGCGCACACGGTCGCACAATGCACACAAAAATATACAACACTTGGCATCCACTTTGGTATTCGCGAACCCCCGGGACGATCGACGCCGGGCCAATTGACTTTTCGCGCGTTATCAGAGGGTTATCGGCGCCAGTTTGGTGTCATTGAGAGGCCCCAATTGATCACAGTAGCCATGGGCTTTCGTTGTTGCTGCGGCCGCTGCGTCTCGTGCTGCACCGCTGCACGAGATTGCGAGAGTCGGGCGCGCGAGAGATTCTTGACTAGCGCCCTCCCGTAGTCCTCAGCACAACTGAGGATCGCGCGGCCAATCAACGCCGTCCTTTACACTATGGCCCCTCGCAGGTGCGTAACGTATTTTTCAACAAAATTTTCTTTACCAATTTTTCAATTACTTAATTCTTAATTTCAGTTGAAAAATTAAAAAAAAATTAAGAGTATTCGTTGTTTGTTTACTTTTCTGTTTTTGAAAAGTTTTTATTCAAAAGTAAATGAACAAACAAATGATAAAACAGTTCTGCAGATAAAAAGCAATATTTGAAAATTTAAATGTTCTGGTGCGCGTTTATTCATAAAAATCATAAACAATGTTTTGATCGAAAGTTGTATAAATTGCATTCGTTTACATTGTTGTATTTGTACTATTTTTATTTTACAAAAACACAAAGTTTTGTTTTTATCGAAAACAGTTAACATTGAAGTTTCACTTTTTCTTGTTATTTGTGTTTTTTTTTTGCCGGCAAAGAGGCAAAGGAAAAAAAGTTGCGTGAAATTGTGGCAGACAAGAAGACCGCGGTCATAAATTTGTCGGGTGTCGGTTGTGTTTATTTACAATTTAGAAAGTAATTACGCATTTTGGGGAAAAGCTTCTTAGACAAAGGAAGAGTACTTGCGGGGGGAAGCTTCCGCTGCACGGTTCATTATCTCATTTTCCTTTGAACTCATTGAGAAAAGCCGACTGAGGTTCGGACGGTTTTCATATAATCGGGTCAACATTCGGACCCGTCTGGCCGTCAACTGCCGCGGCGGCTCCTTTGAAGATCAACAATTGTTCTAACACTGACTTTGCGCCTCGGTGAGTTTTCTTGTTTACACAAATGATACCTCCAATTTAGATTTCTAAGGATCTCCAAAAAATCGTATTTGTCAAGGTGATAAAACTGTTTGACTTTTTCATCCTCCTTGAAACATTTTTTTCTTTTCTTTTTTTTCTTTAATTTTTATGCATGGAAAAACTGTTAGGATTTCAAAAGCATACAAAATCGGAAAATAAAATTCAAATTCGAGCATGCTTTTCCTTTATAAAATTTTGTTTTACAAAAACAGGTATATATAACAAAATTAGAAATAAAAAAAGTAAATAACAAATAAAATAAGAATAAAGAGAAAAAGGATTCAGTGGTCAGAAAAATCAAAATAGTTTCAATTAAATATTTGAGAGTATATAAATGCGTTTGCAATTCTAAAGCACTTCATTTAGTTGGCTTCAATGCGTTTGACTGTGCCATTCATGATAGAGAGCAACTCGGGTGTATTTAAAACATGGACATTCTTCCTTAATCCACCCTAATATCTTTATCATATGGCTTCAATCAAAACTCAAGTATCTGAACTATATAAACAAATAATTATTTGAAATCAATCACTTCTCTTTCTAATTTCGATTTATCATTCTATCTCATTACTTTTTAATCCTTAATGCAAACTTTAAATTTTCATTGTTTTTAATAATTGCAATTTTTATTTTTTTTTTATATTTTACATTATCTAGATTCAGTATTAACTTTATACAATGACTTATTTTATATTTATTTCAACTTTGATAATTTAAACATTTTCAAATTTTCGATATTTCCCTAGTTTCTGTTCGTGTAAACGGAACAGAGCTTGCCATATAAACGGGCCACACCGTTCGAATTGTCCGAAAGCAACGTTGCCAGATATCTTTCGTTTCGGTCTCCAAGATCAGGTAATTTTGAACTCCAACTATACACTAATAAAATAAAAAACCTCAACAAAATTAAATTTATTACAACTTTTATTCATCGTCTTAACATTTTAGTCCAGCTTATAATCAAACAAAAGTACTGTTCAATCTTGTAAACAGTATTTATGTACAACAATCGAAATCGTCTCTAGAATCAAACTGCCTGTTTCTTCTTCTGTTTTTCCATCTTCCGTTCCTCCTTTTTCTTCAATTTCTCGGCCTCATCGTGAGCACGTCGTTTTTTCCTCAACAGCCAGATGTCCTTCGCTCTTTCCTGACGTCCTTTCATCATGCCCTTGTACAAGTTCCTGTGTTTCCTCGGAACCATCTTCTCTCGAAGACGATAGGCTTGTTTATCCTGACGATCTTTTTCCCAAGCCACTTCTGTCACCACTTCAGATTTCAACACCTTCGATGGTTTCACCTTTCTCTGTCTCTCGAGATCTTTCTCGTACTCTTTCTCAGCCTTGTTTATTATACTCTCATCCTCATCTTCTTCTTCTTCTTCTTCACTTTCTTCCAAATCTTCATCGTTTTCGTCTTTCTCTTCTTCTTCCTCTTCCATACTTTCGTTTTCTTCTTCATCTTCGTTTTCCTCATCGTCTTCCTCTTCGTTGTCCTCAGCTAATAAAATAAGTTAAAAAACAAATTAGTCGGAATGTTTAATACAAATTGATTTTTAAAATTGTTACTTTTTTGTTGCTGAATTTGAATTACCTGATTTCATCTTGTACTCAGGATCAAGTAAAATCCGTTCCTCGGGTGGAATATAGGTTTGGTCTCTTCTGTTATCTGAGAACGGCGATAGGTGAGGAGGCAAGCTACAACCCATCAAGTACTTCTCAACTGGCAAAAGCTCTCTGCGGTTCACCGAATCGAAAACCCACTGTGGCTGGATGTAATACCTGTTTAAGAAATAAAACCATTTTATTATAATTTAATTCTTTCCACCTAACAATTTATTATCATTGAAAGAAAAATCACAAAATGTGTTTTTTTTTCTAGTTTTTCATTCTAATATTTTACCTTGAAAGGTACTGTTTGTCCATACTAGGCCTATCAACAATCTGATGCGTGATAGACTCGTCATCCTCATCAAACGTCGATCCAACAAACAGCAATTTGTCCCAAGAAACCTCAGCGCCAAAGCAACGCAACACAAACACCAACGGTTCTCGCGGCACCTCACGATTGATAAAGATCTTCAATCCTTTGAAGAGCGTCTTCAGTTTCTTTACTTTCGCTGCTTCCTCCTTAGCAGCTTCCATCTCTGCACTTGTTTCCTAAAATGAAAAAATGGAATTAATTATGGTGGTCAAACTAAAAAGAATTAAAAAAAAATCAAACAGCAAATTAAAAAATTTTTTAAATGCAAATTAACAATCAAATAGAATGTCTAAATAATTACTCCTGCAAAGTCATCGATTTCCAACTCTTCAGCGTCTTCAGTTGATCCGTTCAATTTGATCAGTGGCACGTTCAGAGCAGCGATTCTTTCTGAGACAAACGCCTCCTCGTCTACAAGTTCTTTTTCTGAACTTTCTGTAATGAGAAAAGTAACAGCATGAATTCGCAATTCGAACTTTAATTTTGAAAAGAAAAGTAGCAAGTTTAAAAATTTAAAATAAAAAGATTGAATTACCAACGGAGCTGAACTTGGGAGGATAGTACAAGTTCATGGTATTGTAAAGTCTGTAATTGACAAATCCGAGCATCACGATATAAAACTCGACAAAAATGGACATGACTCGGAAATCAACATCGGCTTTTGACTGGGGCTCGAATGAGAAGTGATGGGGCACGATCCAGGTGATCTTCTGGCCCTGGATCTCAGCTTGATAGTAGTAGCCCTTGATTGAGATGAACACTTTTCTCAGAGCCTTGGCTGCGATCACTGCGTTCATGAATTCGATCGTCAGTCTTCGGCATAAAATACTCTGGTCTCGGGGTATGTGAGCCATCGAGGGGAACGTGCTGAACAAAAAGCAGAGACTTAGACAGTCATCCAGGTCTCTCAGAGCGTCCACGAAAGTTGGGTAGCGTTCTTTTACTATGTGGTCGATTTTGATTTGGGGGTGGTTGTTTAGAAATCTGTTCATTTCTGCCTTGTTTCGCATGCTCCTGGCTCTGGCAACTTTTCTGTTAAATACCTGTATAAATTATCACAAGTTAGCAACAAGAAAAAAAACTAGTAATTTTTCAATATTAATTCACTGAACAGTAAATTGAAATAATATTGTTATAAATTTTGTTTATTTTTGTAAAGATTAAAAAATGGCGAGTTTACCTTCAGTTCCCGAAATTTGTTTATTATAGGTTCATGCAAGAGGAACTGAATATCTTTTTTGTGATACATTGTTCTTCTAGTGTAATGACCCTTGCCAGCCCTTTTGAGGTTCCTGGGCTCGCGGGGGTAAATCCCTTTGATAATGCATAGTCTTCGAAAATCCTTCAAATTGAGTTGCAGCTTCTTTAAAGCTGCCTTTCTGGACATAAACTGGGTAGCTTCACCAGATTGGTACTAAAATAAAAATTATAATTCTATATTATTTAGAATAAACAAAATACAGTTTTTTTTAAAAAATATTTTAATGGATCAGCTTTGAGCGGCTATTAGTAAACAAAATATAGTTAGATTTTGGAGCACTTACCTTCTTCCTTCCTATGGCAACCATTTTGATGGTTTTGCCAATGGATTATCTCTTGAATATAATAAACTTCTATTTTTTAAGAAACAGAAAGTAGTAATTTGTACTGAACACGTTTTTCTACACCATGTGGCTTTGTTGAAGTTAACCTTACTGACAACTCAATAATAAAGGCTGCTCTTCGGATTTCATGAAAACTTACAATATCCAAAGCAGCGCCACCTATCACAATTTAATTACTTACAAAATATGCAAACTAATTTATATTTTTTGATGTAATTAACATTGATTTATGGTAGAAAGGATGTTTAATTGTTATAATTGAAAGTCTCGTTTTCTTACAAAATTTATTTCATAAAAAATGGCGGTACATTAACAATTACATTATGTTACAAACTTATACAACAAATTCATCAATTATTTACAAAATTATCAATAAGAAAATTATTTATTTAGTCTTCAATTTGATTCCTTTGCTGGTCAAGTCCAGAATAGCCTCTTTGATTTGCTAGAAATAGAATAATAGCTAATTAATTTTTCGACCTGGCATAACAGTTGCGATAAGCCTGACTTTGAGATACTACTAATTAACAAAAGATAAAAAAATGAATAGAATTCTAATCTAAGTACCTCTTGCAATTCTTCGGCTGCTTCCTTACAATCATTGAACGTAAACACCCTGTACAAAACGACGACTACAGCGTAAATGCCAAAAAGGAAAATAATGATAAGAGGAAGAAATTTAATCGCTAACTGCACTTCCTGTCGCTGAGAACTGTGATCATATCCGTATAATAATGCTAGCCAAACTGCTGTGAAAGTAAATCCACCTGCTAGCCATTCCATTAACTTTGTCATCTAAAAAACAAAAACAAACAATTTGTTTTGATGGACTTTTTTCGTTTTGTTTACTGCCGGTTTCGTTGATTTGAGAAAGGAAAAAAGCGAATCAATTTTTTAGTTCATTGTTATTATAGTTCATAAACACAAATTTGCACTAAATGTTGATGGAAATAAAAGTACCTTGTTTACAAATTGAATCTGACGTTGGAAACAACTGGATTGCTTAGAGGTTATACCACGTTACAATGCCCGCCATGTTTACGATCATAACTTTATTATCTGACTTGTCCAAATCGTAGACTTGAAATTATTTTCAAAAAGTTGATGATAGGAACTTTCAGAAATAACGAAATACATTTTTAAAAAAGTAACTAGTTTATTTACAATATAAAAACACTCTTCATACATGTCACTCCACATCGAAATCGTCCCGCTGAAAAATTAAACAAAATAAATTTGTAAAAACAAATATATTGATAATTTCAAAATTTATAGCATAAGAAGTATCAAAATTTACCATGTTATTGTACGTCAGTACGTGTTTCTTGATTGCAGATGCGTCAACCCAAGTTACGAAATCTTCCATGTTTCTATGAACATAAATAAAAAAATGACTTGAATATTTTTTTTAATATTAGTAACAATATTCGAAGATCAATAATATACCTCGTGACTAAAAATGCAGGATCTTTAATGATTTCAGGTCCCACGCGGACATGGCCCTGTTCAATCAACTGAGTGGCCATTTTCAAATTTTCGCACATTTTGCTTTTGACCATAATAATTGGCAATCTTCGTCTACAAAACGAACCTGCTGTTAATTTTTGAGTCATTGACAGATCCCATTTCGTTGGGATTAATCCCATCATGTACAATTTTTCTAAAAGTAAGGCACTCTGCTCAATGCGAAATGGAAGGTTTGGGTCCATGTCTTTGATTTTTATTCCAAGTTCTCTAATCTCTCGGGCTAATTTGTTGTACCTACAATCAAAATAACGATAATAATCAACCATTTAATCTAAAAAATTTTTGATAAACAAATGAAAAAAAACTCACGTTGTATAATCCTCCCTTTTTTGTATTCTGTATTTTCTTAGAATTCTGACTTCATGTAAATTGTTGTCAGCATTCCACGAGATGAAATCCACCTTTTTGAGCAATTTCTGCTCATGATATTTCAACTTTCTGACCATCTCGAATCCTTAAAATGCTCAAATTTGTTCTAAAACACTGAATAAAACAAAAAATGTTAATAATATTTAGTTGTCACATGTCACCGATTTTCAGAGAAGCAAACTAAAAATATTTCCCTTGACTTACCTTTTTGTAACTGCTATAAAAATGCAATAATTTACTATTTATCTCAACAATTCTCTTGTTTTTCAACCTTTGTTGACAAATATCAATAATACATCCCTCACTTTTATAGGTTATGTTTTAATCTTCTTGGATCATCGCAACACTGTGCACGGAGCCTAATCCCATCACCTTATGGATGTGACATAACCTACTTTCACGCTCATTTGTTTTACTTTAACAATTGAATTTGTTTACATTTTCCCGAATTCAACAATAGAATGACCAAAACAAACTGTTCAAAACAGTAGAACGTTAAACAATGATAAAAGCGATAATAGGATGAATTTAAATTCACCCGCGCCAATTTGATGACGCGGGAGAAACATATCGCGCGGTCTAGAAAGTTAGGTAGTTTATGGCGAGTGGTCGTATCGAGGCATGTCACCGGCTGTGCACGGCAATTCCCGCCAATCTTTAGCGGTACAGAAGCGTGTGCAAATTAACGCAGTAAAGTGATGTGGGATTGTTGTCCGGTGCTCGAATTGCTAACGACTCGTGTCCGCGAGTGAAGCAAGGCCGGGCGCGCCGCGAACAGCCGCTTCGTTCGCTGCCAGCCGAAATCGCGCCTCGCCGGTCCGGCAATGCCGCGAAACTAGTTCAGCGTTTATTGTGAGCGCACTTTGCGAACGGTTATCATATTCTAGGTCACGTTTGCACGGTGGATGGCGATACTTGATATCGGACAATCGGTCCCCAAGCACGGGCCACCGAAGATGATGCAAATCGCCCCAATAACCGTGCACCAAGACTCGCCAAATTCTACGGCCGAACACACCGTTATGGGTAATCCGCCAGTTAACTTCTTCCTCTTCTTTTACCGTCGCTTTTAATTGTGCTCCGCGCGCGCACGCCGCGCTTTTTCTCCTGCCAACGTGCTATCAAGCACGATTTTCGGCGCTTTCCGCAGTGCCCATGTTCCGCGCCAATTTCTCACCGCTCATCTGTTGCGAATCCCATTGATCCCTGCCATGTCGATCCACGCATTTTCGTCCCGCTTTTTTAGTTCTTGTCTTTTACCATCGATCCTTCCTCGTGCTGACATTTTTTTTTTTTTTTTCAACAATAATTTGTTTCCGGTGCGTGGGCGGGATAAAAGTTCTCCCCCCTTTTACCCCCTCTCTTACAACTTATTTTATTGGTTTTCTCATTTGCTCTCTAGTATTGTTTATGGTTTATTTTGAATAATTAAATTTATTTACGACTTTCCATTGCGAAAATTTATATTCAGTTTATTTATTGTTTCTCTCCTTTAATTTAAAATGTAAAACAGGGACTGCAATTTACATGTTTATCTTGCATAAAATTGTGATTTGCACAATTCCTTGGAAACTGACATTTTTATTCAGGTTGCCGATTGTTTCCTCTGTTGATTCGCTTTTTCTTCGGTATTGGTTTATTTTTAATTTGTTGTTTCTCATTTGTTTATTTTTTTTAAATATTTTTCAATACACACTGTACTGCTGCATGGTGGTTATTTATTGATACTTGTGGTTTCCCGCCAAGTAGAACAAAAAATTACAAAACGTTATCTGTTCCTGAGAAGAAGGAAAAATGTCTTCTATTGCTTGCTAATTAACATACTTCAACTGCGACGTCGATAACGACGAGTAATTTGTTTATTGCTTGCATAACAGTAGCTTCGAAGTTATGTGACGATTTGCAATCTATCTTACCGACCGAGTCTACCGATCGATATAAACAAATTCGAATTGTTTGACATCTGTCAAGTTCCTAAACGTCCAGAAACCGGCTAAACAATGTAAACAACAAAAAATGTAAACAAATTGAGAGCGCAGTAGGGAAAACAGAGACAAACGATTGTTGACGTTTGGTTTGCCGGCTTGAAAAACAAACTAATGAAACATTGTAAAAAGTTGAAAAAAGGTACACTTTCTTTTGTTTTTTTGGGGTCACGTTTCACTTGTTTGTTTACCAGAATTGTTCATTTATAATTTTGCGACGTTGTTTTTTTCATCGAAAATTTTTAATTTCGTTTCTCTTTTGTTACTTGATTGTTAGTAAACATAAATGTTGATGGTACAAGTGAAAGAGTTTTGTTCTATCAAATTTTTTTGATTATTTTCTTGCGATGTTGAATAAAATCAATAATATATAAGAGAACCGCTCGAAAGTTCTGAACACGATGCTCGAACATTCGACCAGGCCTTAGTATAGGCTGGCGCAGACGCGCGCAAGTCAGTTTGAAAGTTTCTGCGCTCGAATGCGGACGCTTTTGCTGTGTTCGAAACAGTTGCGATACATAAACAATCTTTTTCTCACTGCCAATTTTGGACTTCTTTGAACTTAATTATTTAAAGTGGCACTGAATTGTACATTCTGTGAAGTGCAAATTTCAAATTAAAAAACAAACAAACAGCAAATCATAATTTGTTTCACAACAAACTCGAAACTATTCGATGAGTGTTGATTTGGTGTCGGTACATTTGTACTCGACATGGAGATTTATAACACACCCAGTTTTTGGTTTTGGCGAAGTGGAATTCAGAAGTGTAGACACAATGGATTAAATTATTATTTTGGTATGTTTTACGAGACCAAAAGAAAACGAAATAAATAGTAAACGAAAAGCTAATTTTATTAAAAAAAAACAAAACAAAAAACAAAAAAACAAAAAAAAACAAACAAACAAAAATCTATACACTTCGATTTTATAAATTATGTTTAGTTTTATTACTTATTAAGGTTTAGTAAATGTTGAGAATTTGAAAAGTTATTAACCTGTTTTTTGTTGTTTTTTCAGGCCTTTCAAGTGCCAAGAACGCGCAATCACCAGGCTCGGTGAAGCGCCCCCAGCCACCGGAGGCCCACACACAGAACAAAAAGCGGAACATATGCGACCGCAACGGATTCACAGACGTGTCCAAAGACTTCGGGATCAACAGCAAGGAAATCACCCTGACCCGTTTGGCCAGCAACAACATGTCCCCGAGGTCTCACGCCATGGTAGAAAAAGCAATTCGCAGATCACCATCGTGCGAACCCAGCGATCCCAGTCGGACGCACTACATCTCCAGTGAAATTTCCATCACGAAGGTACCGCACAAGGATGCCGCGAATAGAGACAGAAGGCGGGACCAGGAGAAGCATTTCTCGTCCCCTGAAAAAGAGGCTGAAAAACGAGACGAACCAGCACAACCATCCTGTTCCCAGGAGGATAGGGAAAGCGAAGCGGCGAGATTTTGGAGCAAGTCCAGTCTTGGCACCTGTAGAATTTCCGAGGCTGAGAATTATCTCCTCGAGTCGAAGATGGAAAAGGATCAGGGGTACGAGCACTGCGACATGATCACCAGGGAGGAAGAGAACTGGGACGATGCTTCCCAGGGCCCGGCGTATCTTCCGTACGCTGAACCGCCGAGGTTGATTGGTGTGTTGGAAGAAAATTGGGATACCTACGATTCGGCTGGTAACAACCAAGTGTTGATCCAGGACCACTCGAATTACTCGCCCGACAGTGCGTATGGCTCGATGGGCGACTCGGAGATGTCCCACCTTATGTTGGGTTTCCCCAACCCACCTGGAGAAAATCGGTGCTGGTTGAATGCTTCGTTGCACAGTCTTTTTGCTACTCTGTTTTCGCTTCCTGTTGCGGACGATATGCAACAGCTCCTCCAGATGGATAAGTGTTCTAAGATCACACTCATGCTGGGCGACTTGCATAAACTCTGGAGGAAAGGCGGATCGGAAAAAACGAGGATTTATAATACCATAAAGTAAGTTTAACTTTTGTGCAAACTTTAGAAAGAAAACAAAAAAGTGTATTAGATTGTCTAAATTGGATTTTAAACTCTGATTACAGAAAGTTCAAGGAAAGTTTGTCGTCGGTAGAACGAACTTACTGTTCGGATCGACAACAGGACGTTTCGGAGTTTCTTATGGCGCTGCTGAACCACCTGAAGACTGAATTTGACAAATTTTTACCCAAAGAAAAGTCGAATGAGGAGCGTGAAGACACGCCTGAGAAGGAACAACCGAGTCCAAAAGACGAAAGGAAGTCGCCGTCTCCTATAACCCGGAACAGCCCTTCGAGAACATTCTCTGACACGTCATCGTCGACGGTGCTGGAAGAACCACAGAGTATGGAAGCGGATTCTAAAAAAACCGCTGAAAACTCTGAAAACCCAGAAGGCTCTGAAAACTTGGAATCTTCCGAGAGTCCGGAAAGCCCGGAGAACCCAATTGACAAGTACTTCCTGCAGAAAATAGTCGAAGATTATGAATGTAAGAAGTGTCAGAAACACCGGGAGATCCCAATCGAAAACCTGATGGTGTACGTTGACGTACCGCCTGAGAACGACGTGAGTTCTATGGATTTGATTGATGCCATACAAAAAACCTTTGCTGAGGAGGAGAGGAATTTGATTTGCGAGAACTGCAAGCATGATACGCACAAGATGAAAACCTTTTATAAAGAGTTTCCTAAAGTCATGACCATACAGATCAATCGGTACGGCATGACTAATGATGGCATGATGAACAAGATCTGCACAGCTGTAACTATTCCTGAAAAACTTTGTCTCGATGAATTTTTATTGTAAGTACTACTGTGCTCCGTTTTAAAACGAATGTGAAATAAAATCATTTCTTTTAATAGCTTCTTTATATTTGGTTGTTATTTTTTTACAGGGATAGCGCAGACGATAAGAGAGTAACGAAAACTTACGAGCCAATTTGTATAATTTCACACGTGGGGAGCAACATGGATTGCGGTCATTACACGAGTTACGTCAAGCACGACGACCAGTGGTTCCACTACAACGATATGAGTGTGATGCCGATGACGAGTAAAGAAGCTCTTTCAGCCGCGCAGAGCACGGCGTACCTGCTGTTTTACGTGGACAGTGATCTCTTGGACAAACCCAGCTTGGACTGCTATTCGACGCGCTGTTCCCCTGTGTACTGAGTGTCTCTCTGTTTCCTCGGTTTGTGGACCAACGTCACGTTTGACACCTGCCGTTTGTTCACAAACTTGCATACCTCGCAACAACAGATCGTTTCGCTGTTTTTTTGTAAATATTATTGACAATAACGCTGCGCATTTTCCTTACGACATAACGAGAACATATTTTGTACACATCTTGACGTAACGAACCTCCGAATATTCAGAGAGCATACGGTTAGTTGAAGCAGAGCTGGTTACGTTTGTGCGAAAAGAAGAAAACACGAATAGAATTGATGTTTTTGATGAAAAAAAACTACCTTACATATCAGCAGTTTATATTTAAATACTGTGGAACTAATTTTGCTCTCGCGGCAGCAAAAATAGTTTCACACTCGGTTTATTGATGATATAGTTTAACTTGTGTAGTTAAGTATATGAAACCTCCGAACAGTAGATGTATCCACCGAGCATTCACGCCTTGTTGCAATTCGTAAACATTTGCTAATGTTGTCTTTGTTGTACTTACATTTGATTCCAACAACGCCGTTACATTACGTACCCTCAACGACGATCTTAACGTTTTTCCGGGCGTTCCTTAAAAACTTGTCTCGCCACTAGTCCAAAGTATCTATTTCTTTAACAGTTTGTTTTTCAACGTCATAATGTTTTCTTTCTATCTGTTATAAGCGTCGAATCATCAAACGAGGACAATTTCATTAGTTTGTTTCGTGTATTAAGCATTGCTCTTTTAATTTCAGAGTTAGATTATTTATTTCATTAAACTTTTTGATCAAAACTCAATCTACCATCTTTTGTACATTGTTTTCTTTTCTATCCGACGGGAAATAATGAGAAATGGAGAAATCCGATTTCGATTTATATCCATTCCTGTAATGTGTATGTAACTGATTATATAAAAAATAAAACCAATGTAATCCGTTGAGTGCTCCAAACTGGTTGCAACTCAAAGATCGAAGAAGAACTTTAAATTCATTTTATTAATGTCTCGAATCGCAATACGACAAAAGCGAAATATTTGTAAAAGTGGTACCTGTATCGGTATGATGTACAAAATGTTCTTTATATAATGTTAAGCGAACAAACTATATATGATTAATCGTATTTTTGAGATATATGCAAAGTTTATTTTGTTTATTCAAACTAATCGTACGATTAAAAATGATAGATGCAGAAGAAAACAAATGTTTATTGATAGTTGGCTTATTTGATGGGTGAATGGGGGTATGTCGTGGAAATGAATTTAAGAACATTGTTAGACATATTGATTCTATGTGATTTTTTCCATCAAGTCATGATTGTGTGAGAGATAAAGCTTTGATGAAAGTAACACCGTTTCAGTGAAACAATAATGCCTGCAAAAGGATTTATTATGAAATGTTCATGTGTATTATTAACAGTATTTCAACTTTATGAGTATTAATTCACAGAACTTTGAATTTTGATGTAACAAACAATTACATGCATTGATGTTTCACTGAAGCATGATTCTGAATTGTCTGTCATTGTTTTTTTATTCTTTTTTTTGTAATATCAAGAAAAATATAATCCGGACATGCTTATGCAAAATAATAAGAATATTTTTATAAATTAAAATATTGTAATAATGAAGGGAAAATTGAATGCCTGTACATAATTTAAATGAAGGATGCATATTTTAAAGTCATTGAAATATTTAAACAGTTCAGAATATATCTATCGAGATCCGCGTATAGAGAGAGAACGCGTTTTAACAAGGATTTTTTTTTCACGTCACATTTTTGTACAAAGACCGTGTCCAAAGGATACTTAATGTTAATACCTTTGTTAGTATTAGGTACTTTATCAATCATTTTAACGACGTATTATTTATATGCTGAATGATATAGTTTTTTAATTATATATTATACACAACCGAACTTTATCAATTATATTTCGTTCCTAGATTTTAGTAATAGTGCGGATACTACTTTCTAAGTTGCACACGTTTAATTCTTCAAAACCGTTTTTCCATTTACGTAGCATTTTTTACCAAATAAAACAAACTTGTAGGCTTAAAACAAGCAGAAATAAAGAGATGGATGAAGAGATAAAAAAGGTATGACAAGCAATGCTACTGTACTTCTTTTCGAAACGAATATTGTGTACCTCATGACTAATTTATCGAAATGCAGTTTGTAGTTTGAAAGATTTGTTGTTAAATTTTTTATATAAATGACAAACGAGCTGGAAAAAATACAGATCCATCTACGAGTGCGAACGTTTTATTTTGTATGATGTATGAAAAATTAGAATTTTATATACAAAAATTGTGAGATAAAAAATTAGATTTTTATATTTTTCGTACTTTAAATCTGTTTGTTTCATCTAGTTGTGATGGACAAAAACAGCTTCCAGATTATTGTTTATTCATAAAAAGAACAATTTAAACGAAATATTGTAAAAACACGACGATTCTTTCATTTTTACTGATTGTAGAAATTTATTTACCATGCTGAAATAAAGGATGTTTAGAAAATACTGTTTGTGTCTTATTTCTCATTTTTTTGTTAATAAAATTAAAAACATTTCTTCAATTTTTATTGCAAAATTTATTGTGAGTAAAAAGATTACACATAAACAAAAACATGTTATTGTATAATTACGACAGTTTAGATCATCGACACGCGAATTTCGCAAAAAATGTATCTGTACAGAGGAGATAACGTTGCGATGTCACTTAGCGTATTATGTAAATAGAGGCGAGTGTACGATTGGGGCACGACGCTTGACCGTCACGTCAAGCAGTTTCGTTTTTTGGAGTAACAGCTCTGCAACATGCGTTCGATCCTAATTTTGGTTGACGAAAATTCGTATCGATCTCAGTTGAATTGCAAGTAAATCACGAGATCGTCGCAGTTCGAGAAAGAACTCCTGTAAAAAACATGGCATCTCGCATCGTCGCGAGTGCCACCGTCAGAGCCGTCAAGGGCAGAAAGATTTTGCCATCGAGGGCTGCTCTGGTTTTGGTAAGCATCAAATTTTTCACAAGACGACGTCCATTTTTCATTAATTTACATTCGACTTGGTAATTTTCCAGACAAAAACAAAGACACGACATAACCTCAAAACGACACACTTGAAATTGACTAATTTTAAAATTTCCTAATTGGTCGACTGTTGAGATCAGATTTTTAGACAGCTGTTAATATTTTTTCAATGTTTTGAATAAGATTTTAATGGAAAATCATTAAATTTGTCATTTCGTTTGGATAAATTCATTCTTGTGCATTGTTACGAAAGGAACCTTCTTTTGACAGTCTACTTTTAGCACATAACGATTGCATCATTGTGATTCATTTTATTTTTTTACATTGCAGACACCGAATGCCGTTGAGAAGATCAAAGAATTATTAAGAGACAAGAGCGAATTTGTAAGTATATTAGTTACTCCATTTTAATTTGAGTATTTGGAGCACCTAAAGTCGGTCAGCAACAAAGTTTTTTATTTAAGTATGTTTTTTTACTTCGAAGTCTTTTTCAGAAATAACAAAGAATTTGTTTAAAAACAAGTTGAGGCAAATCATCAACTTATCATTTGTTTACATTTTTGTTTACAAACAGATTGGACTGAAAATTGGAGTACGTCAAAGAGGTTGTAACGGGTTAAGTTACACGTTGGACTACGCCAAAGAGAAGAGCAAACTTGACGAAGAGGTCGTGCAGGACGGTGTCAGGGTGATAATTGACAGAAAAGCCCAGCTTTCGCTCTTAGGCACAGAGATGGACTTCGTAGAATCAAAATTGAGCTCTGAGTTCGTTTTCAACAATCCAAATATCAAAGGAACGTGTGGCTGTGGCGAGAGTTTTAGTGTATAATAGCGAATTTGTAAATTTATAGATATCGAACAATTTAGCAGTACAAAACTGATAACAACTTCTTAGAGATTACAAATCTGAATTTTTGGCATTGAAACGTAGTTCTTTGCCCGCTAGAAAACATTTGTTTTGATTTTCAACTTGAAATTGATGAGAACTGGTGGCTATTGAATTTTGTACATACGCGAAGTATAATGTGTAATGCGCTAATGTGTAAGAGAGCGATTGTGGACGGTTGAATAAAGTGTCCATGGAAATCGGAATGGACAAGTGGAATTATTGAAGATATTCTTAGTTTTACAACTCGTCGTTGTAAATTATTTGTATTTTTCTCATGTTGATGCGTATGTGGTGCATCAATACCCATCTATGTGTTCGCATTGTTTATCACAGCTGTTTATGTAAATAATAAAATCAATTTTGTTTTACGGTTGTGTTTTGTTCGAAATATAATAACCGTAGATACATAATGAGCCATGCGGATTATGGGAAATTCAAGAGAACCCGATAAGATTCGGTTCAAATTAGTCACGGATTTAGTTTTGGTCCCAACCTTCATGTACAATACTTTCGTTATAATAGCTTAAATAGTTTTCTTTACCGAGAAACGAGGGTAGTTTGAGGTAGTCAGAATTTATAATATCCTCTTTTTGTTTCGACCTGCTTCCAATTTCTTCTGAAAAAGTTGTAAATATTATTTATAACAGCTTACTCGATAAGAGTTTGTTTATCTGTAAAGGTTTTTTCAATAGAAAAAACTTATTTTAAACTTTTTTCATAACGAATTATCTAATTCCAAGTAATTTATAAATATTATTTACATGCATCAATATCTACTCAATATCTAACTTTTCTACAAATTGCATCATTCAGCCTCACTTTTCCAAATTTGATTAGACCCTAAATGCAACCCTAAAAGCAACTTCGAAGAAAATTGTAACAACTAAAAACAAACAAAGAACCAACTTATCTGAAAAAGAACTGTGAAAAAACTTTTACAAATCTAAGAAACGTCAAATGACCAAAACAATGGACTTTTCGAAACAAAAAAACTTTCCATGGGAAATCTTCCCCGACATCTGGCTTAACAAACCAAATAAATAAAATATACAATTGCCCATAAAACGGAGTTAATTGTTACAAAAGCACGTGTTTGGGAACCTAATCGGGAACCCCCAAATGGCTTATCTCTTCCTCGAAACTTTGAATAGGATTAGGTAGCCGCCCCCTGCTCTGATTGGTCGACGGAAAAACTTCCACCAATGGCAACCAGAGAAGGAGGTTGTTCATTAAGGTGTCGCTGTGACCGAGGACGCACAGTTAGTGATGTTCGTGTGCAGAGGGCAGACGGATCGAAGTAGAGCCGCGGATTGTGTTAGAACGGATAGGACGAAGCATTTTGGTGGCAGGGGGGCAACCATGAGGAGCGCAGTTCAGCCTTCAGTGTCGCCATTGCTAGCCTCCCGAGCTGTCGCACTCGCGACGCCCGTGCACGTAGAGCCGCTTCGCAATAATCGTACCCCCTGTGCGGGCCGTGCGAGTGCCCCCCCGATGCAGAAATATTGTACTGAGCTTACTGAAAAATTATTAAAATCGCTCGACAAGGAGTACAATGTAAGTAGCGGCAAGAAGGCGCGTCGCGCAGCCCATCCGTACGTGCAAACGACTACCATGCTACTCTCTCGGTCGACTCGCGCGCCGTCCGTCCCTGTGTGCAGTCTGCCAGTGCGCGAGTGTGCGTCAGCGTGCACGCACACTATCGCGCTTCGCGTACACCCACAAGCAAGCAAACCAACACCGACGTGCCGCGTGTCTCCCCGATACGCAACACGGAAATGTCCGCTCCCTCCGCCGTACACTATTTTTTTTCTTCCACACGGACACTAGTGCGCTTTGCTCTCCGCTTTCGCGGACCAACGCCGGTGTATGAACACCACTTCTTACCCACAACCGATCCAATTTCACTTGTTTTTTTTCTTTTCCATCCTCTTTTTGAACAAACACCATTTTTGTCGTTTCATTTTCGTTCATGTTTCTTTTTCGCAATTCAAAAACGGGACATTATCGGGGTCGCGTTTTATGTTTTGATGGGACAAGTAAAGGGTTGAGAATCGGTTTTTAAACAATACGCCGATGTCCGGGATATTTAATTCGGTTGTCGACGTGTGGCCGAGCGAGAAAGAGAGAGAGAAAGATGGAGCGCGGCGGCCAACGTGTAACAGGTTTTTCACTCTGAAGGAACTTGACCTCAAAATGCCACCTGGGTATCCTCTTTATGATCACCCGCGACGACTTCCGACCGGAAACAGAGCCGATCCTCGTGTTCAACTTCCAATATGTTGTTACTCGCGATGAAGTTTCTGTAACTCGTAATGGTCGGCCGTTGGAGCTCTGCTCGGCTCATTAGTTGTCTTTTTTTATTCGGACCTGTCATTTTATTTGCCCTGTCATCGCGACTCGAATATCACTGCAATGTCAGGTGTCAATTTTCGTCCTCCCCCCTGCCTTGATTTTTTTTCTACTGTCATGATCATTTGTTTAACGTCCATTTTCGATTTTGTTCTAGAACAAAACTACACCGAACATTTTTGTTTATTTCTGGTTTGTTGATATTTATACTGAAAAGCAATTTGTTTACATGTTTACAGTTGAATGTAGCAGTTTATTAATGTACCTTGTTATACTTTGTAAATGAAAACACTGATTGTGAGCCTAATAAAAAGCAAGTTTGATAGTCAAGCATTGTTGATTATGAATTGAGATCCTTGATCTAAAAAAAATAAAAGATTGTTTTAAAGTCTTGTGTAACCGGAGAAAATGTCCAATTTTCATCGGCCATTCGAAACGGTGATGTAAAGTCAAAATGAAATTCGTGAAAATGTTTTGAGAGAAAGTGTGCCACACGAGTGGTCGATCGAATCAAAAAATCAGACCTTGGGGCACGTTTGAATAATTTTTGGTTTTCAATTTTTATCAGCATAACAATCGGAAAAGTAATAAACAAATACTACTATTCGACTTACATGCACTGACAGTTGTAGTGATATTCTGACGGTTGACAGGCTTTTTAGATAACACCCTTCCTCGAAACGTAACAAATCGTTTTGTTTGTTGACAATTTGTTTTTAACTTTGCTGGTTTTTGTCTGGTTTTAGGTCATCGACATGGGGGCAGTTGTGGAGGTCATCACGACCTTGGAGAAAACGGCAATCACCAAAGAAGTTTTGGAGGTAATTGAAAATTCAGTGGATTTTATTTTCAAACTCACAAATGCAATTGAATTTGTTCTATTATTCAAAAATAATTCCAAGCTAAATTCATAAGATTAAGTTTTGTGTCAAGTTAGGGATAATTAAGGTATGGTTTTGGCTAATTCCAAGACATTGCAATGTCATTGTTGATGTGAGGTTCTTCAGGTAGTCGGTTATTGAATGTATGAATGGTTTTGTAGATCACAAGGCTGGGGAAATTCATCAACGAACTTCGACGAAAAACAAATAATGACCCTTTGGCCAGAAGGGCAAAAAATTTGGTACGACGATGGAGGGACATGCTGCTACCTACGGCCAACTCCCCACAGCCGACTGTTGCGGACATGGCGCCCGCGCTCAACGGCGCGAAGCCCCACAGTCCGGCATTGCAAACTCTCAAAACGCAAAGTCCTGCCCTGAGAGGCGTTAAGCCTCAAAGTCCACTGTTAAAAAATGCTACAAATTTAAGGGTTTGTGTTTTCTATCTTTTCAGTTTACCTTTACAACTTTTTACGAAAAAGAACAGTTGTCTTGAGTCAACCTTCTAAAACAATAAACAAACTGATTCCAAATTAACTAAAAAAAAGAATTGATAATTAAAACTAGAAAAAATCATTAACTCGGTGTAACGTGTCAAGATAAAGCTAAGAATAACTTTTTCCATTCATATGTTCTTAGACAGTTTCAAAATCTACCTGAAAAATGACTTTTTCAAGAATTGGAAATTCCCTTTTTGAGACCAATTTTGTTCGAATTAAACTTGGTTTTTCGTTTGATAGTTGATAAATAAATCAAATTACTGAGAATTAATCACTGAAATATCGTCCAAAGTTGATAACAAGTCGTTTAATTGTCATTGCAGCTGAATTTGAATGTAATTAGCCAAAAAGCATTAACTAACATAACACATTAATTGTCAGGTATCAAGTCCAGCATTATCGGCGTATAGCGACAATTCGCGATCGCCGTCGGAGAGGTTGCCAACGTCGGCCGGGACGACCACGGTGAGCACGACGACGAATCACCGGGCGAACAGCGTGAACTCAAGCGAGCCGTACGAGGACAGGAACTCGAAGGTTCAGAATCACACGAGCGAGGCGGTGCCGCGGACTCACAGTTCAAACAAGCGGCTGCGAAAAGACGAGCCGACGTTGAAGAGCGCGCACGAGGTCCCCGCGAAGAAGGCGCGCCTGAACGGCGAGTCGCAGAACGACAACACCGGCAGTGGTTTGAATTCGCAAGTGCCTAATCCCGCGACGACGCTTGTCGAGCCGTCCGAGCCCTTGGAGGACGACGCGGGCCTTAAGAAGCGCGGACGCAAAAAGGGCAGTCGATCTTTGAAGAAACAGTGCCCGGAGGACAGCGTCAAGGAAAAGTTGGCCAGCATATCGCGCACCCCAAAACTCAAAACCACGCAGGAGCTCCTGGCCGACCTGCAGGCGCGAGGCTCCAACACGTTACCTAGTCACAGTATAAACACACCAAATGTCGAGGTCGTGCTCAGAAATGCCGACGCCGCCAATAAGTACTCGCGCAACGCCAACAACAATCTCTCGCGTCACAGCGAAACCTCGCAATCCCGGCTCAAACAGGACAATGACGCTCATAGTGATTATCTCTCAGAGAATAAAAGGTATCTTTCTCTCTGTCTCTTTGTTTTTTGGTTTTTTTTTCTCTTGTAACTTTTTTAATCAGAATGTTGCTATCAACTTGAACTGGGGAGATAGAACCTGAATATGTGATGTGGGAAAAATGGCGAATGTAAAACAATAGAGAATGTTTACACAACTTATAACCTAATCATTTAATTATGTTCTATCAATTTTTTCTTTTGTCTCGGTTACTGTATTGATCTATTGAAAATGTAGGTTGTAAGAAAACCATGCATTTTATTGAAATTCCCTCTGATCAACGGCAAAACCACTTTCAGAAGCCGCCTTCTTCTCTGTTCTTGAAATTGCAAGATTCACCAAGTTGAATGAGTTGGTATTTATTCAATAGCTTTTTTGGCCGTTCACATTTCATCCTCTGTTCTAAATTACAGATTCGTATCATGATTTTACACGCGCATAGTCAATTCGCCAGCGTTGAGATCTCATTATTTTATAATTTCTACTCCAGTTCACTCCCTTTCTGTTACTTTCTCAGTTTAACCTATATCAATGAATCAATGGTGTCCTTGGTCAAGCAATTTTGTTTTCCAACTTTTTTTCCTCAGTATTCAAACATCGATTCGAACATTATCGTTTTCAACAAACTTAAAAAATCAACAACAAAAACAAATCAAACCAATTACAAATCAATAAACTAATGAAAATGGTTCTTCTTTGCAGGATATCGTCGAATGTTGAAGAAAAAGAGGTGACGGAAAAGCCTTCGTACATGTTGACAGTGGAGGAGATTCTAGCGAAGTTGCCGCCGTTGGATCTGGAATCGATCGATTGGGGTTCGGACGAGGAGCCCGAGGAAGTTGTGGCGAAGCGGGCGCAGCGGAAAACGACCCCCGAGGATATCGACAGGTTGCACAACGAGTGCCTGGAGGGTCAGAACGGTAACTTCATGTCGCGCGAGCTGCTGGGCACGTTGCCCCAGGTGGACGAGCCCGAGACGAGCGATTCGGTTTCGTGTCGGACCGCGGCGCAGGTCGTGCCCAAGCTCACCTGTCCGAGTTTGTGCCGACGCGGTGACGACAACTCGGACCTTGTGTTCCGCGAGTACCACGAGATGCTCGCGAGGTACTCGCACGACAGAATCCTCCACATATTGCCTTACGTCGTCGTCGATTAGTCACGCCGAATTTCCTCCGAACTCTGCAAACAGATATTTTTCCTCGTTGTCTCTCGCGTTACTTATACATTGATCATATCCCGACCACCCACAACCCCACGTCTTTACTTTGTTTGCGTTATTTTTCTATAACAAAATCGAGGTTCGCTCGCACTTTACAAACTGACTTTGCAATTCTTTTCTTTCACCTCCGTACATAATTTATTTATATTCTTTTTTTTTCTCTCTCGCCTTTACGAACTTTGTGAGCAATTGTGTCTTTAACCACTCATTTGATCAAAGAAAAGCAAGTGCAATTACTGTACAAAATGTTGAAAAGTCATCTCCTGTATAAAGTAATAAATGGTGAAATTTGATTACAAGTTTTGTAAATTGTCCGAACCTTGATTCTTTATGATCACACTTCTATCTTCGTTTTTCATAGAATGTCTTTCTTTTGATCGAATGATCGCGACTGAATTCAAACTGATTTTTTCATTTCTCCATCGTATTCTTACGTTTGTTGGTAAATCAAAATTGCAAGATTAAACATATGTTCAAAACTTGTTTCTGGAGATAACGCGAATGTTCTTTCTTTTTCACCTGTCATCCCAGTTTGTACGTGATTGTTTTTCTCTCCTTTCCCTATCTCTTTCTTTGTACAATTGTTGCACCATTTTTGAAATACGACGCTTTTCATTGCAAACGGGGTTGCGTGCCTTCGAACGTCGTATGGTTTTTATTTTTAATTAGTTAATTTTTCCTCTGTGTCTAACGTAACGAGAACGATAATTCCCCCTATTCCTTCGTTTGAAACGGCTTCGATGTTCGAATGGCTGGAATCAAATTTGGAAAAAAAAACAAAGCTTTACACTGCCCCATCCCCTTATTTCCAGATTCTAAGACTTTCGAGCTGTGCAATCTTCGAGTTTTTCTCAAATCGACGAGCTTTAATGCGTAGACTAAATTTTTATCTTCACAAAATTAATTGTAACGAAAAAGCATGATTCTACTTTATTTTTTTTTCTCTCTTCCCTCCTATTCTCTTTTACATTGTAGTGCGTTTTTGTGATCTTACAATTTTAATTGTATAGTTTTAATGTACAACTGAAAGCACAATTAAAGCAGACAAATTTCATCCCACAATGAGTTGAGTGCCAAATCAATTTCAATGTTTTTGTTTCTGTCATCTTTTCACTTTTGAAAAGTAATTTTTATTGTTTCGCAAAAAATTTTCTTTGAAAATAAGCCTCCAGAAAGTTTTGTTCGAATATGTCAAGTGAAATTTGTGTTGCTTTAGAGGACAATCCGATGAAAGGTTTGTTCGGTTACGTTAGACACACGCATCAAAATGTCAATCAACGACGAAATTTAATTTATACGTTATAGCTGCTTCGAACGAAGGAATTCATAATATATTGTTAAGATGATCTAGTTTAAGTTTCATTAAATTTGATTACATCTGTATATATTGTATGTTTTAGAGATGAATATTATCTTGTCCGATTCAAAACATTGGATTGCGAATCTATAAAATCGACAGTAAACAAATGAAAAATATTGAAGTAAGAAGTGGGAGAAAAAAAGTGAAAAAAGGGAGAAAAAAAAGATTATACAAAATGACGTGAAAATTTGTTAATATATCTTACCTCGGATAATACGTAATACTTTTTTAAAACGTCGTTAATTTTGTGAGCGGTTTCTGAGGACAACGTAGAAAAGTGAGAAGAAAAAAAATTGATGAAATGAAAAGGGGAAAGATGAGATGACGAGAAATAGCGTGTAACAAAATTGATAGTTTTATATATCATAAGTTAGGGGATATTTAAATCGAATTGCAAATTTAGCGAAAGATGTTTTGTTGTTATCTAATTGATAATTGATTTTACTTATTATCCGAAGTACTCTCGAACTGATTTCAAAGGCATTGAATTTATCAGAGGGACAATTAAACCGATTGCATGAAGCAAAAATTAAATTAAAAGAAACGAGAATGAAAACGTGCAGAAATTATACAAATGCAGCGGAATCTTTCGCATCATTAGCATATCTTGCAGGAGGTTCCACTGTGAGCGTTGTATTTATGAGGTCGTGGTTTATTAAAAATTCCGGGTGTGTAAATGACGAAAAAAAAAAATTTGTGAGAAAGTGCGAGAAAGAAATGAAACAATAAGATTTGTATTTCTAAATCGAACGTAACGTTTTGCAAAGTTTTGAAACATCGATGTACAATCAGTTCTTCTCTTAATCCTTGGCCACTTGAACTTGAAGAAATTGAAGTTAATGCAAATTCATGCTTGATAAGAAAACGGGAAAAAAACAAAAAAATCATATCCATATTTCAAATGACTTTGCAATCCGAACGACTTTCAATTTTAAACATGAGGTGCCTTTTCATTGGTTTTAATATTGTAATATTTGTGATGCATGTGTTATCATTTTGGATAAAACAAAACAACACACAACTCTGTGAACGGTCAATTTGAAGTCCCTCTGCCGAGCTAATCAGCGCTACGTATTTGCGACACTACATCTGAAATTGTAAAATTATAAAAAAAAGCTGCAACACTTGTGCCTAGTTCAAATTCTGTCAACTGAATAAAGATGATTGAAAACAATTGTCCTTGAGAAATGTTTAACAAAACTGTGTTGCAGGACGACTTGAGTGAAACCAAAAAAAAAACAGTCGTTTCTTATTTCAACTAAAACTCTATAAAGCGCAACTCGAATCATAATTGAGCGGATCTTTTGTCAGCGCAGAGATCACATCTCATTTGCAGTTGAAATTTCTGTAAACCGATTTAAGGTCGAGGCATCGTCGTTTTTTCGGGTTCCTACCAAATGAGACTTTGTTTTTCTTTTCTGTTACGTTGACTCTTTGTCATCGATTGAAAAATACATTTTATTCGATAATTCTTTTTGTGTCTGAAATTTATTTATGAATTCGCGGGAAAATACAATAGTAGCCGGACCGATTTACAAACGCGCTATTCGGACGGATTATGAGTTTTATTTTCTGGCTGAAACACGCAATCGTTGTAAGTTTTTTGTATATAGTTATGCATTGCTACAACTTGTTACAATAGAATGTATTTTTTAATATTATTATATAATAAAAAGAACATGTTTTTTGAAGTAAATGTTTGATATCAAAGAACAGTCGTGTTATTTATCAGATCTGCCAATTGAAAAACAGTCAGATTCATCATTCCCTTTTATATTTTTTTTAAATTCTTTTCTTTTTCAATCAATTTCTACTTTGAATAAAATTTATTACAGTATTCTTGGAAAGTTTAGTTTCTTAAAGTGAATAAAATTTTAGCTTGCTTTGAAGTTTTTGGTAGGAACCTAATAAATGTGTCTTACAAACTCCACTTTTCGAATTTTCTGTATGTTGCTATATGTGGATAATGTGAAGTGCCAAGGCATAAAGAGATGTTTTCAATTATTCATTTACAATTGAAAAAAAAAATGAAATTTATAAAAATTCACAACAATTGTACAAGTACCTACGACAAATCATTAAGATTACTGTTTCTTAAACCAACTGTGTTTAAAATTCTCATACTTTATTATAAAATGTGTATTAATAATAACACCTAAGGATGTTGTTGAACTGAAAATCAATGTTTTTTTCAATGTCTTACCTTTATCTGTACTGGTCCTTTTTGGTTTTGAGTTTGCGACCAATGCAAAATGTATTCGAAAATTTTATAAGAAATAAGATGGAACAATGCAAAACAAAAAAAGATGTAGAAAAATATCGAATGTCGCTAAGATTTGCACAATGTGGCAGGTTTCTTCTAACTGAAAGGGTGAAAACCAAGAAATGGTTCCTAGAGTGGTTTATATCGATGGAAACAAACGAAAAAAATCTTTCTTGTAAATACACTAATCAATTATAAAGTTGATACCTATGATGAAAATAATTTTGTTTGTAATTATATCATTGGACGATGTTTTATTAATAAAAAATGTAAATTATTGAGTGATTTTCAACATTAAAAAAAGACTTGACATTGACTTCACACTCATCTTTTTGTTTGAAAGAAAAGTATCAAACACAATTTTTTTAATTATTCATTATTTGTTTTTATTGATATAACGAAATTACATTAACGTTTAGTGTTCAGTCAACCACCTATCTCCGATTCGGCCAAGCATCTTTGGATACCGCAGAATTATTCATTAGTCTTTGGATCCAAAAAAATATAAATTGCTCTTGTATTTCTTCAATTAAACAAAGGAAAGAGACGTTCAGCGTTTTTTGAGCAAACAAACTTATTGTAAAAGAGAGAAAACGGACTTACTGAGTAATAAAAAGCGACAACTTTGAAACAAAAAGTATATTGTATCATTGCAAAAAAATCGTTATATATTATAAGGGACAGTGATCAACAAGTTCGCCATTTTCGTATTCCGTTTTAAAATTGACAATTGAGGAGGTGCGATGAAGCGGCAGATTTTCAATTTTTGCGCAAGTAACAGTTTTTTTCGCTGGTTCCACATGGAAATACAACTCAAGAACGCGCCTTTAGACTAAAGGAACGCCGGGCCATGAGTCTAATCTAAATCTTAAATTTCTATTGAATCATCTGTCTATGAATTTGTACATAAAATGTCACTGAGTACCCGGAAGATTGTTAGTTTAATTACATACATACACGAATATCTTCGATGAGTTACACTGTTGATTATTCTTTCTTTTTTTTTTCACAAAATTATAAAGTAAAAAGAAACCTTTGTTTTTATCTTTAATTAAGATTATACTAGTTCAAGTTCGTTTGCATGGTCCGAACTAAAGTCGACGCAGAATATATATTTATGTACACATATATACATACGCATGTAAAAGCCATACAAACGAAAAATGTCAATGAACTGAAAAAAATTGGTTTTATATGTCTGAGCCGTCGCGTTTATTCGGACCACGCTTCGTAGGTAAGTTAGAGCCAGGTTCGATCGCCTCTTCCTTTGTTAAATGTCGTAAAGCAGTACAACCATAAATGTTTCTTTATAAAAAGCAGTTACAAAACAAAAACGCAGTTTCAATCTCACAGATCGGTGACATCAAGATTGAACGTCTGCTCCGTTCAACATTCAGTTTTCTTTTAAGTTTAACATCGTGTTCTTCTTGGTTTAATAATCTGTCCGTTTAAAATACGATACAAGTGGCCCACCCGAGACTTCTGTTGGTAACCGGTCAGTCGCAACGTCGTTGATGGTTGTCGCTCGATACGTTGTCACTTTGCCCTATAGCTCTACTCGATTTTACACGAGGCTTTCTCAATCTTCGGGATTCTGCAGCAAAAAGTTCGCTGCAAGGTTTTCGTTTTTCTCGCATGCAAAGTACGCTTGTACAACAAGGTCCTCCGGGAAGCCGAGGGCTTTCAATCGCTCGATCGCCTCTTTGTCCTGAGGGGTCACGGATATTATCCTGGCCCCCGAACCGGCACTTCCGGTGGTTCCCCGCTGAGCTGCTGGGGTCGACGCGCCAGTCGTTGGACTGCTCGCTGGAGCACCTGGTGCGCCTGTTGGTCCTGTTGAGTCTACTAAAACGATATTTTATTAATTAACAAAAGACGAAACAACAAAAAAGGGATAATAAAAAAAGACAATCTAACTTAATTTTGTAAATTGACAAAGTTTATTTAATCGAAACTATGTTGGTAATGTAATGTGGTTGGTTTGTTTTATTCTTCCTCACCAGGTTCGTTGAGCATTCTCAAAAAGGCCTCCTGGTTTTGGGAAATAAGCTGTAAAAGTGCCGGGTTGGTTTCACCGATCTGCATTAGAACGTTGTTTAACAGTTGCGGATTGTTTTGAATGACTTGACGCATTTGGTGAAACTGTGGTTGGGTGCGTAAAAATGCTAGTGCCTCTGATCCTTGTTCCGAGGGATCCGCTGATTCTGGTGGATCTTCTGGAGGATCTTCGAACAGTTGCGCAGGAATTCCAGTAAGTAAATATTCGACCGCTCTGTCTGGGTTGTTGAAACTTGCTCGCAATGCTTGTTCCACTTGCTCTTTTTCGTACCTGAAAAACAAGTTTGTTTTTAAATTTTCAGTCAAACATATCTTTTTATTTCAGAAGTAACGTTTCAAATTTTTAACTAACCCCATATCCATGATATTGTTGACCATTGTGTTGTACTCCTCGCCCATCAAAAGTGCGCTTTCAGCTTGCGCGGGAGGCACAGCAGCTTGTGCAGGAACACTTTGAGCTGTTCGTGGCACATTTATTGGTTCTGTATTTATGCTAGGTGATGGCGTTGTGCTGCGAAAAATGACGTCAGTCGGTTTTTAGTTTTATTTCTTTCACTGCTATCCATTGTAACTGATTTATCGGAACCAGTGTCATCTTTCAAGTTCTTACGAACGACCAAAAATTCGCGGTACTATTTTTAAGATACAAGCAGCGGTCATTCATGAATAACAACAAAAGAGCAAGATTCAATCGAGGACTTTGAACGAGTGCCAAATTTCTGAGTGTCTTTTTTTATAGAATTGGAAAAATGGTACACAGAAGTAAACAATGAGTATTGTTGTGCAATGATATTTTTTAACGAATTTTGAGTTTTGAGATGATTTTTGTTTGCAAAGTTTTATAGAGAAACAAACGAAGAATTGTATTCACCTTGTTGTTTGTTCCTTAGGTGTATCAGTGGTTTCAGCAGGTTTATCCTCACTGGTACCAGCTTCGTTTGCTTTTGGTTTCGAAACAAGAATAACTATGAATTTCTTCTCGTCAATATTATACTCAGTCAACGGTGATTCGTCCTGCAAGATTTTGCCTGAAACACAAATTTTGCAATCAAACCCCATACTTAGATTACGACAAAACAAATCCTAACCTTTAAAAACAATTTATAGTTGATCAAAAGTGAAGTAGGGAAAAGTACCCAAAATCTAATGAATCAAGAAACAAAACATTATCGACTTTAATTGTTTATCAGTTTCGAGACGATGACAAGTAGAAAAAAAAAGAGTATCCATTGAAGTCTGCAAAATAAGTGAGGTTAAGTAAGATCGGCGATTCACACTCACCGGCGTATATGAGCTTCTGCCTCTGCGCTGGCATTCCATTTTGTGTTTCAATTTTTTCCTTCAGCTCTTTGACCTTCAAAAGGAAACAAAAAATGAATGGAAATACCACGCAAACAAGAACAAAAACAAAACGCGGAAACAATATCCGGCTGACGGGAATGAGTTTGTAACCATGGGCTTACCGTTTTCACGGGATCTATTTCCACCGTGAACGTTTGCTGTTGTAAATTTTTTAATGTTATAATCATGGTGGTTGACGGAGTTGCGACTATCCTCGCGGATCAGAACTCACGCGTCGCGCGAAAAATAAGAGATAACAATTTTGATGAACTTTTAAGAAACGATTTTCTTTAAGGCGATGAGTCGGCACAGCTTTGGAATATTTACCACTACACAGTTGAGTATACAATACATGAGATATTGTAACGTGCGTGCGTCGCCCTGCTGATAATAACCACTTCTGACATCTGCTGAGGACAAACCTCAACTACTGATTACCCTGACAACTTTCCCAAAAGAAACTATCATAAATTAATTATAACAACTTTAGTCATTCAAAAACCAACAATTATTTCTATTTATTGATGAATTAATCTTGTTTCAAAGCTTATTTCGTTTATTTGTAGGTTACTTTTTGCGTCATTGACAAGGTCATGCAGCTTTTAATTAATTATCAAGACAATAGAGATCAAATTCTGTTTACATTTAATACAACAAACAAACTTGAAACAAACTGATACCAAAAATAAAATCATCTTGTAAATGTATATGTAAATAAATATCGAATTTCCTGTTTCTAATGGTTTAATATTGTTGTTTACTTTTGTTTGCATAAAAAAGTAATGAATGCATTGTATCAATATTATTTTGTTTCCTTAGACTTTGTTTGTTTACAATTTTATAACAACGAAAAAAATTGGCAAAGCCAAAAGCAGTGCCCTCTACAACAGTGAGCGTCCAAACGTGTCAGTTGCGCGACGCTGGGCCACGTTGATTGTGCAGTCTATCTGGAGGTTTGGTTAGCGGCCTGTAAGAGGCATAGTGCATTTGCATTTGTAAGATCTTGTGCTTGTCCGGCGTAGCTTCAGTTTGTCGTCGGTAGTCATTCCTTGCAGAAGTCTCTGAAAACCGAGGTACCGCCAAGCGGCGCAATAAAGTGCACAATGAGTTCGGGCATGCCGGAGCTGGGCTCCAAGATCAGCCTCATCTCCAAAGCCGACATTCGCTACGAGGGTCGACTCTTCACCGTCGATCCGCAAGAATGCACGATCGCCCTGTCCAACGGTGAGTTCTCCCGATTTCAAAGATGGCCGACCATCATTATTCTCCATTTTCCGGCCCGCGTATACAACGTGCTACTTGCCAGACTTTCTCCAAGCCCGATCAACTAGCTCAAAAAAGTCCCTCGCCCTCTCTCCCTCTTTGTCTTTTACGCCCTTTGATAACTTTTCATCGCCCATTCTGAGCACCAAGCTTCGATTCCCCACCTAGTCCTGTACATTTTTTTGCTTTGACTGAAATTTCAGTTTGTTTGTGATATTTGTGATTGCAAATATTTTCGCAAATTTTCTTATGATCAGTTAATATGTACAATTTTGGGTTTTCTATGAAAAATTTTAGGGTTTGAAAGGAGAACTTTTGGAGCAGCATAAATTGTAAGGATTGTTTGTTGGTTGAATCAGATTTTAAGTGGGTTTTATTTTTGGGAAGAAAATTCTCAAAGACACGTTGATGGTGGAAATTTTATTTTGCTGACCAAATTTTTCGATCGTAATTTGGAATAGAAAGCTGTTATGATTTTGCATAGGACGAGACTGTAAACAAACCGCGAAGTTCCAAAATATTTGACCACTTTAATTCGTACAAAGTTGTGTCCGAGGCTTTTATCATAATCATAACAGTGAATTTGAATTATTCGATTTTGAGAATCTGAAAATTTTCTTTTTATACGCTTTTTTTTTCTTTCATTTGAATTCCGTCCATTCTGTACACCAATAGTTCAAACTTTCGATCAACTTTTTTTTCCTTAATAATAAATTGTTTTTCAAAAATATAATTTTCATTGCTCATTGTTTAAAAAAACTTATAAAAAACTTTTTTTTTATTAAACCAAAAGAAAACTTGTAAACAAATTAAGTTCAAAACTTAATCAAAAACTATCGAACAATATTAATGCCAAGATTGTTTTTAAGAAATCGTTCATTCGCTTTCTTATCAGTCGGCTGACTTTATAAATAGGGATTTAGCCAATTCTGCACACAGGTATCGCACCAATCGAATCAACTGATTTATTTCAGCAACATCTGTTATTTCTAAATTTCAACGTGCTTAAAACCTGATTGTTATGACTAAACGCTCAATTATGAAAGTTTGTTTTTGCTTTTCATTTTACAGTCAGATCATTTGGAACGGAGGATCGAGAAGCTCAAATTCCAGTAGCACCTCAGGCTCAAGTTTACGAATACATCTTATTCCGAGGTTCAGATATCAAAGATATCCGAGTACTTAACAATGAACCGTCGTTGCCTAATGATCCTGCGATTGTTCAGGTAATATATTTTTTGCAAAAAAAATCAAATAAACAAATCAAAACTAAATCGTAAATTGAGTTTTGCAAATATTTGATTGATTTTTAATTTTTTAGATGTTGCCCCCGACAATTGGCCAACGACCATATCAACCCCAGGCGGGATACACTCATTCGATGATGGGTCAGATGGGCGGAATGAGCGGAACACCATTCAACGTAGGCTACAATCCAATGATGGGTGCCATGGGTATGAGGATGCAGCCAGGAGTTCAAGACCCTCGCGGAGGGATGAACAAACCGTCAAGTGAGTTGCTTCCAGGCGGCTTGTCCGCGTTCACCGAACAGTCGCCGCCCAATCCCATAGCTGCCGGTGCACCCTCGTCAACAGCACCCCTTGCCAATGATAATCTTCCCAAAGATCGTTCTTTGGAGGACGGTAAAGTCGTCAAAATCTTTTTACTCCTATCTCTTGCTTGTGGCTATCTAGAAAATGCCTGTCTAGGTATCGCTTCTGCTCCTTTTTCTTTCCACCCGCTTGTAGACGCTATGGTAAAGCTTTGAAATTTGCTTCTATTAATATTACTTTACAATCTTTTCAATTTTTGCTTTCAACAAACTTTTTTTATTTTCATTTCCATTTCTCAGAACTACGAGTTTTGAGTTGCTGTTTGTTTTAGTTGATAAACAGCACGTTTTTTCGCACCATAAGCATGATATAGCAGTACTTAGATGATCAGAGTTGCAAATTTGCATGGAATTATTTGCTGCTTCAATAGAAAGTGCAATTTGCGGTTTTGTTTCAACTCTGATAAACAGTAGAGACTTTTTTTGGCTTGAGTGGTTTACTTTGTGAATATAATCAAGTTGAATTTGTGTACTAATTTGAAAATGTATCTCAGGCGTGCTGGATTTCATTGGCGGTGGTTCTCGATCAACTACGCCAACCTCCCTGTTGGCGAGGAAGAGTCCGTCTATAGATCAGGGTATTCAGGCTGGACATGGAAAGATTGGGGATAACGCGAACAGGAATAACATGCAACGAAATAACAACATGAGGGATAGGTATTGTATACAAAATTTCTCCGATAAATTACATTACGTTCTTTTTTATCAACTTGTAAATATTAATTTCCAAACAATTTTGATGAAGATTTATTTTAAAGTTATTTTGATTAAGTAAAACGTAATTCGGGACCGAAAAGTTGTCGAACCGTATCTTATTAAAAACAGAAGATATCATTATTCCAAAAACAGCCATGGAAGTGGCCGAACGAGTAGCGGAATGTCGCAGTACAGCGACGGCAAGTCGAAGCAACAGGATCATGGCCAGGGTGCGCACGGAGGTGCCCGAGGAAACCGCGGTGCTGGTTGGATAAACCGTGGTGCCATGCGTGGACGAGGAAGAGGAGGAGGCGGCGGGGTACGCGGTGCTGGAGGAATGAATAACAGTTTCAATCGCAACAACCAGGCAGGAAACACCGCCCCGAAGGCTAAAAATACTCTCAAATTCGACAAGGAATATGACTTTGAAACTGCTAATTCGGAGTTCGAAGAGCTTAGGTACATCTTCAACTTTTTATCTCTCTTAAGCCAGATGTGAAGTTCTTTTTTGAAAAAAAAAAACGTTTCTTTGCTTTTTGCTTTGCAGATCTCAGTTAGCTAAGACAAAGATAGACGGCGCTGTTGAGAACGAAAAGAAAGATGACAGTGGAAACGAGACCGGTGCTGGTGAAGGAGAGCCCGAGGAAGAGCCAGAGATTGTGCATTACGACAAGTCCAAATCGTTTTTTGATAATATCAGTTGCGAGGCTGTTGAGAGGAGTAAAGGGTAATAGTATCCTGATCATATTTATAAATTACAAACATCAATCTCCAACAAGTTTTTAGAATTACAAAATAAAACAAAACGATGTTTCTTGTTTTATTAGTTCAAAATCAAACAAACAAAAATCTTGAGCAAACTTTTTAAAATGCAAAAAAAGGAAACAATGTTTGTCGTTGTTTGATTAGTTTAAAACCTGTCACAGCATAATTAATGATACTAATGTTACTTGTTCCAGAAGATCTCAACGTACAGACTGGCGAACGGAGCGCAAACTAAACTCTGAAACTTTCGGCGTGGCGTCGATGCGTCGTGGGAACTACCGCGGACGCGGTTACTACAACCGCGGCGGTGGCGGAGGCGGCGGTGGCGGTATGTACCGCGGCGGCAACGTTGGAGGCAACTTCCGCGGCTACCGCGGCGGTGGAAATCGCGGCCAGGGCAACCGTAACAAGCAGCACCCGCAGAACAACGCACCAACACAAACAAGTCAGCGTACAGAGTCGATGAACGCGTCGGGCGCGCCAGCGCCCAACAACCGTCTCGTGAGCGGCACAGCATAGTAATAATCACGTGCGCTCCCCCCACGTCAATCACTAAATAAACAAAAAAGAAACAAAGGAAATACAAAAGGATGAAAAAAAGAAACACGCCTTAGCTTTAAGTATTCACATGAATAGATCTAAGACTTTTTACGGAACCGAAAAATGCCCGATTAGAGTAACGTGTGATGAAAACTGAATTAACAGAATTAACAATTACTGAGCCGCCACTTTTGTACCACGACTCTCCTTCCGTTGACGTAACATAACTTGGCTTTATTGCGCCCTCGGACGATCGATCCCGCAACTACTTCTTTTTTTCCCCTTTTTTTCTGATGTGAAATCACAACAACCTAGCTAACTGATGTTTCAAGATCTACTGTTTCTTCTTTGCTCACGACCCGTCGCTTTTTTTGTTCTGTCAATTGTGAAACTGTTCGATCTGTGCTGCGAGAACCGGTACCGTTGTTTTTTTGTACCGACTAACTTGATGGAAGTAGAGTGGATCGCGCCGGAGACCGATCCCTTGACCGGAGCAGGAAGCGATCTTCGGCCAGGGGTATTGAGACTGCGATGAACCTCCGAACGACAATCGGAAAAACCGCGAGACGCGACGGTCAACGTTGTTGATGCCTTTTCACTACAGCAACGTTATTGTCACGCGTTTAATTGTTACTGTCATTTTGTTGCGGTTACGAGAAAATGATAAGTCAAACAAAGCATGATTGGTAATTATCGATGGATAATTGGCAAATCATCTTTGTCGGACAAGAACCGTTAGGTAAACTCGAAAAAAAACAAACACTTTTTTTGGTTGCTAAACTGGTTAACTGGGGCTTGCAGTGATTTTTTTTAAAATGAAAAATCATGACGGGACCCGTGAAGTATAAAAGAAAAGAAAATAACTAAAAAAAAAAGAAAAAAGAGAATTAAGGGAAAAGTAAATAACTCAGTTGTGAGAAAGTGAAAAAAGAGTAAAAAAAGAAGAAGATGGTTTGTAAATGAATGTAAGATTTTTAAAAAGAATCTCGAGTACATTTTATTGAAGGAAATTGTTTCATTGTGAATAAATACGATTGCGTCAGTCTTGAAGCAATTGATTTGTCGTCGCGTCTAGCACGATGGGAACTGAGTTCTTGGCTTTGACACTTTAGAAATCGCGCGACGGCGGTTCGGTCGCTTCAAGACCGGCGTGATTATCGAGTTTGGTTCTATTCTTTTACGCATTTTGATTTTCACGCGGGACGAACGAAGAAAATTTCTATGTAAAGTTGAATTGAATGAGAAGCATTCATAAGAAACGGGATTGATTATGAATTGTATATGAGCCAAAATTGTATTAAGGTTAAATAAGAAGGTGGAATTATGTATAATGAATGATGATAATTGGTGGAGCAATATAAGAAACAAAAGAAATCGGAGAATGAAAAAAAGAGGTGAAATTAATGAAAACAATGGCTCGCCAATCGCGCTGCGTGTTCTTTATTTCGATTAACGAGACAAATTGATAAAATGAAATGTAACGATTGCTGTATACGGTATTGCGCGCTCCGATCGGCAAAAGAGAGAAAATTGATGATAAATGATTACCGAAAAATATGCATGGAGCATAAAACAAGAAACGGCGACTATTATTTTTGTATTACTTTCGCGAAAGATTGTCCCACCAGTAAAAAAGAAGACGAAAGGAATGAAAAACAAAAGCCGAATATATATAAATATATATTTAGATGTTCAAGCAATATATTTAGAAATTGCAAAAAAGGGAGAAAGAAACGATTGAACATTGAAATGAAAAATAAAATACTGATAGTAATACAAAATAGCAAAGGGATAAGCGTAAAAGTGGGATGGTAAACCGCTGCATTAAATGCACGGAGACGTTTTTGAAAGGAGGCTTTTGAGTTTGTAATGCGACATGCCGATTCCGATAATTGAGTGATAAAATATAAATAGTGCGATTTTTCTGATAATAAATATTTTGTTTTGTACAGCGGATATCGTGATTCCTAATGTTAAATAAAACAAAACTCGAGATTGAAAAAAAAAACATGTTTCCAGTTTTATTTCGTTTCATTCCTTGACAATTTTTTAGATTGTAGCAATTGTTGTTAAAATATTTTGAAATGGCAAGATAAGTTTTTGAGTGAAAAGTGCACTTTTTTATTGGAAATAGTTTGAGCCAAGGTTCCGATGCGAGTGTTTCGTTCCTGGTCACAGTCACTGGCCGGCTGAAGACTACAGTAAATCATGTATATAGCGCATACGGCACTATATTCGGCTCAGTATATAGCGTGCCTCGTCGCAAAACGCACGCGGTTTTTATTTAAACCCCGAGCGTTGTCCGCTTCGGTTTTGCATTTTCAAGTTTATCGCTTGTATTTTGTGCTCGCGAGTGTTCGAACTTTGTGCGTACATTTTTTCGAACCTGTGTTTCAAGTGGAGTATCTAATTGTTATTGCAAACACTATTGGCAAACTGAAATCAAAAGTTTCTGAAGATGTATAGTCCAAAAACAAATTAAAGAAAAACAAGAATAAAAGTGTAAGTTCAAGATTGTCAGTTTCAGAATAACAATAATTGTATAGTTTATTTGTCATTTGTGTTAAAAATTAAGTAAAAACTACAAAAAATTAGAGACAATTGAAAACAATTGATGGGAGATTTTTTGTAAATGAAAAGTGCTATTTTAAGATGAAAGTTTTGTTTGAGTTTTATTTGGGAAAGTGGAAAAAGTTGTTCCGAAAATGGAAATCAATAAGGATTGTATTCTGTTTTTAAACAAAAATGTATTTCGGCATCGCATCAAAACATCAAAGCAAATTTTAACTCGTGCGAGTTGAAGGTTCGAATGTCTATCATCGATTAGCGAAGCAACTATAACAATTCCGGGAACTTTGTATTTATAATTATTATTATTATTATAATATTGAGTTTGTTAACAACCGAAGTCCAACTTTTTTGTCAACATTGAAGTCATAATTAAAAATCTATCAAACGACCAGAAAACAATTTTAATTGTTTTTAAATTGGAACAGAAAAATAATGAACCAAATTGTAACTGGTCTGAAATAATTTTTATGCTTTTTTATAGTTTCTGTTTTGCGGTTCGGAAAAATAATCAGTTTCGTATACGTTTCATGGCAATAAACTCTGCCGTAAATTTGTTTTAACGTCAATTTTTTTTTATGTATAATATACCACATCGAGCAATTTTTCGATTGGAAATGATGTTTTTTATTGTCAGCCTTAGAGACACTTTTCGTATAATATAAGTCGAGATAAAAATCGAGGAAAAAAATAAAAGCAGCTATTAAATCAGCAATACATTAAATCGAAATCGTACAAACGACTCGTGATGAACATTTTCACACAATAAGCATGCATTTTTCCAACAGCGTAACTATGTAAACACTCAAACCTAATCAATAGATAACTGTAAACGATATACTATAGACATGTGCAGCATAATTAACTTTTTCTGCTATATCCAATTCAACTTCAGGTTACAACAGTTTCGAATGAAAACAAATTTTAATATTAAATTTTCACTGAAAGCAACACGAATATCTACGAATTAAATCATAATTACAATCATAAGTTTTCAGTGTCAAATTGAACAATCGTCATTTTCAATGACATTTTTAATAACAATTTTTATTTTTGTTATTCTGAAGGATGATGAAGGTTTTTTATTGATACAAAAAGGTTGATTTGAGAGGGAAGAAATAAAAAGTACGAAATTGTCATATAAACGATGCGAAACGTTAGAGAAGATGGTATTATGATAAAATGAATTGTTGCTTTCAGAGGAGGCATGAATCAGAGGCCGTTTATCTTTCTGTGCGATGAAAGCCGAATAGCCCAACCGATAGTCCCCCGCATTTAGTACATTTGCTTTTTTTGGCTGCAGGAACACTTGAATTTATGCACTTTTTATTCTCTCTCTAAGCCCTCTCCTTATCATCGATCCAAAAAAATAATCAAATAATTTGTTTACAAAATAAGTTTCTATTTGAAATAATCAGCTGTTTTTAATTATTATTTTTACTTCTGTACTTCATGGGTTGGTTTCTACTTCTCGATCTAAAATGAGTCACGAGTTTGCAAAGCTCATTACGATTATTAAAGTCGTAACTACTTTTATGAAGCAGGTGTGTATTGAAAAAATTATGACCATATATAAACAAAAGAGAAGATCTCGGAGAAGATTGAAAAATCTCGAGATAATGATTTTGCATTCAAAAGTTTACTTCTGAATAATTGACGTTTGTTAATTTGTTTTTCAAAAGTACATTACATTTTAAAAAAAGGTCAACAAAAACTTTGTTGAAAAGACTTAATCATGTTTGACTCATGTTTCAATAATGCAAATTGCTATCAAACAATTCGCACCGATTTCGTCTAATTCTGTCATCCAATTTACTGACGCATTGCAAATGCCATAATCAGTCATCAGATATACAATTTCTTTTGTTTCAATATTTGCAAAATTTGCATTTGAAAAAAATTTCCAAGTAACAAAAAGTAGTTAAAACCACTCAAGTTTGAAAAATTAAATACCTCAAGATTGAAATCAAAAACAAAGATAAAAAATACAAACTAAAAAAAAAAACAAAACTGTACAAGATAAATAAATGCAGCAATTACTGAAAAAAAATATTTTATTTCAAAAAAACAAACTGACAAATGACTTATTCACCGAAAAAAAATTCCGGTGTGAGTTACTCCTGAAACGTGCAAAATTGTGACACTGATCGGTATACGAGACGAAAAAGATTTATTTTTTTTTTGAGGATCAGCACATAAGAATGATGCAGGAAGATTAACGGGCCATAAATAAAACCCCGAAGTACTGAAAATGGACCTTCCAAACAGTGCATTGATTTGCAATTCAATATGTACATCAATGCTGATGGGACATCCACATGAAAATACCCCGACCTAGACAAATAATTCACCACTCGTTGTACAGTTATAGCTCGGTTATATTTATCATTTTTGTTCTCTAGTTCACAAACTAATGTTCGAATTACCTGTTTTCACATTCTTATACCGTGTGGTTCTCGTGAAATATGCAAAATGTAAAGCGTCGTTTTAAAGACCTCAAGCGTTACTGTACGAAGGAGCACGTGCATTGAACGTACACATTGTACTTGTTGCAATCGCTTCAACCAAACCTGTACACTCATGGACGCAACTTCATTCAAACATTCCCGTCCAAGTTTCCTATGCCAATGCTAATTAACATGCTCAAGTTGTACACTAGCTATTGCACTCTACAGACATTTCTTTCAAGGTCATTTATTTCATGGTTAGAAAAAAGTTAAAATTTTTTGTTTATTTATTACTTTAAAATCTTTTTGTTATTGTTGTTTTGATGAATTATATATAAGTCATACAAGGAGTTTTTTATAATCAAAATATAGTCAGATATGATCTATATGTAGCTGTATGTTGACGTTAAAAATTTTTAATTGTCATTTTTTAAAATTGAAAAAAAATATATAATCGAATTATATCTGATGGGTTTTGAGTAACGAAAAGGGATGAAACCGTTTTTGCTCCAAATTTAAAAATAGAACGTTCCACATTTTTGGTGCACCTTCGCCATCAAAAATAACTGGACAAAGGTGTGTGTGTGTTTGTGTGTGTTGATTTAAGTGCAAACCACTATAGAATCCGAGGATGCACAAGTAGTAAGACGAGCGTTGGCTTCGGTTCAGTAATCGATCCGGCTATAGTTTCAGAATTAAAACGCCATGTCGATCGGGGCTCGCGTGTCATTAATTTTTCGTCATGTGTCTTTTATATGCCAACCAACCGGCTAAAATTGATATTCATTTTTCAAACGCTAAGAATTTCGTCATATTGTAAATCGATCCGACTTATTATCACCTGGGTCGTTCTCTTTGTTGTTGCATAACAATTATCGTTCTGAAATGCCATTGACAAAAGAGCCAAACGGAATTTGCTCTTTTTCGTCTTTAACAATGGATGCAAATTTGCTTTTTGTCCGTAAAAAATAGGAAAATAACAGAAAAAGGTTGCGTCGCGTAACAAGAGGATTGATTTTTAATGAAGATTTTATCGGCCGATTAGATAAGCTTCGAAAACGAAGGTGTTTATCGAAAGTACCGGAAATTTTGACGCGGTCTATTATTTTTTTTTAATATTTTTTTATGTACTGAAAGGCGCCTGTGCAAACAATCGCGTTACGCACATGGGTCAGATGTCATATATTTTTGGAAGATTCCAGAGCCGGTGGTAAAATTTCCATATGTTTTGAAAACTACACCGACAGACTTCAATTTTATCTTCACTATCATTCGCAGTTTTTATCATTTTTAATTCAAATTTTAGAGTTTGTTTTAGTTCGTCAAAATTGAAAGAATTAATGTATCAAATTTTGTTTTGAAAATGTAAACTTTTATTTTTGATTCTCAAATGAATAAAATTAAAAGGGAATCCATTTTTCATATTCGACTTTTCATATTTTAAAAAGTAATTTGTTTTCGTATGGACAGATGTTATGCAAATGTTTAGATTCAGATGACAATAGAAAATACGTTACGAGTATATTTTGACCTGTGGAATCAACGGGAAGGGAGGAAAATAAATAGTCCGATCGTCGGTCGTCGATCACGCAAAACACCCATTAGTGACGGAAATTATCACGCACTCCAAAAGTATCCCAAGTTCGTTGAAATGCAAAAACTTATAGGACCACTGTCAACGAACCGAAAGTGATCCGTCGCTTGACAAGCAATTTTTTTTAAACGTCTCCCGATTCGCGACGTCATGGTGTAGTCGTTAAAATTGCAACGCCAAGGTTCTGTCGGGTGGACTGTTCCTGGCCCCGTTACGATACAATAAATATTACCTCGAGTTCTTCGAGTTTTATAATGAAGATTTCATCAGCTTCTTAGAAAATTGCTACTTTTTTCTCGCAACTTTTCCTGGTGTCTTTTCGTGCGTAAAAATCAATTGCAGACAACATTTACAAGGCAAATTTTTGTTTCGTTTTTACTTACTCTTTTGTTTACAATTTTTTTAGATTCTTATTCTTTAATTAAACTTGCAAAGTACAACTTTTTTAAAATGAAAAAAAAACGATTTTTTGCAATTTTGAAAAGTTGTTTTGTTTTTTGAGGTAAATATTGTCAAACGTTTGCACAACGAAAAGTGCAAAGTAAGGAAAAAGGTTCAACGATCTGAAAGTACTTCGAACAGTTTGATTTTCCTGTGAAAACTTTTCGAATTACGCAATCTATCATGATAAGGGGGAAAGGTAATAATTTATGGCATGCACGTTGAAGGAATTTGCGACCGCGAAACATTTCGGTTCTGAACTGAAGCTACCAGGCTTAATCACTTTAATTGCACACAACCATTTTTGATTCGTCAAATTGCAACAAGTCGAGACGCTATTCATAAGAAGTTTCTCGGATTACCCTTTCGAGTAACCTGACACCATACCGTTTTATACATAAAATATCTTCATTGATCGTTTTACAATTTGCACAGCCTACATTTTTTAGCTAAGAAAAAAAGAATAAAAAAATGATAAAATGCATAGAAAACATTTACAAAAGCTCCAGTTTCATAAGCGGACATTAAAATCGACAGACAGTAAAGTTATGCAATGCAAATCGTAAAGTTGCTTCCGATCACAATTGTCTGATATGAATTGATTGTTTTATTTGTGACTGAAACATAAAAATCATAAAAGGTTGGCTGAAAAGTGTGTTTCAATATTTTTTTTCTTTTCAAGTTGGAAATGAGATTGTTTGAGGATGAAAGGTGGATGCGAATCGTCGGTAGTGCAGGGAGCTTTGGAACGTTTAAAATGTCCTGAAGACATCGGTGTGGACGTCTTCGCTACTGGTCAAGAGAGACCGAGCAAATCAGTTATGCGTGGACCGCTCTGCTAAATCGTCGAGCACGAAAACTGGTATGTCCATCTGCAAGCGCGCGACCGGTTTCGCTGACTCGTTTTCAGTTCATTTTTATTTCCTTTTTTTCGTGTTATTGTTCCGTTTTATTAACGAAAGTGAATACCAACGTGCGACTCCTTCAGCAGCGATTCACAAAATCCACGCGTCTAAGTAGGTTAATTGTTTTGCTAATTCCCTTCAAATGTGTCTCACTTTCAGTTTCGTTTTTCCGATCAAATTTTTCGTCTTTTGAATTGATCCTGTGTTTCATTCACATTTTTGGTACACTTCTTTTGGACACTCCATTTTTGGTTCTATTCTTCTTTTTTGAGTGAATTTTCTTTTCTTTTGCACTGAAAAGGAATTGTGCAATTTCGAGTTTGTGATGATTGTAAATATTATTAAAACTGCATGGAACTTGAATTTCAAAAGTTTGCCTTTGTGGTGAAGAAGAATTGACATTTTTTTCTTGAATTGGAAATTCTTTCGTTGTTAGATTTATGAGTTGAATTCTTTAATGACCGATTCAAGTGGATTTAATTGTACGGTTTGAATTGATAAATAATAAACGATGACAGAAACTTGTTGAGAATTTGCAAATTGTTTTAACTTTTCTATTCGTTTTTAATCAGTGAATTATGGATCAATGAAAGTTAATTGGACATTATCGAATCCAATCAATTTTTTATGACATTTTTGCAAACTTGAAGAATTAAAGTTTTCATTGTTATAAAAAGCCTTGAAAAGAACTATGTACTTTTTTTACAGTTTAAAACCAACTTCTTGACTTGTAAAAAAAAAAATTTTAAAATTCAACCAATTTTCGAATTGAAATTTCATTGGACTAGATGTTTAATCATTGTTTAAACAGCATTTGAACATTCAATCAAAATCGTAATAAAAATGCAATAAAAAATCAAGTTAAGAGTGGAAAAAAAGCCACATAATGAAGATAGCAAATTCTTTTATGGTTTTGATTACTTGACACTTCTTATCAAACATATTCATTTCAATCAAACCGCTTAATTAAAGTAATTGAAACGCTTAACACGGTGTTAGCGACTGGTTGAATTTAATGTCTCGAGTTCCATCGCTGATCAGCAGATGGCAATACGTCCCAAATAATCACACTTCTATTTTATACCGGCGCCTAGAATCAATACTTGATAAACAAAAAAAATTATCATCAAAAAACATTATCATTTTTCCAACAACCCAAATAAACTTCATCTGAAATAAAACCGATCAATTTTATCTAAAAAAACTGAATCCTGACAGGGTGTTTTAATTACCCGAAAAAATTATGGCACTTTTTATAGTTCGCATAACTTCATCAACTGGATTAGAATCTGACGATATTTTTGCAAACCAAACAACGTCATGTGAACTTAAAAAGAAAATTTGAACGAAATTAAAAAACTTGACGGTCTTAGATAAAGGTCAAAAGTTTTTATTCCACCTGTAACAAAGGATTCTTTTTTTATCATACATACTTTTTTATACTCTGATCGTGAAATTAAACAATTCGATTGTGAAAAGAATTGTAATTTACGAAAGATCAGTTTTTGCCCTCAACTTTTTAGTCTGAACTTTTGAGCGAACAAAAAGTCACTGACTGATTGGATCAGTGGACCAGTTATGTTTTTACCAAAATTTTTTGTTTTGTAACGAAAAACAAAAGTTTCCAATCAACAAAGAGCGATAAAAAATGATTGCAAATTATTGGTCGAGGTAGAAGAAATTGTTTGCAAAACTGTTTATGTTGATTATTATTGTTTCAGATAGTTGAAAAACGGAATTGTTAATACTGCGACAACTCCACATGTGGACATCGCCTGCCCAACTGCGAATCGGCCGGGCACCCAGAAAAAAGTCAACTCGATAAAACCTTGAAGCGTCGCGGAGATGGATGCTAAAGGCGCCGACAAAAAAACCAACAACGGCAAACGGAAGCTCTCCTTTCTCAGCTTTGCTCAGCGTAGCTCGGTATGGCAATTCGTTTATAACTTTACTCGACAGTTCAATACATGAATAATTCAAAACAATTTTCACAACAATTTGCGAAAAAAAGTTCCACAACAAAGACAATCAGATACAAAAAACTTTCGTCCCCACTTTTACATTTTCCACATCTTTACAAAGTTTACAAAAATTTTCTTTGCACTCTAATTTTGAAATCAATTTTTTATCCATTGTAATTTTCAAGTTTTACATTGCTCCATTGTTCAATGAAACAATGAAATTTTCTTGAAATTGTCCCAAACAGAGTTTATTTTGTCAAACATTTTTTCGTTACAATCGTGCTGTTCCGGGTATTTTGAAGTGATACACTTTGTTCTGCGGGGTATCATTTTCACTGAGCTTTCATCGAAGTGTTTAAGCTTGGTTATTGACACGCGAGCGTCTCGCAATCAGGTCAATCGTTGTGCAAGGTCGTGCGACATCTCGAATCGACGTTCCCAATGGATTATCATCTGGAAAATCCATCTCGTCCGGGAATTTCTTGCTGCAATCACCATCAAACGCTCGTACGATTTCCCATTCAGAACGATGCGTTGGACCTTGAGCGACTGCATTCTCGCACGGAAATACGTTCATTTTGAGATCATTTCCGAGTTCCGCAGGTGTTTGGACAAATTGACTCCATCTGTTTCGCCAATGGGACACTCATCCAAAAGACGTGTCCCAATTTTTCAGCTCCACTCAACTGAAATATGTCACAGATTGAATCAAATCTTCCCTCCTCGGCTTTTATTTCAGTTTAAAATTTGCATTTTAAACTTGAGCACATTTTCGTATTCAATTTTTTGCATCCAATCAAACTTTCTGATTGAAAATGTATTTGATAAATTATGATAAACATGCAAGAGAAATGACGAGCAGACATTTTCTAGAAAAGTGATATTTTCCCAAGGTCGTTTTAAGTAAAGTAATAAAGATGCGAAATTATGGAATGTGAAAGTTTTTTTTTTTTGGTATCGACCGTGAGACACTTATGAATCGAGTCTGTCATCGTTACAATTACGCAAGGCCGGAAGCCTTCTCGCAAATTTGATTACTGTGAATTGTATCTGCGATTAGCGATCGGAAAACAGTTCTCCCGGGCGAGTAAGATGCGCTGCACCGACGTGATCATAATTCCAAAACCCGAGCCGGAACTCAACGTGGATCCAATTGCCGAATGCGACATTCCAGTTACGTCAATAAAGTTCAATTATTTTTTCGCTTTGCTATATGTCTCGTCTAAGTAGTTGCTCAGTTTTAAATTCGTTTTTCTTCATCTCATTACAACCTTTTCCTCGTTTTCCAATAATTTGAAAACGTTTTTTCCTTCTCTCCTCATGGCATAATAAGCTAAGTTTATTTTTGTCGGTGGAAAAATTTTGCTTTGTAAAATAAAAACCAAATGAAAAATCTAATAAATAAATACAGAATGGTGCAATTAGTTTCGAAGATTGTAATTTATTTCCTAAGTACATTTTTTAATTGAAAATAAAAGAATGGGTGTGCTTTATTCTGGAGCAAAATTGCAAATTTACTTCATTGATACCAACTTTGCTTTGTTAAACTCTTGTCCAAATAATTAGAAATTACATTTTTAATTTGTATTTTGTTCCCACTTAATATTTATTAATTTAGTTAAGTTTCAACATTGTAAATATTAGCAAATATTGCAATATTTGCAAATTAAAGATGTGAGAATGTAAACAATGCTGTACTGATATTGATATTACATCTTGCAGTCACATGTACAAAGTTTATTTACAGCGAATGAAAACAAACAACCGGTCAATATCGATTGGCTGTTTGCACCTTGATATGACAGAATCGCTAGACATTGAAAATCACAAAATTAGCCGAACTGATCAGGAAAAGAGAATTTAAAAAATGTCAATCGAGTCGATCTAAAGCGAGTCCTGAAAAGCGACTTGAAGTTTTAATCAGCTTTTCTATGACGAGACGGTAATTGGTCGTTTGTTTCTGACATTATTCAAACACATTATTTATAGAACAGGACTAGTAGTGCATGCACACAATGAAAAAGGACGTTATGAAAAAGAAAAAAATAGCGCACGTCACTTTTGCTTCCTCTATTAACATTTTGCAATTACGATCCCCGATTTGGTTCTCACAAATTGGTATTTCCAAAGTGAACATTCGCGCGTCATCGATTTTTTATGAACCAAATAAATCAACCAATAAATAAAATTATTCAAATTATTGCACTTTTGTGACTACTGGCTACGTAATTTTGCGGTCGTAATAAACGTCAAGTCAAAAATCAGTTACTCGTTTTATTGACTCAAAACAGTTCCATCTTCTCGTAAAACAATTTTATAATTTTCATTTAACGATTTCGTCATTTGACTAACAATAAAACATTTTGCAAATTTTGCTAAGCGACAATAAAATGAACATTAACGAATAAGATAAAAGATTCTTGTGTGAAAGAGAAATAGAAATAAAAGACAAAAAAAATGAAAAAGAAGATCTTGCTCGGTCATTGTCGTGGGATCCGTCGAGTCGGTAATTGTTTGCATTCAAATGACTTTTGGACAAACTGGGAAAAAGCAATTTACATTGGGTTGAAGGTTGCGCTATGTATAGTGCATATCTGCACGAGGTGGACTGGCTCGGGGCTTGCATTATCGATTGGACGAAATTCGCGCGGGACAGATGGCGCGCGCCTGAACGAATCCTTTCGAGCGATACGGTCCGGAAGCCAATCGGCACCGGAACCACGCCGCTAAGTTCAAGGTCATTCCCGTGTGCTGCTGCGCGATCGGCCTTTGCGCCTCGCTGCACACCTAAACTTGTTGAACATTTCGATTTCGCTTGTCACCCTTCCTCTCGTTACCCTTGATTCTATCACAACCTTGAGGCACAGTCTGTCTGCAAGAAATGCATCACTTTCTCTCTCACTTTTTATTTTCAAACTCTTCCCAAAAATCTTCAACATACTTCAACAAACTACATCCCTTTTCCCAACAGTTTTCCTTTTTTCCTTTTCTTTTTTTCTTATTTATTTATTTATTTTTTTTCGTTTTTTGCAAAAAGCTTTTTTATGTCAAAAAAGAACATCAGGTTCATTTATACAAAACTTGAAATGTCGTAGTTGTGTAGGAAAAAGTAAATTTTATAATTCAATTTCTTCATATTTTGTCTGAGATTTTCTCATGAATTTATGATTTTGTGAAAGTAAAGTGTTTGATCAAAGAAAACGTTTTTTGACGCAGACGAAAAATTGTTAGGAATAAAAGAGTGAAATGAATGAAATGAATTTAATTCCACGTGTTTAATTGAGGTCAGAAAAAATGCATGAAAATGGTGAACAAAATGGAGTGGAAGGCGATACTTTTTGTATCAAAACTTCACGGACCGACGAGTACCGAATCAATATCAACCATAAATTTATTCTCGGGTATCGAGTGTATTTATGGCCAATATTTCAATTCAAGTTCAGTTTATGAAAGCTTTGATCCTTTGTCGCATTCTCGTTCGAGAACTGATAATATGACTTTGGATTTGTCCCGACGCCTTTGAATGAAAACCGTTCGATAATTGCAGAGGTGTGCAAATTCAATCCCATCACAGACTTTTATTTCAATTTAAAACTTTAAATACACTCTAAACTCCTTTTTTTAACCAGTCATAAATTCCTTACGACTTTTTAACAAGTCATAATATTGTCAAGATTCCTATCTTTTCTTTAACTTCAATTTTAAATTTTTTAACTTGTTTTTTGAAAATCTTGTAAAAAAGGGTTAAATAAATGAAACAAAAAAAGAGAAATAAAAAAAATGAAAAAATGATTGTGACACGTGAAAGTGAAAGAGTTGAAAAAAGCAGGTGAGCGTGCGTTCAGCTGATTTCCGGGTCGCGACTTTTCGCAGCGAAGGGGTTCGCGGTGAGGTTCGTCTCGCACTCGGCGTACGTCATCGCGGGATACCACGGGGGTAGGGGTAGCTATCGACCAGGCGCAGCCGATCCCTCGAGTTACCTACAGTCCGCGCCGGCTCGCTTTCGGTTCATTCCAGCCCGGGATGTCATAGCCGGCGACAGTCCCCTGGGAAGTCGTCTCCGCGCGAAGTTCCGTCTTGTCGCGTGAGTCTGCCTGGATCATTTTGACGAGCGCGACTCATAAACTGTAATTGTAACTCAAATTGATAACTGATAATCACAGTTTAGTTGCAGTTTAGTCATCGTTCAGTCCTGGTTTAGTCGTCCTTAATTTCCAAACCCCTTTTCATTCATTTTTTATAATTTGTTTTTTTAATTACTTTTTAATCACTTATTGTTTTGTCGAAATCAAACGAGTGTTTAGAAATCATTTGTTCTAATTTTAGATTTGCAATTTTTTTTTGATTTTCATTTATGTTTCGTTCTGTTCATCCATTTTTTAGAATTTTTTAACTATTCACTAACTTGTTTCCTAAAATTGAGTCAGTGTACACTTTTCGATTATCAACTTTAATTTTTTGCGTTTTCTTTTTTTCGATTTGATTTTTATTTATTTTTAGTAACTGTGCAAATGGAATGAATTTGCAAACCGAGAGATAAAAATCTAAAGCCCGACGGTTAATGGAAAGATTTATCTTTTGAAGGTGAAGCTAAACTTTGTTTCAGCATCTCATCCTGGCCTTCGAATTACTTTTCAAAGTCACCCTTGCGCGAAATCTTAAACACAATGTCCATCCCCGTGACTCTTGACGAATACCTCCAATTTTTTTCGATGACCCTTGTGTTTTATTCATGCACATTAATGCACCCTTCCTTCCACCCTCGAACTTGTCAGTTTTTCCAACCAAATTGGTGTGCAGATACTTTTTAAAACCCTCTCGGGACTAGTCAAGACTCTCTTGATTATACTATGCTAAACGATCTGTCATGTGCGCTTTGATTTTCCTTTTTTTTTTCACGCTAAATTTCTCTCCAAAGTGCTCAATAACCATCCATCATCAAAATCTACTTTTCAGTCACGTAGGAATTTGATTTCAAATCATTTTTTTCTCATTTCAAAAATAATCAAAATCAAACATTAAAAACTAGTCTCATAAATCTATTTTTAGTCCATTGAAAAAGTGTAAAAACAAACAATAAAAAATACAAAATTGACGTCCTTCCACTGAATCAGGTGTCAAAAAAAAAATAGTCACTATCATAATTGAAAATTCAATAAGTCCATCGATCCTCTCATTAGTTTTTTTTTTCACCATCAAAACGCAATAGTTAAAATTAGAAACAACATTCCGCTCGACCTTAAATGACAAACATTAATATCCCGGGAAAGCGCGCGACACGCGATCGAGTTTCATCAGACGACATTCGAGAAAGTTGTGTGAATCGCGGTTCCCTCGGGCGATCCTGTGCCGATAAAGTTTATCGCAGTGCCGTTAGTGCGGTACCAATTGCTTGACTCAGGCTTTGGTCGGTCATGCAAGCCCAAGTTCAAGGTCGCCCCGCATCGACCCGATTCCCTCTCATGGACCAGCTGCGACGAACTTTCCAAACACAATGCAACGCATCCCGGAACTCTCTGCAACAATCTCATCCTGATATTACCACTTGCGGCGCTTAATTGATTTCCCCTAATCGACTCGTCAGCCTTCATTAAGTCAACCTAATAACCTCATGTAAATTTCATCCTGTCCAATATTTGTCTCCCTTGTTCTTTTTTTTTCCCCAGTCAATCAAATAAGGTCAATCCTTATTTTTTGGCCAGTTGAAAATAAACTGAAAAGTCACATTTATTATTGACCTGCTTTTTTTAATTGACATTACGTTTCAACTTTTTCTCTTTCATTCATGTAAACATGTTTCATTGATTTATTTTGATTGTATTTAAAAACTTTTTGTTTGTTAGTTTTTTGTTAGAGGGGGAGAGTTGAGAAAAAAAAACTTTTGGGTTTCAGGTCGACGGTCATGGCTCGGAAACGGTACAAGCACTCGACGAGGAGATGGAGAAGGTTTTCGCAATGGAATCCATCGATAAGTTCGACGTAGCCCTGCTCGGTTCCGATTCAGAATCAACGGGGCTAGACCGCGAACACAGAGAACCACCAACACGTTATGGACATCAGGATATCGAACGTAAGAATGATCTGAAAATGTTTGCCTCGATCAATCCTCGCCCACCTGTCTGGTAAACAAAAACAACCGACTGTATCTGAAGATCAATATCGCAGCGGTATTATTTGTTTTAATCACTCCGCGTTAATTAATATTGAGATGCTATATTTACCTTCAACGAAAATTCGTTTAATCGATAAAGCCGTTCTGCGAGCTTTTACTAGTCGCATTCAAAGCATCAAAAGTACCTTCTGTCGCTACCTGATTAAACGATAATTAAGTTTGCGACGAGGTAATAATTATCAGCCGTTTTAATGTTACAAAATTAAAAATGCTTTTGATTATTTTTATGGCTTGTTTTATTTTTTGTTTGTTTGTTGTGAGGAAATTGTAAAAAGTGTGTGACCTTATTTATAACTGAAGCATTGAAAAGCGTTAACAGGTGCGATTTAATTGTCATTGGTCGAGTAATTTTTTTTTTAATTAGAACAAATCGTCCCAACGAGAATTGCAACGAGACACTGGTTGTCAAAGCGAAGAGTCGAGTCTTTTGATTCGGATTACAAAACGCACGTGGACCAAAACTCTCGCTCTATTCTCTTGACCTTTTTTTTTTTCAATTAAATTTCGATGTTCAAAATAAATAACAATGTCCTTCGCGCAATTCTATCGGAGAAATGAAAAACCAGAAACAAATAACAGGTAACTTGAGGAAAAAGTGAGAGCAAAAGTGTTGGACTCAATTTGTGCGATCTTTTTACTTTTCAGAACATCGAAAGAAGAGCTATCCGCATCCGTATATTCCCTTGAAAAGCCTCCATTCAAGATCTATGCGACGACATTTATCACCGTGAGTATTATTTTTTTTTGTTAATGAAAAAAAATTAAAATTCTAATGTTTTTAAGGAACCTATTTTAAAGTTACTATAATGTTTTGAAAATTTAAAGTCAATTTAGTGAGCAAAGTTTACATTCAATTAGAACGTTTGGTGATGGATTGAAAACAGTTAGAAACAAAGTAAGAAAATTATTATAGTTTTCATTCGTCGGACTGACGACAATAATAAATCTTGGTGTGACATCCGATGCTAATTTCGTAATGGCTTGACAAACTTACAAACTGTCATGCCAAATTTCTTTATCGATGAATCATTTTTGTGAAAATTTTCAAAGCAAAGATTCAACTTCCATTTCTTTCATTTCTTACGTTTAATTAATGATCCGCACGTAGTCGGGTAAGAAATGTCATTTTTTCAATCTTTTAAATTTAATTAACTCTGGCAGATACTGTTTTTCTTTTACTGGTTTTTTTTCATAAAGAAATACAGCTTTTTTTATTATTGAGAGAAATTTTCATTTTCGTTGAATGTCAATGTGATAAATTAGAAGAAAAGGTAGAAAATAAAAACAAATTAAAAACGTATAAATTAAAAGAAAACACACACAAAATTAAAAATAAGAAAAGAGATTATTAAGAAAAAAGATAAATTGAAGTAAGAAATAGTTAAAATGAATTTTTTTATAGAAACAGGGAAGGTTCAGCGACGAGTGAGGTAAACCCGGAAGAAGATGGTACGACGGTGACGGAGGTCGATGCATCCACGCCGGAAAATGCTGAGACGAACGTGGAAAGTCAAAACGAGGATGAAAATTCGGACGAACCTGACGTGAACAAACCGCCTCCAACTGGCGATACCGAGCCGCAAGTTTCTGAACGAGCTGCTGCCGCACCCAGCGAAACATCTCCTCTTGGTAGCCCGAGAGTGCAATTTCAAACTGTCTGTAAAGATGCTGCGTCGGGACCCGATCCAGGCAGTGATGAAGAACGTAGTCGTCGGAGACGACACAAAAATGAGCCCAAGTGAGTGCACAAAAATCTCATTCAAGTACAATTTTAATCTCCCTATTATAATTTCGAAAAAATCATATTTAAAAAAATGTTTTAAAAAATGTTTAAAAGATGTTTCATTCCAATTTTCGGATTTTGAAATTGTTATCTTTAAGGAAAAAGTTGTCAAGGAATTAAAGAAACAATTTATTGAAATAATTGGAGTATCTTTGCTGCTAAACCAGTACTCGCGATTTGCTTGTCAGCCATAAATAAACATAAGTGAGCTTTGGCAAGAAACTCTGCCATATACAATGTGGAAAATTAGTAAACACAAACGGATATGTCACTTATATTTTAGATTACGAAATAGCTCGTTGAAGAAATGTTACAATCCAAATTTCAAACTTCTCCTCAAACTCAACTTTTTTTCTAATTTTTTTTTCTCACAAGACAAATTGGAATTTACAAAACAAATTACAATTTTGACTGTCGCTATTTGTCATCCAACTTCTTTGAAGAATAATAAAATTGTACAATCTCGAAGCAAAATAATTCAACAAGTTCCGCGTTAGAGTATGCGACTAATCCCCGTGACCAGTCGTATTCTAATTTTGTCGCCACTCGCCATTCAGTAGGAATTTTACTAGCGTCTCGTTAATAACTTAAAGTGCAGTACTCGAAATAATGATGCATATAAAACCGAACCAACGATTACGTGTGCAATTTCATCCCGAACTTTGTGTCACAATAGGTTCAATTTCAAAGTTAAAAATACCACCAAAAGAATATCACAAGACGAAGATCGATGTGGCATGATTTTTTGTTCCTCTTCGGTTCATATGCAGATGACACGCGAATGTTTTAAATCTCGTTTTGTAAGTCGTGACATTGTAAAATAACAGAAAGCACTTTCGTCGAACGAGTAGAATCGATGAGGATGGTCGCGAGCGAACTCGCCAGGCAGTGCTTGGTGCCATGGCCTTTGGCCAGGTTTGTCCTCAACGATGGACCACGTGTGCGACTAGGGGTCGCAACGCGCAAACTTTCGTCAAATAGTTTTCGCGATAAGTCGGGTCGATCAGGTCGCGCTGCTCCGATTTCACCCCCATGTCCGAGCTCGAAGATCCGGTCATTGGCCACGCACGCCGATTTCAACGCCAAAGGTCAATTTTCATCTCAAGTTCACATTTTTTCTTGCCATCAAACTATGTCATCCCAATTTCGTAATCGTTTATTTTTTAACTTTTCATATCCAAAGTAAATTTTGCAAATTTTTACAATCTTGTATTTGTTTTATTTCTTTTTTTTTTTTTGAAAAAAAAAAAGAAATTAATTGTAAAAGTTGGATTGGACAATTGATTTTTAGTTTTTGAAATTTAAACAGAAGTTGAGATTGATCGAATCTGATAGTAATTGCAGAACTGATTGACAATACGATTGAGCGAATAAGTCGGTGCTAAATCGTCGGCTTCTGTTGGTTTTGTAGCTCGAGAGACAATAAGTCTTGAAGGCCGCGTGCCAAGTCGAATAGATTTGGCAGCGTCAAAGCTCCATCTTTTTCTCTACTCCGACACCCTCGGCAGAATTCACTTTCTGCCGTACCAAAGCGATTATCTCGCGACGAGAATTGTTTTATTGGGGATGTTTTGTCGGTTCTTTTATATTGGCCCGGTTGGTAACGTAATCCATGGCAATAAACACAAATCTAACTCGAGCCTTCGCGGTTCTTTTCAATCGTGATAAACTTGTAATTGAAATAAATCGGTCCTGACAAGCAGATCTCACTTTTATTTCAGTCATTTTTCATCTTGATTTTTTTTTTCAATTTAAAATTCCGATTAGTTTTTCTTTTTTCGAAATTTTGAAGCAAATTTTATAAATCGGGTGTTAAACTTGAAATAAAACGAATAAACTCACAGCTTACATGAATTATTACATCAGTCTTGAGTAGATAAGCCAGTTAGCATCAAATTGCATTGAAAATAACTTTGGAAAATCGAATTTAGTCGGTATGGAAAAGAAAGTTTGCAAATGCCAGACAACGAAATTATAAAATGGAAAACAAGTAATGATCAAAATTTAAAATAAGAGACAAATTTTGAAGTTCAAGTTTGAAGAAGGTTGGGAATTATTTATAACTTTCAGTCTCGTTTCATAACTATTCGATTTTTCAATCGCTTATTCATTTCGAATATTCATTCTGTGGATTTTTACTTGGCACGGTACAAACATTATAAAATAAACCATTCAAATAATCTTCTGCGAAATTTCATTACACGTTTTTGTTCATGGCGATTAAATTAATTGTTCCTAATCACTCGACTGAGTTATATGAAAACAATTTCATTAATCGTAAAGTATTTTTTAATATGCTTCGTCTTTTTGTTATTAGGAAATTTTTCACACAAAAATTCCACATTTTACTTTTCGATCTTAGTATACAAATAGAACAAATTCCGGTTTGTATAGAATTACAATTGTATAAATTGTAATTGGGATCGAGTTGCAGAGAAGATCCGGGAAATATCGATCGGTTTATAATTAATCGTATGCAAAATTCATTATACTAATAAATTTACAACTTCAATGAAACTAGATAACAAGGCAGATTACATTAAAACTGACCGAATTATTTCATTTTCGTCATTACTTAACAAACATTAAACAATCGCAATTGAAATCTCCTGTAACAGAGAAGAATTCGATTGATCTTTCTTTAATTGGATCAAAGTTGCCTAACTACATAACAAACTTCAAAACAATAAAGAATCAGTGATATTTCGCGTTGTTATAATCCCCTTGTTGTTTCAAACTCCAACTTGCGTCAGCGGAAAAGTAAAAAACAGTTTGCAAGAGATGCAAAAATGAATAAATATCCGACGATGTAGATGTACTTTTTAATATCCAAAGACTCACTGGAAACAGTACAAATAACTAATAACTACCTAACTTTTTCGCATGAAGATAAAAGCGAAGGATGAAAAAAAAAATAAATAAAAATGTTTGCATCGTCCATGACGTCATAGCGACATAAAATTATACCATCTGGAAACAAATAACATCGACATAATGCTGCATGGAAGCAACAGTGACGTCGGACAATTCACTCTTGCTCATCCTCCAAAGTGCATGACTTTTTCCCAATGCGAAAACTTTCTCTAATCAAAAACAGAACAAAAATAAAACCCTAATTCATCCCCTGTACTAGGGAATTGAATTATAACTTCAAAACAGAACATTATTGATCTAAAAGATTACATCAACCCTCTAAAAAAAATTCGAACAACTTTTATTTTCACTCAAAAACCTTCCAAGTTTTTTTATTGAATTTTTCAATTTTCTATTTTCTTCTATTTTTCAGACGAAACCAGTATTATCACAAGTCACGAAAATATTCGCTACAAGAAGACCCAGAATGTCGCAAGAGGGTGGGTGGTGGTCAGGCGAGCGAGATGACAGGTCCCTTGGCTCGACGCGTGAGCGTCCAGCCGGACGAGGCGCTGAACCTGCAGGAGCTGGACATCGATGACCTCGAGTCCCATCGAAGCGACGATCCACGAGGGTTCCGTCGTCACAAAACTCACAACGTGGTTCAGATCAACCGTCGCAAGGAGTTGCCTCACTTCGAACTTGGCAAAAAACGCTTCGACCACTCGCCCCACGAAGTTTTTGTCCAACTCGATGAACTCCGGGGCATCGGCGAGGAACGCGAATGGTGCGAGACAGCTCGCTGGATCAAATACGAGGAGGACGTGGAGGAGGGTGCGGCGCGATGGGGCCAGCCCCACGTCGCCTCTTTGAGTTTCCACTCGCTGCTGAACCTTCGGCGGTGCCTCGAAACTGGCGTGGTGCTCTTCGACATCGAGGAGAAGGATCTACCTGGAGTGTCCTACAGGATCGTCGAGCAGATGGTCACCGACGATCTCATTTTGCCTAGCGATCGACCTGTTATTATGCGAGCTCTTCTTCTTCGGCACAGGCACGTCAATGAACACGATCGCACCTTTCGATTTGGATCCAAACGAAATTATTCCAGCTATACTAGTTTACAGGTACTGAAGATTTTAATACCCTTCTGATGACTTTGTTTGAATTTTAGTTCAAATTCAGAAAAAAATTTTAAATGAAAAGATAGCTTTGGTAGTTATAATAGGAGATAATAGTTGGTTTTCATCAACGGAAGATTTAGGTGTGGTAGCAAAAGAAGGAGTCACATTTTCAATTTCCTTGCATTGATTCTCTTAATACATTATCAAACTTGGTACACAATATACCTTGAAGATTCCCGGCTCAGATTGCTGACCTAAATTATCTTTGGTTTTCAATACCTCTCCGTAGAATTTGACCCAGATGCTACGATTTCGTAGGGATGAAAGTAAGACGAGAAGAAAAAAGAGCAGAGCAAAGTATCTCGTGAAATATTGCGTTCTATGAGCTTATCGTTGCCGTTCAATTGTGCAGCCATATTACTTATGGACCGTTTTGTCAAACCTTGGGGTTTCTTTTTTTACTGACAACATCAGCCTAATGTTATGGAACTTTAAAAAAAATCGTCTATTATAAACAACTTTGAACACTCTTATTTTCCAACTAGAGAATTTGTATGTCCCAATCTGTAGAGCTAATATAAAAGCTTTGACTATTGTTTTTACAGTCGGTCTGGCTTGAGGAAGACGAAACTACGCGGGAGAATGGCGAGAGCAATGTAATTAAACAGTTCATGCCCCTTCCCCAAAAACGTACACTTTTCGTTTCTTTGACCTTGAACTTTGTTTTGTTTCTGACTTGTTTCTCACCAGACACATCGAACTTGTCATCTTGTGCAAGCTCACTTAAACAAACAAACCAGACGATGTCTCTTGGTTCTGCATACCCCAGACGACTTTTATTTGTTCACCGCCTTGCACCCCGGTTTATGATTTCGTTTTCTTGTTCTCTCACAACCTGATTCAGTTGGTCCAAAATCACCAAGTTTTTCTAACCAAAAACCAAAAAAAAAAATACAAAATAGAAAAACTCAATCTCAACCCGACCACAATGAATCAGCAAGTTTTTACTTTGTAGTTTCAACCCAACTAAATCCAATCTCGTTTGTAGAATCTCAACGAGCCAAAACAGAAGACAACGTCGAACTCGAACCTGGACAGCCAAAACCACGTGATAGACATGAAGGAGGAGCTGACGTTTACTAGCAGCAACGAAGACCTGAAAGGAAAGCATAACGAGTACATCATGAAGAGGATCCCAGCCGGAGCAGAAGCCACGGTGGTTTTGGTTGGAGCAGTGGACTTTCTGGACCAGCCAACCATCGCGTTCGTGAGGCTGGCGGAGGGTGTGCCGATGCCCTCGATCACCGAAGTTTCCATTCCTGTTCGGTTTATGTTCACTCTCCTAGGACCACGAGACTCCGAGCTGGACTACCACGAGATCGGTCGGTCCATCTCCACCCTCATGTCCAACGCGTCGTTTCACAAGCTCGCCTACAAGGCTACGGAGCGTCGCGAACTTCTTTCCGCAATCAACGAGTTCCTGGACGACTCGATCGTGCTGCCACCTGGCGACTGGGAGCGGCAGGCCCTTCTGCCCTTCCAGGAAATCAGGGCGAAGAGTATCGCTATCAAGCAGAGGAAGGTCAGGGCTATGGAAGAAATCAAAAAGAAGCAGGAAGTTGCTGAGAGCATCGGCGTTACTGTTAAGAAAGGTTCGGTCTTAGCTCAAGTAAAGAAACTCCAATTTTGTAAATCAAGTTCAAACTTTTGCAACCTTTGACCTTAGTGTCTGAAAGTGACAAAATGTTGAGATGCTAATTTGAATGTTATCTTTAGACTACAAAGAAAGGTCAGAGGTAAACAGCAAAAAATAAGTGACAATGCTATTCATTGAAATTTAATCAGAATTGTTACTATTTACAGCACCGCTATCGTCAGACGACGAGAAGAAACCTCCAGACGACGATCCGCTTCGAAGAACCAGAAGACCTTTTGGAGGTTTGATCGCGGACATTAAAAGGCGCTACCCGTTCTACAAATCCGACCTGGTGGAGGGTCTGAACTCGACGTGCCTCGCGGCGGCGATCTTCATGTACTTTGCGGCTCTGTGCACGGCCATCACGTTCGGCGGCTTGATGAGCGACAAGACGAAAAACCTCATAGGCATCTCGGAGACCCTGGTGTCGGCGAGTTTCACTGGTGTGATTATGGCGCTGTTCTCGACCCAACCGTTGGTTATTATTGGTACCACTGGGCCGCTGCTGCTGTTCGACCAGTCGCTCTACACGTTCTGCGATAATAACGGGATCGACTTCCTCACCACTCGGGTTTACGTGGGTGCCTGGATGGGTATCATTGCTCTAACCGTTGCCTGCGTCGAAGGCTCCGTTCTCGTACGTCTTTTCACTCGCTTCACCGAGGAAATCTTCACCGGTCTAATCTCCATTCTCTACATCGTTGAGACGTTCATCAAACTGTACAATTATTTCGAACGTAACCCACTGCTGCCGGACTACTGTTTCAGTAATGATACCATCAGTGGTTCTACAAATACAAATCATAGGTAAAAACAAAACAAACAAAAATTAAGACAAAAACTAAACAACACCTTTACTGATTCAATTTTAATATTGAATTTTTTTTCATTTGTAAGGTGTAAAAATGTAAATAAACATGCAAATTTTTATTTCAGCATCAATTCGGGTTTGCTGCAAAGAGAAAACCAGGCTGGACTTTTGATAAACCAACCAAACACAGCACTGATGTGTACAATGCTATGCTTAGGCACCTTCTTGGGAGCCTATTATCTGCGAATCTTCCGTAACAGTCACTACCTTGGCAGGAGTGCGAGAAGAGCGTTCGGTGACTTTGGAGTTCCAATTAGCATCGTCTTGTTCGTCTTGGTGGACTATCTAGCTGGCGTCAAGACCGAAAAACTTTTAGTTCCTCAAGGCCTCACTCCCACTCAGGGAAACAGATCTTGGATCGTCAATCCTGCCGGAACTGATGGGAATAGTGTTCCTGTCTGGATCATCTTTGCGTGCTGTATCCCTGCTCTTCTTGTTTACATCTTGGTTTTCATGGAGACGCAAATCTCAGAGTAGGTTTTTTCATCTCTACTTTTATTTCACTTAGAAATGATTAATTTTTTTTTCTCAAACGTTGTCTAATAATAAAATTTTAATCGGTTTTAGACTCATCATAGATAAAAAGGAACGGAAATTGCGAAAAGGCAACGGATACCATATGGACATAGTGATAGTTTGTTTGTTGAACGTGCTCTGCGGCATGATGGGAGCTCCTTGGTGCTGCGCAGCGTCGGTTCGTTCACTCACTCACGTCTCCTCTGTGACAATAATGTCGCGAACACACGCACCAGGTGAAAAGCCCCATGTCGTTGAGGTGAAGGAACAACGTGTGAGTGCGCTTCTTGTTGCGATTCTGGTTGGTGCTAGTGTGTCCATGGCGTCGCTGTTGCGACAAGTACCAATGGCTGTTCTACTTGGAGTCTTTCTTTACATGGGCATCTCGTCCACCAACGGTGTCCAGCTCTTCGATCGAGTCAAGGTCTCTTTTTTAAATTTTTTTTTAATTTCGATAATTAGTTTTCTTTTTTTAAATCGAAACATTTTAAAAATTTGTTTGATAGGATTTGAACTCAGGTCTTTTGGAGGATGTGATCTTAATTGTATCTTGTGGTTTTCAGCTGTTCTTCATGCCAGTGAAACACCACGGTAGTGCAAATTATGTGCGACGGGTTCAGACGTACAAGATGCACATCTTCACACTGATTCAGATCATCTGTTTGTCGGTGTTGTGGATAGTGAAAAGCACGCCCGCAGCTCTGGCATTGCCATTCTTCCTGATACTTATGATACCGTTGCGCGCCCAGATGCGGCACTTTTTCACGCCAGCGGAGCTTCGCGCCCTCGACAGCAAGGCTCCGGACAACGAGGACGAGCCGGACTTCTATGAAGAGGCGCCACTGCCCGGTTAGACGGTCGATCGTGCCTTACGCTCCTGGTCGGATACGACGTACGAGTGCCAAATCATAGTGCAACTCCGGGCTTCACGCTTCTTCATTCGTTTTGTCCACGCTCTGCCTAGTTTTTTCATTTTGTTATCGCAAATTTTCTCCGAACCGGGATGAACAAGGCAAACGAGGAATGAAAAACCCCAGACTTAATTGATTCACTTCTTTACACGTGTACCTTTTTGATAAAAGACAACAAGTCAAACTACCTCTAAAAGTTCTACATAACATTTAACGTTTAGGAATCTTATCACGAAGCGCTCAAAATGTGTTGTTCGACACGAAACAAGAGTTTGAGGGAGGGAAGATTCGATAAATTGTGATAACCGAATCAGTTACCGGTCTTGTGAATGAAATTGTAACGAACGTTTGTTGGTTGTACATTTGAAGTTGACAGTTTTTGCATCGATGGGTTGTTGTTGTTTCGTACAATTTCATTCGCGAGACAAAAATGACGTTTTTTCGTTTGCAATCGCAAAACTTTTCTTTTTCAATGTATCGCATCGTTTTGATTGAACAGTAATCGAAAGTTTGTATTTATCAAGTTGTACTTTTTAGTTTGATAGAAAAAAAAGGGTATTTGAATGTTAGTTTTACGGACAATTTATACGGTTCAAATGATAGAACCGTATAGTTCCCATTGTGAGTTTGTTTTTTGTTTTGTCTGCGTTTTATGAATTATGAATCGATTGTGAGGTGTAATTCGCGGACCCCGCGAATCGAAAGTACCTGATTGGCCGGCGCACTTATCGATTCCGAATGACAATTCGCGACCTCATCACGAGCTCGCCCTTGAGATCGTATATTTGTAAAGTGTATAAAGTAATCGTTAAGCCAGAATACACAAGTATAACGAAGGAGAGAGTATTTTGAATATATATATCGAATTCCAAAATATTTTAATATTGGATATACACAATGTAAGGGACAAGATATAATTAATGAAATCAGAGTATAAAGCATCGTTTTTATTGAGTAAATTTTATCGTCAAGTTTTAATGTATAGTCAGAAAAAGAAACAGAAACTATAATTAAACAAAAACAAAAACAAAACAGAACAGTGATTGGATGTAAAAATACAAAACGGAACACGGTAATGAGTCCTCATAGATTATTGTGATAGACTGTCGCTTTGCGATGGCACAAGCAAATTGCCGATCCAGACGAGTTTTATAAACACACAAAGTTGCGCGAATTCGAATATTTTTGTCGTTTAAGACTCGACAATTACGGATGTGACAATTAGTTTGTACAGTCGACCCTAAAAGAAGTTGACAGCGGTAGTTTTAGTGTATCTGTTAAAACAATTTTGTTTCACTTTGTTATTTAAACGAAAAGAAAAAAAAAGTTGAGTTTTGTACTAGCAGAATTGTGTTAGTGGAATGTTTTGTGTGCCTGTTTTTAGACATAGTTTTTTGGTGTATACTGTCTAAAACCTCAACGAATCTGCAATTTTATCTTTTTATTCTTCCTTTTTTTAGTTCGTCAATTTTTTGCAAAAAGAATCAACGTTCAATGTGTTCCATCTTAACGACGTTAGGCGCCGTTTTCCTAATCGCGCAACTTACCTGTACTCAATTTTATTCAAAACTGTAAATACTAGTTTTTTGTGCACCAAGGGAACATTTTTCAAGATCGTCCAAACAAGACGACTAGGTATATTTTCTTACTTGAACTTTGAAATTTGCAAATTTTATCCTACCCTTGTAAGAAGAAGATCAAAGGCCATTGTACATAGACTCTGCGTTTGACTTAATTTTCAATTTTGAAGATCGATCAAAACTTGAAACTATTTTATTGTCGATTGCCTGCTGAAAAAATGCGCAATTTTATCCTCTGTAAATAGATAATTCAGACGGCCAACTCATAACGATTGAGTATCTCGTGCATTTTCTTTTGTTCTCGTACTTATTAAGGTATGAATCGAGGTTGTTCGTTTACACCTCAAAAGCGTAATCAAAATAACAATGACACCGATCGAGATGTGTTCGAGACGAGAGGATTCCGTCGCTTTAGTAAAGGCCAAGATTTTTCACCTTTTCAACTTTTTCAAGTCGTTGTAAACTTTGTACATAGAAAAATAATATCCCCTCATGAGGATTGTAAAATGTTCAAATCCATGAGTTCGTAGACGAGTCAATTATTTGAAGGAAAATGTTGGCCTTTGTGAGAGCAGATGGCTTTGTGGGTTCCTCTGAGAGATCAAGCAAAACTTTTGTTCCAACAAAACTTCAATGCAAATCTCGTAGGATGTATACTTCGATTGACAAATTTATTATTGTTATCGATTCATAGATTATCATCATGTATTGTAAATGATTCTAGTTATCTTACAGTATTAAACGAAGAAAAAAAAATACAAGTAACATTTTAGTAAAATTTCATCTATTTAGGAACATTTCATCTTTTAGATAATAATTTAATGCCTTAGTTAGATGAAAGACAATGAGAAACAAACAAAAACACACAACAGAAAAACTCAAAATGAAATCAGAATCAGAAAATAAATATTCTAGTTGTCCTCTGAGTAATTGCGTTTCTTTTTCTTTCCCTTATAAACATCTATTTGATTCAAACTCAAATTTATAATATAAAAAACATCATTTTTTGAATAACAAATAACAAAAAAATAAGAACTCGAAATGATATTTTTATTTTTTCTATAACAAGGTGCAAAGCGCGCCCGACGGGCGCTAAATTTCAGACCGCTATGCGTTAAACAAACTTTAACTTTTAAATATTTTAAATTTTGAGTCATAGCATCAGACGCGCCATTAGATCCGTTGCCACAGTATATCCTGTGACGTCGTCGGATGCGGACGTGCAGTATTACCTGCAACGCCATCGAGTGCGCATTCGTAGTAGATCTGGTGACGTCACTGGACACGCGTGCGCAATAGATCCCGCGACACAATCGAGTACGGGTGCGCAATAGGTTTCGAGACACCATCGAGTACGCGTGCGCAGTAGGTCTCGGGACACCATCGAGTACGCGTGCGCAGTAGATCCCGGGACACCATAGAGTACGCATGGTCAGTAGATCGCGTGACACCATCGAGTACGCATGGGTAAATAGTTCATGTGACACCATTGGACCCGCGCAGCCGCAGTATCCAGTAATGTAAGTGAGTAACTTTTCTTCAATTGCTGAGCCGCTCATTAAATTGCAGTTTGTTTAAGATTATCGTTGGTTATATGTTAATCGAATAATATTTTACCGGCTTGTTATTTTCGCATTCATGTTTAAGTTTAAGTGATTCTAAAATTTTTCATACATTTCGAAATACTTGATACTCTTATAATAAATTAATATTATTATAATAATAATTAATAATATAATTAATAATTTCAAAATACTCAAAATACTAAAACTTTCTTTTTAAAAGATTTCTTTCGAGTTTTCATTCGCTGTAATTTTTTTCAGTTAACCATTCAATTTTAACACATTTTCAACTGTTTAGTTGTTAAATTAATTAAGTTTTTTCGAACTAAATTTGACAGATGCACATAGTTTAAAATTGTTTTATTTCCGTATAAAAATTTTACTTTTTAATAATAAATAACAATACAATGTTTAGTCGTTTGATATATAAGTAGTTTGATTGCTATAAATGTGCATCTTTTTTTATACAAATCAAGCACTTTTCTGGGCTTCGTGACCATTTCGCTACAGATCGCAGTCAGTTGACTATCATCAACTGTCCGTCAGACGCTCCAAGGGTGTTTTGGGAAGTCTAGACAATTGTAGTCGCGATTAGTTTTGTTTTGGATATTAATTTTAACTTGTTAAAAAATGTGTTTATAAGTTGATTCATTTTACATAATGATTTTCGTGAGTTTATACTTCATCTTAACTTATAAAAAATAAACATAATTTCTATTGCTTTTACTTTAGATTAAAAACAGCGAATGAAAAATTTTTAACAAATTTTTGTTAATCAGTCAAACTTTTTTATTTTTAGATTGATTTAATTATCACAGTTTTCTTAAAACCATATTGTTCGCGTATGCTTAAAATTTAAATTATACTTAGTTTTCCCAAAGGTTTTTAAAAAACATGAATGCACAAAATACGATAGCCATACTACAAAGTTTTTTTTTTTTCAAGGGAAACGTTTAATTAATTGGCTTCAAAAGATTGTTTTTTTTTGTCTAATTAAAAATAATATTTTCAAAACACATGTGATTTACATAAAACGCGACTGACGACACGGCAACAGCGAAATTTTTTTCATAGAGGGGGGAAATAATTTTGATGTTTACTATTAAATCGACTATTCTTCATTTCAAACCAAAGCAGTTCAAAGATAAATATTGCCATGTTTTGTGCCAAAATATATTAATCTCATAGTTTGATGTTAGACTTGGTGACTTTGATTTTCTAATAACTTTGTAACCATTGTGATTATCTACATAAAATGACATCGCCAAGAAAAATCATTACCAAGTTAAGTCAAGTTTCAAAAAAGCAATTTTTGCAAGTACCATCGACTATTAAACCTGCAGAATCTCCAAGGCTAAAACGTGACAGAATCTTAAATGTCGATACACCAAATCGAATAAGGATTGTCAAACAAGGTTTAGCAGATATCAAACTAAACACCCTCGGTGTCGGTGGATTTGCAAAAGTTTATCGTGCAAATTACAAAGGTTCAATTTGTAACATTTATTTTTCTTAAAAAAATCTAACCAATACTTTGCGAATCATTTTTCTTGTCGTCAAGGTCAAGATGTGGCTGTAAAAATTCTCAGCCACGACAAACTAGGTGACGAAGTAGTCGCAGCAGAAATGCACAGAGCAAATTTGAAACACAAAAACATCGTCCGAGTGATATGCTGTGAGCAAGGCGATGCATTGTCGATGATTATGTTGGAGCTCTGTGGACCATCTTTACATGATCTGATCGAAGATAGGCCTTTGTCCAGGGAAGAAAGAGTTTCAATTTTACTTGACGTTATCGAAGCACTGAAGTTTTGTCACAATGCAAAACTCATCCACGCTGATGTCAAACCAAAAAACATATTCATGAGTTCTGACAAGAGAGCCAAACTTGGAGATTTTGGAAGTTCTGTCTTACGTTCTGAAAAATCGGATGGGTATTTCATCAAGGTCATTTAAAGTTTCGACTGACCTTGAAAGTTGCAAAGTTGTATTATCTACTTGAAATTTTTGAATAATTATGTTTCGGTTTTCAGGGAACTGCAGGTTACGAAGCTCCAGAGGTCATCAGAGGCCAAAAACCAGGTCCAGCAGCTGACATTTATTCGCTAGGAGTTGTTGCCTGGCAGATGCTATCTCGAAAACAGCCTTTTGCTGGTTACCATTGTCATGTGATTTTATATCTTTCCGGAAACGGGCGGAAACCAGAGGAATCTGATTCCTTGGACGATGAATTTGATGGAGAGTATAAAAAATTGTACAGATTGATGTGGAGTACAAAAATTGAAGACCGACCGAGTCTGGATGAAGTTGTGGTAAAAATTAAGGTACTCAAGAAACTACATTGAATTTACAATTTAAGATTTTGATTCTGTGTATTTCCATTTTATTTTTGTTTGTTTATATTTTTTCAAAGAAACCGTTTATTTATAAAATTTCTTAACTGTAAGTTTATGTTATAAGAAAATATTTTGTCTTAAGAAGATTTGGAATGTTGTTGTTTATGTGTCAGGCATCTCTCCTCCGGGTACAAGCTAAAAAAAGTTGTTTATTATGGTAAACTTATAAAAAGAATAATAACAGGTTTAAAAGAAATGTTTAACTGTTTTTTGTATTTTACCATCGTGATATTGTTGCCATTCAACAAGATTCTATCAAGTTTTGTAACTCGTCTGCCTTCCGGTGTAGCTTCGCTTTCTGTGACATCATCGAGAAGCATGTTTACGAAATCGTCAAAGCCCAAAAGCGTCCCGACAATTTCCTTGTCATTCTTCATAATGATGTGAATTCGAGATCCAATGCACTTGTCCACCAATTCTATAACAATCGATAAAATAACAACAATCCTGCAAAAACTAAAACTTGTTTACGCTCTTAAAACACGAAATCATTCTTACCAAGTGGTAACAAAGTCGAAGGATTTGCACTCACAGAACTCGTCATCTTTTTTATTTTGTCTATTCACAATCTCGGTATTTCGAGTGACGAAATTGTAGCTTTCTTTGACTTTTATTACTTCCTGGAAATAATAATTCCTCACTAGCCGGTCGAGGTTATGTTGTTGAACAATTCACACACACGACACTCACACAAACAAGCACGTGACGACACATAAGCGCGGGAAAACTACGTATCGATTTTCTCAACAGAAATTATTTACAAAACGTAAGTGAAAATAATAAACAAACGTATAGAAGCAGATTTTGAAAATATATTAATTTATGTATGATTTATGATGAGGTAACAAATAAAATGAAAAGCAAAACACCATATATTTCAAATGCGAGAAGAGTTGCAGGTGTCGCTACAATCGAAACGTGTCCAGTCAGGAACGATTTCTAATTCTCCCCCTCCTTCGATTCATTTGTAGTGTGACTTGTGTTGACTTGCGACACGGACACGGACCGTAGTGAAATTGAATTGGTAAACACAACCTTGGAAATCTCATTCGAACGAAATTCAAATTATAAAGATGGGGTCTTCAGTGAAGACATCTGACAAGGATTCAGTCTCCGATAAGGACGTGACAATCGAAAAAGAAGGGCCAGCCAAAGGAAAAGAAAAGAATACAAGTAAGAACCGTTATATTCTCTCTCGAATAACATTTGGCAATGTTTACAAACATTTTAATTAGTGTTTATAAAAGTGTAATTGTTTAAGAGGAGAAAAAAATAGCAAAGAAAAGAAAAAGGCGTCTTTATATTTGAAACTGAGTGAAAGAAGTCTAAAGAATTTAAAAAATTGAAATATTGTTTTGTGATTTCAGAAAAAAGTGGGTCTCTGGAGGCGTTCGAGACCCCGGTTCCTCTAGTGATACCGCCGCATGAAACTCGTTCCCTGAAAGTTAGGAATAGTAGCTCAAAAGAAATTGAAATAAAAATAAATATCCATAAAGGAGAGAACTCAGAAGAAACTGTTGCTTTTGAAGTCGAGCCTTCAGAGGCGACCATAAAACCAAACGCAGTTCTTGTAATCAAAGTTACTTATAATGCAGTCGAAGAGAAATTCGATCCCGAAAATGATAAGTCCAAGAAGAGAACGAGAGGCAGAGCTGCTGCTGCTGCAAACAAAACAAAAACAAAAGCTGTTGACAAACACACGAAATTGTAATCTCATTTCTTACTTTAAAATTAAGATCACAATTTTTTTCAATTTCATCATTAATTTGTTGTTCGCGTTAATTTATTGTTTATATTATTGATTTTTTTAGGCCTGGCATTATAGAAGTTGTTGCCGGAGAAAAAGATTTCTACTACATGTATCCAATCTTGGGTTCTGACGATCCAAAAGATGAGGCATTGGCCATGCAGAAGCACATCAACCTTTCCAATGTTGTGGACACTGATGAAGAAAGCCAAAAGGAAGAAGCACCAAAGTATGCACATTCTTTGCACATAACTCAAATAAATTATCTTCTTTGTTATCCCATTTCACTCTTGATTTTGTTTTAGGAAGAGAAAGTCAAGGGACACACCACTCAGTGGCCCTTCAAAGTATCCAAAGTTAGATAAAGAGGTCACAATTGTATTGACCAGGTTCCTCCCCAACCGATTGATCCCTAACGCTGAGATCAAAGAAGAGGTTGAAGAAAACATTGAAATCAAAGAAGAACCACTCAACTAAGACTCAGAATCTTTTAGACATCAACTTGACAATGTGTCATTTTTTCATTTTTGTTTTACAACAGACGTTCCTTTATCGAATGAATTTTATATTGAAGTATTAATGAATTGAGATACTTTACAGTTTTTTTTAATGATGATGCACGAATAAATGTTTTGATATAAAAAATACTCTTTTGATATCTGTTTTATTATTTTCATTCACACACCAACAATATAAACAAATGAATAGAAATTCAAAATTTTGTTTGTATCAACAATCAACTAGTAGCGCCATCTGCAACAGTACGACAATGCATGCGTCACCTGTTTCACAGTCGGCAACTTGGAGCAAGTTTCACGCGTGACACGCCGCGAGTGTTTGTTCGGCTTGTAAACCACCGTATGTTTTTTTTTAATTTAGTAGTAAACACAAACAAGAAAGATGATTCAAAGTGCGTTCGACGATTTGAAGCGGATGAACAAGCGTCAGGTACAAAAGCGTCACTCGTTTATCTCAGTCAGAAAATCTTAAATCTTACGTGTCCTACTGCATATGTTTTGGTTTTCAATTCGATCATCATTTTCGATAAGAATAACGTTATGATTTAATTACTTTCTTTCAGTTCATCTACCAAGTGCTGAGCTTTGGGATGATCGTTTCATCCGCGTTGATGATTTGGAAGGGTCTCATGGTGGTTACCGGTAGCGAAAGTCCTATCGTTGTTGTGCTCAGGTACGTGTCACTCTTTTCAACCTAACCTGGTAACATGCAATTAAAAAATTAAAAGAAAAATAATAATTCATTTGTTTACTTGATTTTCATTCATTCATTTTGATTTTCTAATGTTTTGATTTTGTTGTTACAGTGGTAGTATGGAACCTGCATTCCACAGAGGAGACTTGTTGTTTTTAACAAATTACAAGGAACCAATCCGAGTAGGAGAAATAGTAGTTTTCAAAGTTGAGGGTCGAGATATTCCAATAGTTCATAGAGTTATCAAAGTGCACGAAAAGTAAGTTGTCAACCTTTTGCAAAAAACATCAATATTGGGATCGAATTTGGATTATAAAATTTTGAATTTGATTTTTCAGGGGAGACAAAAATAACACAGTTAAGTTTCTAACCAAGGGAGATAACAATCACGTAGACGACAGAGGCCTGTATGCAAAGGGACAGCTGTGGCTAACGCACGAAGACGTGGTTGGCAGAGCTCAAGGATTCTTGCCGCACGTTGGAATAGTCACCATCCTTATGAACGAGTATCCGAAATTCAAATACGCGATTCTAGCCGGTCTCGGATTGTATGTACTGGTGCATAGAGAATAAGAGTTTTTTTTGCAAGCACAGAACTCAATTATGACTAGTCTTTCATTCCCTTTTAATACACCGACTGAATCGAGAAACGAGACACAAAATGACAAATGGACGTTAGTAAACATTCGAAACTGATGTTTCCTTTCATTTGCAATTAATATTTCACTTTTTCTATATGAGTTTCGTTGAAAGTTGAGTGTTTGTAACTGAAGTTCTTTGTACGTGCATGAGAATGTAATTCCTACGAGAATGAATTGAAAAACTGTGTTTACAAGTACCAAGTGAGCATACTTGTTATGAAATAAATGAAAGTCGCGAATACAATTGTAATTAACTATTATTAACTATTAAACAACAAATCTCATGTAAGATAGAACCAATAAATTTTTCTCTTTGTTTCAAACATCATTTTTTTATTACTTCACATCAAGATAACTAACAAATGCAATTTTCGTTTTCATCATTGTATTACAATTTTTATTTATTTTATAATATTCTACTAAACATAAACAACTAAAACTAAGCTTCTTAACTAGTTACAAAATTTCAGTCTAGTACAATTACAGCGTTCGTCGCAGTTTTGTTAGTAACATTCTTAATAAAACGTTTCTAACAAAACTACACCGATCGTTCAGTACATAAATAAAAAAGTATCACATAATAGTTTCTATAAGCAGGCAAGAACTACCATACTAATTACTATTAAATACAAACTACAGTTAAAATTCGAAATCAGTCAGAAATGTTAACTTATAAAACTGTAAATGCATTTACGGTTAAGGATTGTTTCAAGATTAAAAATTTGTTTACAAAATTAAAAAGCGTAATGAGCTCCAAGACCAGCGAAGGCAGAGTGAGCAACATAGGCTGCACTAGGAGCGTAGGTGTGGTATCCATAAATTGGTGCAGTTTTGTAAGCAAGTGGAGCCGGGTGTGCGTAGCTGATAGGGGCAGCTCTGTAAATGGGTGCAGCAGCAGCATAGGTGACAGCAGCCGGGGCGAAGAATTTCGCGTCGTTGGTGATGCGGGTGTCGTATTTTCGCACACTTGAGAATGCAGAGTCCACAGCCTTGCTGTAATGCGACACACTAGAGTCTCCACCGAGACTGCGAACGACGCTCTGGTGCTGCGCTCCGACCGATAATGGAGCCACTTGGTATGTTAATGCTGGGGCCAAAATGTTGCCAGCTCGAGCCACCGAGACGAACGCAGCAAAGGCAAACAGCTAAAATCAAAATTATTTTCATTAGAAAATTTTCAAACTACAATGATTTACAATTTCAAATGATTTGATAGATATTTTGTAAATTTTTATTTTATTATTTTATTATTATTATTATTATTATTATTATTTTAATTTTATTATTTATTAAATTTTTATTTGTCGCACTTATTCACTTCAAAAAATCACTTTGGTAGATCACAGTTCGTACCTTTGTATACATCTTGATTTGCAAATGATTTTGGCGTGTACAAAAATGGATTGTAGTTTTGTTTTGGGTTTACGATTTTTTTAGTCACAACCGAGCTAAGAGAAGAAATCTGAGAGTTTGATAGTGCAAAATTGTATGCGCCCGTATTTATAGCAAGGACTGAGTCCCTTGGAAAATTTCGTAACGCGTGGTTTGGTCCTTTCGGATCTTGTGGGCAGACAATCAAAGAGAAAGAAAGGATGGCCATGAAGCGCTCGGGACCCCTTCGATTGTCCAAGGTCTGGGTTACAAAATGAGAGCAACCAATTACGTTACGTGCATTATTCTTCGGATCGGTCTGCTTACAGCCGTTCTGCACTATTATTGCATTTTTTCTCGTCTGTCATCGATGGAATTGCAACGCTGAATTCTAAATGAATGTTTACGATTCAAGTTCATTGTTAATTACTCTATAATCTTTTCGATCGTCCTTTTGAATGCACAATTTCTCGTCTTTTGAAAAGTCTATTTTTTTATTTATGAGATATTTTCGAAAATTGATGGATGATTTGAAAGCCCACTTTTTTGAAATTGATATTATTTTTAAAAATTGCAAAATTTTTTAAAAGTTAAAAATTATTTGGAATATTGTAGGAGCTCATTATAATCAGTCCCTGCAGAAATTATTCATCATTTTTTTTTCAGTTTTTTGTTTTGAAAAATGAGGATTTTCAAAAGATTCTGATGACTTTGCCGCACACAGTAGTGAAGATTCACGCATGCCGCGATGTCTGACTATACCAGCGAAGACTACTGGCGTTATGTAAGCTCGGCGCATCTCCACACGTCAGACTACTGATAACTGTTGGAACGTTGAACTTTATTTTGTTAAGAATCAACATGAAGTTCCTAAATTAATCATCATACGACTTTTAAGTCACAATGTTTTCATTGCAAATTTTTTAAAATTGTAATTGTAGAACAATAAAATTAATCAAAATTCAAAATAAAATTTCTAAAATGATTAACATACAGCGTCTAAATTACAATGTTTACATTGCAATTTTTTTCAAAATTTGATTGTGAAACAAATACTATGCAACTGAACTTGAAACAAAAACTGAGAGAGATAATTTATTAGGTTGTTTCTTATAACTGATTTTCATGGGCTCGTTTTTTATGAAAACCAAGTCTGTAGTTTATAAAACGTTATAAATTTCACCACTTGACATGACAGACTTAAGCTGCCGTTGATGTTACGAGCAGATACAACGAGTTATACATTTTGTACAAAAGCAGTCACTTAAAAGTACGTTTACGTAAGGTCGACTGTAATGCCAATTTAATTGGGACCAAGCCCCCTTTTTTATGTGAACTCAAAACATTTTTTTCCTTTAAAATTCTGAGTAAAGTTTACAAATCACTTAAATTTTATTGCAAAAACTGTAAACATTCGAAGTGAATGATTTAAAAAATTATAATTGAAATATTGTGTTTGATGATGATGCAAAATGAAAGATTAATTTGAAAATGAAATGAAAGAAAAGTTAGATTTTTTGTTCGAAGGGTGTTACCAGGATAAGGACGAAAAATCCGTGCACTTAATTGAATCGGAAATAATGAGCGAGTTAAAAAAACTGGATCAAGGTCGTTCCTCCTCGGGTTACAGCGGATCCGAAGCCGCAGCAGATGCAGGGGTTCCAGTCATGCTTATTACCGGGCTTATTACCTTTGATGAGTTGAATAAGCCATTATCTTATGAATTATGCAATTAAAATTAATTACCTGACGTGAAAATAAATAACTATCCGAATTAAACGAGCGAAAGTGATAAGTAAAACAATAATTGCGTTCCTATTTGTAACGAATTAACAATGAAATTAATAAACTAGAAACAAAGAAATCTACAAAAAGCTTTACAAGTTTGGAAAAAAAGAAGAAGGGTAAACACAAGTATACAACTATTTTTTTTTCTCTTAAAAACAATTTATTATATTTACAACTCAAAAGAAGTCGTTACAACGAAAAATCAGTCTAAATTCAGTCATAAAGTGGTTCAAAATCGAGACATTAGAATAATATGGCACAAATACACTTCCTCCTAACAAGATTTTAAAAACTAAGAAACAAATTGCTAAAGAACCGCGAAAACAAAATTTTGGTTCCAAAAAAGAACAAAAAACACAATTAAGAGAATCATTTCCGATTGTTATGTTAGTTCATTATTTAGTAGACGTAGTGGGCGCCGAATCCAGTGAAGGTGGTGTGGGCGATGACTGGGCCAGGGGCGGCAACAGCTGGGGAGTAAGATTTCACAGCCAATGGGGCAGCTGGGAGGGCGTACTGGGCTGGGGCGGCGTAGGCCTTAGCGTAGAGTGGAGCTGGGGCAGCATAGCCGTAAGCTGGGGCGGCGTAGGCAGCCTTGGCTAAGAGTGGGGCAGCTGGGGCGGCGTAGCCGATGGCTGGGGCGGCATAAGCAGCCTTGGCTAAGAGTGGGGCAGCTGGGGCGGCGTAGCCGATGGCTGGGGCGGCATAGGCTCGGGCATAAGCTGGTGCAGCGTAGGCTGGGGCAGCGATGGCTGGGGCGGCGATGGCTGGGGCGGCGTACGCAGCTGGGGCGTAGCTCACGCTGGAGTAGACTCCTGGGTTGCTAACACGTACGTCAGATTTGCTCACGCTGGAGAATGGGGTGTCGATGGTCTTAGAGTAGGTTGAGATCGTGTTGAGGTTTCCGGGAGATCGGTAAACGTTCTGCGACTGGGAAGTCAGTGTTGGTGCTGGCGCAGCGTAGCTGATAGCTGGGGCGGCATAGGATACTGCTGCCGGGGCAGCATAGGACACTGCTGCTGGGGCGCCGATGAATCCGGCGTTGGCAACTGCCAAACTGGCGCAAAGGATGATGAACTGCAAAGGTCAAATTTCGAGGTCATTTCAATGTCAACAATTTGTTTTTGTTACTTTAAAGTTTAAGGTTAGAGATAAGAGTCATTTCAAAGTTAAGAAAATGTTTGAAGTTAAACAAGTTATTTGAAGTTCAAAAAGTCAAACTTAGAGGTCATTTCAAAGTCAAAACTTCACTTAGAATGAAAGCGTCAGTTTGAAATTTGAAGTCAAATTTGAAAGGAACGATTAAGTTTTGTGACTGGAGATAAATAATGATACAAATCTCGTTGGAAGTGTTTTATGTAAGTCTAATAATTTATAGCTTTGTTTGGGCGCTCTCTTACCTTGAATGCCATTTTTTTGCAAAACTATTCTTTGACCGTTCACTGGATCGGGAAGAATGAGACTGTGCTTTGGCATAAAAATGCGGCTGTTTTATATGCCGGGCTCAAGTGGGAAAAAGGTCCTTCCCGAATAACAGCCCCCAGATGCCTGTATCGTCGGGTCCTTGTAATCCCTTCGCTTTCTCAATCAACGACAGTCATTTGGCTTTTGGATCAAATTTTTGTTGTCCTTTCAGCTTGCTTTTTTTTCACGCCGACCGCTTGTTTGTTATGAACACCAATCATTGTAATAAGCTGTCCGTCAATTTAATGACTTTTGTTTCAACCTCGCGAAACAAAATAAACACTAAGGTTCACTGTTGCCAACCACTTATATTTACAAAATTTTTTTAAAATCTAGTTCAAAAAGAAAAACAACAGTTGTCTTAGACATGAAAAAGAAAATCGTTAACAAAATGTTATTGTTATTGTTATTGTTATTGATATTAAATGGTTAGTTCTAGAAAAAAGAATGTAAAGAAAGTCTTTGTTACATATTGAAAAAGTCAAATTCAAGTAAATATGAAAGAATTCAAGGTAAAACTGCAGCTGGGTGGGTTACTATCAAATTTCCTCATATGCTCAACTTTTTGCCATAACGCTGACAGCAAGTGAAAGAAAGAGAGCTTATTATGTAAAAAGGCAAAAATCAATCGGCATTATTTCCAGCTTGCGCGAATACGGTTATGTACACATTACTCGTATTTAACGTGCAATTATCCCGCACTCACCAGACTTTTTTCACAACCGTCTATCAGCAAAAAAACGTCATTTCCCCCACTCAATTTTCTTTTTCCCAATAAAAGTGCGTCCAACATTATTGTAACGCCGTTGTCTTTTTTGTTTCAAAAACGTTCCACTTTACATTTCGTTAGCACTGATTTATTTATCATGCTAATAAAATTAATAAATGCAAAGCGGCATAACCTGTTCCGTGCATTATTTCAAATTCGAAAAATGCAACTGCAATTTCAAGAGTGCAACCCATGACAACAGCGAATTAAGAAACAGTTTGAAAACACTTTGATCAAACAATTTCAAAATCACCGAAACTTCGAAACCAACCTGATCTTAAACTAGAAGCCATTCTGACTTTTTTTTCCATTTATTTCACTTGCCAGTTTTTTGTCATATTGCATTCTAAAATTTATCGGTGTTAATTAAATAGAGACTAGTAATGAAAAGGTCTTGCAAATCGTGCGGTTGATTAAGCGATTATTTAATTGTCGAACGATCAGATAATTATTTGAAGAAACACCAGAGATGATCTGCGATTAATGAAGAAGCTTCATTTGTCGATCACATTTTTTCCGCGTTTTGTACCAACATGATCGTGTCAATTCTGACACGTATTTATACAAGATTGATACTTTCGCAATGCATATCTCGTAATTCTCCTTCACCTCTAATTACCCGCCATACATCTTTACCCGAGAGAAGTTCATTTGCAAGTGAAATGTAAACTGTAATTGGGAAAACAATTATTGAATTATTCGCGATATTAAATATCAAACCGTCTCATCATCGTTTTTCTTCTTCCCGATTTTTACACTCTTCCAGGCACGGAGCAATCGTTTCGAATTGCAATTCCGAATGCAACTGAAACTATTTGCAAGATATTTTGATTACAAGTTTGTATTAATTATTCGCGTTTGAAATCGGTTTTGTGTATATAATTATTGCAAAACTGCTGTTCAGCTTTTATATTAATGTTCCACTTTTGTTTTTATTTTTAAACAAAAAGGAATTCGTGTCGGGATGACAAGAACATTCTGATCCTTTGTGTTTTTCGTATCGAGTAATTGTAAGGAATTAAAAAGTGAAAAAAAAACAAGTTGAAGATAAAACGTGGGGGAAGATGAAATTGCTTGTTATTTATGATAAGAACAAAAAGAATTATTTTCGGGGCGATGGTAAAAATGTCGAAATCATGAACTAGACTAGCACCCTTGCAACTATCCGTAGGTGTATGTGTGTTAATTATTTACTATGTCAACGAAGCATGAAATGGATGAAAAAAACGTTAAGCGTATTCGCGCTCGAGTGACGTAATTATTTTTCATGCGTTACCTGTATTAGACGCGAAACGTACACGGCCGTTAAAAATGTATCTCGTTTGTGTTTGTGCATTTAATATCCACGGAGAAATGGTATAGCATTAAAAGATATACATTCCCTATGAATTGAATATAAATAGAGCGATTCAGCGGTGCAGAGTCAAATCACGTCTTGTTCGGCTAAAGCAAGGGTCGTACATCTAATCATCATGTTCAAAGTAAGTACACCGATTAGTATACAAATTAATACACGATAATTTTATCTGTCTTTTATGTCTAACAATTTTCATATTTTTACCTGGTTCGTTTTGATTGCGAAATTTTTATTTGAAACAATTTTTATTTTTTTTTAGTACTTAGTTCTCTTCGCCGTCGTGGCTGTTGTCAGCGGTGGACATATTCATCTGGAGCACAAGACTCTCCATGTTGCTCCACATGTCCATGTTGGTGAGTACAAATCGAACAGTTTGTTAAATCCCAAATATAACATTTTTTTTTAAATGTTTGATACTTTTTTTGACAAGAATTACATAATTGTTTGTTTTCTTTGTTTGAATTTCGAGTTGGATAACATTTTTAATTTTAAATGAAACAAACCCATTTTAATATTGATAAAAATGTTTAATGAATAATCTTGTTAACTTTATTACAAACTTGTCTGCCAGTTAATAATAAAACGTTTTGCAAGTTTCTCTTATGTCAATCGATTGACCGGTTATATCAGACTTTCTATTCAGTGCATCGAATCCTGCTGCAGGATTGTGACTTAACGTCTGATCTAGAACGTTCTATCTAACTTGCAACAAACTTCTTTTTTAGATGAAAACATTAAAATTCAAAATAAAAGCAAACAAACATAATCAGATAAGTTTGAAGATTTTTCATGTTGTTTTGTTTTTTCAGACCCAATCCATATTAAGTCTTACAAGACCGACTCCAAACACGCCAAGATCGAGCTCCAGAAATCCGAGCAACACGATGCCGAGAAACCAGTGGTCATCCACAAACACTTGCCAGCCCCAGTCAAGAACATCCATCTTGGACCAGCTCCAGGTCTCGCTCTCATCCACAAAGGATGGCATCATGATGGTGGTCATGACGAACATGATGATGGATCTCATGGCTCTTGGTAAACAGCAGCTAAAACCGTGCAGACTGATAAAAAAACCAGTGATGCTGAGTATTCTCGAATTGTGATTGGATCGACACCAAATTCTTTCATCGAGCGTTTCCATTTTCGAAACCATTCCCCATTCAAGTATTAGCCATTGCATTAGTTTAATAATTTATTGTTGTAGAGCCATTGTACATAATAGAAAATTAAACAAATTGTAGTCAAAAAGATGCGATTGGGTCCCCGCGACTTCGGATGTGTTTTCATTTTGAGCAAAAATTGTGTGCAATAAAAAATTTTTTTCATTAAACATTCTGGTGTACTTTTTTATTCCCCTCCTGTACCAACTTTGTTATTTTATTATTTTGTAACTTTTGTTTGGAATATTGTTTATTTTCTTTTTCCTAATTTAAAAGAAAATTTCGTTTAAAAATAGTGTAAAAGAACAACATCTTAATAAAACTTAGTCATTTATTCGAAAATTTTTATAGAATCAGTGAATCGATTCCTGTTTTTCAATATCCACTACCTGTTTCCGATTTTTACAAGCACGATCACAATTTCCCAAAGCCTCATAATCAATCTCCATTTTTCCTGCTTCTTCGATACAAAAATTTACTTTTCCTACAACCATGTAATCGGTAGATAATAAAAACACACATTTAAATTAAATACTCGTTTTATATTATAAAATATTCACTTTACACTTTACACGTACAAAGAAGTACTTAATTCATAAATTGTATAAGGTACATTCGCCTATGCCTCCTGTTTCATAACAGTTACAAACTACAAACATTAAGGCACAATAGCGGAGTATCAAAAATGGCACCGTTCGGACATTGAACAATCGATATTTTCTACATTAAAAAAAAAAACAATTCATTTCAAAATTTAGTAAGAGTAAGAGATTCCAATTGGGCTTGAGTAGGTCATGTGGGAGACGGCGACAGCTGGAGAGTAAGCAACTCCGAGGAGGCTGGCTCCATGAGCGACAGCTGGGGCAGCAGCGATGGCACGTGCTGGTGCAGCGTAGGCAAGAGGAGCTGGTGCTGGAGCATAGGCGAGTGGAGCCGGTGCTGGAGCGTAGGCGAGTGGAGCAGGTGCTGGGGCAGCGTAGGCCAGGGGAGTGGCGTGAGCGTAGACTCCTGGGTTGCTGAAACGGATGTCAGATTTGCTGCTGCTGGAGAACGGGGTGGAGATGGTCTTGGACTGGGTCGCGACCTGGGCCAAGTTTCCAGCACTGCGGTAGATCTGGTCGGATGTTGATGTCAACGAAGGAGCTGACACGGCGTACTGCGGCAGGAATCCGGCTTGGCATACAGCCAAAGCACAGGCGAGGACTACGATCTGAAATTTGAAAAAAATAGTCTTGTAGTTGTAAGGAAGAATTGGTCAGGTTGAAATTTGCAATTGTTAGATTTGTATGTTACGTTACAGTTTAGTTTAGATTTTCAATCTGAATTCAGAGCACAATTTTGAATGGTTGAACTGTGTTTAAATCAGAATTTGCTATTAAAATTTTTCTTCAGTTTGGAATCATAAAATAAGTTGCAGTTTTGAAGATTGCCTATAGTACTGTATAGTTTGGTTTCTGTAATTTTATCTTTTTGACATCAATTGAAAACACAACGTTTAGTAAGTGAATTTTGTTTAATTTTCAATGGAACATTTTTCTCCGAGAACTTAAGAATTATACAATAAAACTTGCAATTTCAAAGATTGTATGTTGAGTGTCTACTTTTATGTTTTGAGTCTGATTTTTGCAATTTTTTGCAATTATTTTTTCATGTGAAATTGCAACACATTTCTCGAAAAACCAATTTTGCAAACTCTTTTTATTCTTTCAAAAGTGAATTTAAATTCTGAATGAAATATAAAGAATTAAAGGAAGATCAATGAAAAACTGCTAACTTTTGCCAAATTCGTTCTGAACTCAACTTTCCTGATCGATAGTTTCAGATTCAATAAACTAACAATTATGGTCAATAAAAAAATGAAATAAATAAATTTCAATCACTGATACACAGCAAGAATATTAAAAAATGATTCCCACTCAATTTCACTATAAATAAAGTCTGTTTTTGAAAAAAAAAATTTTTCGAAATCTACAACCCACCTTGCTGAACATGGTTGTGTGATGTGCAAAGAAGTATGCAAACTGTGTGATACTATGTTCTCTTAAGTGGAATCGTATTCTTTTATACCCGACCGGAGTGCCGAATATTTGGTCTGGGTGGGGCGGAAGAACAGGTACATGCGAGTGCATCGATAAGTGCTTTCCCTGCAACTCGTATGCCTTCGCGTACGTACGTTTGTTCCCTTCGACTTTTGACAATAATCCTTTCCGGCCTTGAACTAAATAAAGTCGTCTTTCTGGAAAAAGACGATTGGAAGGACGTGTGAACACTCGCTCACCTCAAGGGATACTTGTGGTTGCAAATAAACGAGTCCAAATCAAAATTCATAGCTGTCGAATTTTATTTCTCTGCGCCAAAACACAGTTTGGAAAGGACATCTGTTTGAGAGAATGCGTCAGACGCACAATTGTTACATAATTGCATTTTATGAAACAGTGAATGAACCGGTGCCATGTAACGATCCCTCAATTTTTTTTCCCGTCAAAACTGGAACACCACGCCCCGTACCCAAAACTCACTCTCCCACCATCTTTCTGATCGCAAAAATTGTGATCTGAAAAAAAAAAACAGTTTTTTTCTCACTATTTCTAATATCGCATTGTTTTGTAACCGGTATCATGCACTGTCGGAAATGGCAGTGATGAGTATTTAAATTACAGATTCCCGCCAATTAGCCAATTATCCAGCTATCATACTCTAATCAAAAATACAACGTTTACAAGAACACCCGACAGATTAGGACCGCATCTTAATGTCGATTCTGGATAGTCGAGTAGTATGGACGATTGTAGTTCCATCCTGTGGCCGGCTGATAACCGCCGTGCTGGTAATTGTTGTTATAAGGCCAAGGATTGTATTGGTTGTTGTTGTATCCGGCGTTGTATCCGTTATTGTAATATCCCGGAGTGGTGTATTGGTTCTGGTAATATTGGTTTTGGTAACTATGCGGATATCCCAGTCCAGAATTGTATCCTAATCCGGCATTGTATCCTAGTCCATTTTGTTGCCACTTGTTGCCAGACCACGCGTTGTTGTAACCAGCCAAATTTCGCCCATCGTAATTCAAACCGACACCTTGTGGTGGACCGTACACGTAACCGGAAGTGGTACTACTTAACCCAGTTCCAGCTGTTGCGTGGTTTGTAAATGCAGCACTTAGGGTGGCTAGACTGCAGACCAAAACTATTATCTGTCAACAATAAATGATTGTTTACATATTTTCAATCAAAACCATAACAAATTGAAAACGTAAATATAAATGTAAACATAAATATTTAGGAATAGATATTGATATGAATTTTGTTTTCGAAAAAGTGGAAAATAAATATTGACAGTACCTTAAACATGTTGAAGCACCTGCAAGGAGATTTGAGGGGATGCGAATAGAGCAGCGCGAACTATCGTTGGGACTATTTATAGTGGCGGAGATGAACAAGAGGAGGTACGCAAAACAACATAAGATAGACAAGATAAGGGGCGTGGTATAACATACACCTCACCTAGTCATTTTCTTGTCGACTTTTAATGAATCACAACTCAAATTGAATACTCGTCCTATTTTGAAGAAGGAGCTAGAAGAGAGGGAGAGAGAAAAAAGGAACGTAATATTGTTCATTACAACAGCCACGTCGAGCGCATAACTTGGTGCAAACATCTTTATGTATATTTCAGAAGACAATCGTTTCCGAGTGCAAAAAGCCGACGAGATATTTGAGAGCGTGCGACAACAATTATGCAACCGACTTTTTAGCATGCTAATTTCATGACTAATCTGATGCGAACCATTTTTTTTCTTCTTCTTCTGCTAAAGACCATGAGAGGAAACACTTTGCATTACAAGTTCGGCGTTATGTATTTTCATAATGCATTGAAAGACAATCAATGTTTTTTTTCGTTCGTGAATCAGTTGAGAGACAATGAGTAAGGATCTAAGGTCGTTGATGACATGCCCTCGGTGTTTTGGTTCACTTTTTTTTTCTTTTCTTTCTCTTGGGTTTTGTTTATGCTGTAGTCCAAATCTTTTGATGCAAATTCGTTGTACTCATTGAACAATGTTTTGCGTGACCTCGATATATCACGAACCTTGCAGGGCTCCATTTTTTAACCATCATGAGAAAGGCGCATCCTTGTACAGATCTTTGATCTTACTTTTATTACCTTTTGTTTCACCCTTTGACTTGATTTTTTACTTCGAACGAAATAATACAAAAATTTGTTTCAATGAAATTTTTCAAAATTTTATTCAAATTTCTGGTTTTGAGTTCTTGAATTTGAACATTTGAAAAAGTGAAAATGTAATCGAAATTTAATTGGTTCTTTTAAATTGCAAAAAAAAAGTTTTCCAAAAGATGGATTGGGAAAAGTTTTTCATTTCTAATAGTCTGTCGTCGATGATGAACGTGACCTGAATCTGCAGGTTGACAGTGATTACAACGTCCAAGTTGACTTTTACGATTCTGCTATTTTGCATCTCAATAGTTCATTCATCACGGTGTTTATAGACTGAAACATTATTAAAATGTAATTCGAATGTTAAACAAAGGTTTTAACGAAATTTGCGAAACTCCTAAGTTTCGCAAAACGACACGCACCATTCCAATCCGAGATGCACAATAAATTTTGTAAACAAAAATAAGAGGGAAATAAATAAACTGTGAAAAATTGTGCGACGTTATTTTTTGTATTTATAATATGAGAAAAGGCGAGGTTGTTTTGTACTTGAGTTGGTGAACAGTTGTACGCAAGAAAAAAAGAACAGATAGGACAGACGTTACGGGTGAAAGTGAAATGTTTCGGGAGACTTATTTTCGCTGCCAAAGTATCAAGTTAATGAGCGCTCGCTCGGCCCTCCGCGCGGCCTGAACTCATCTAATTAACAAATTGTTAAGATGCAGTTGCGAACCGAGCAAGCGGCCTCGTTGAAGTACTGAGAAATTCTTCAAGTGCAATCGCAGATATGTTATCTTAATTGCATAATTTGTTGACGCTGGTCGTCCAGGTTCAAAAAAAAGGTGCTTTTCATAAAAATGCCCAACAAAGTGTTTTCGAACGCAATCATAGATTACATGTTAACAAGTTTTAATTTTTATTTTTGCAATCAATTTTCCAAAAATTGTGTTCATTTTATTTTATAAAAGAAAAGTTAAGTTTATTAACTGTGCAATTCTGTTTCGTTGCATATAAATGTCAAACAATTTGCTATTCTGTGGATCAGATGTGCGTATCCATAATTTGCAGACGTGACCTGCATAACTGCATCTGCATATAAACATCAGGCTTAGGGCATTTATGGAAACTAGACAAAATTATTTTGATTAGAAAGAAGAAGTATTTTGAAAAATGAATGTCTCTCAGAAGATTTGCATTCAACTTCGTTTGCATTAAAATAAAGTTGTAAAAGGTGATGAAACGGCAATCAAAATGTTACAATTTTCTTTGAACAGAAAACTTTATTAACTTATCAGTGAAATGCTGATCATCGTTTACACAATCAAAATCTTGTATTATCAATGATTCATCTCCTGCTTTTGGAATTGCTCGAGAACAAAGTGTAATAAATATTTAAAAACAAGTCAACATTTTACGATTCAATTTTTGTAGAAATTTAATATCTTGTTGTTATCATTATTTACACAAACTCGATTTTTTTTAACAATAAGATAACAAAACAGTTTACTCTCTTGTCGTTATGTACTTAGATTAATTAATACTATTTACAATACTATTTACAATAAATAACACTGTATACACTTCGAAAATATTTTCTTATCAAAAAATATATAGTCTTGTTACAGAGTATAATACACTGTCATCACGTAACTACCACCTTTCATCATAATGTATAAAATGATACGTCCCAAGTACTTTCAGTTCTAAGTGTATCAAAAAGTAAAAAATAAACAAAAATACACCATCCAAAATTGAACATTCAAAAATCAACTAAACCCAACTTCAAAATTACCTAATATGATTGCAATTTTACATCATTTTTTTTTTGATTTTTTACAAATCAATCTAACAGAAATCAACGATTCATAATAGAATTGTCACTGTTCACTTCCTCAGGCTGATTATGAATTTCTTCTCTCCGATTCGAACTGCTATCAATAATAATACTATTAGAATCGTTCAACGGGTTTAACACAGGAAGCTCTTCAGACTTTTTGTCGCTGGTTCTTGTCAGCGAAATAGTTTGGCTCGAGTTAGATCTTCTGGTGGCGTCGTTTCTTCCAAATTGAGTAGGATCATTGTTAGACTGAACCACCGCTTCATAAGGAGGAGGATTCGCGGAACTGAGTTGGTCCGCTGAGATCACATTTGTTGCATGGCGACCAGCCATCGGCGTGGCGTAGGGCGGCGGTAAATCAGTGATCCAATACGTCTGGTACTGAGGTGGGTCTCTGAACTGTAAACAAACAAACATTTATAACTAACTTCAATCAGACAACTTTTATAACCTACTATATTTTTTTACAGTTTCATTCAATTAATATTTTTCAATGGAAAATAGGACATGAGTGATGGGAATGTTTTATTCGAAAACTGGACAGACCAGTTAGCATGAAAAATTTAAGTTCATGGCTAATGGACTGCGGGAAATGTTTGAGTTCAATTCGAAAGTATGGTATGAAGTTTTGAACTGCAAAAATGTCTTTGTGTATGGGCACTGTTGATTGATTGATTTTATGGGTTGTTATAATAGCAATGGGCAAAAAAGATGTTTGATGGGGAATAATGAAAAGGGTACAAATGAAAGAGAGCATTACATAAGATGGGTCAAGCTGCCTGGCAATGGTTTGGATGTTTGGAAGTTGCTGCTCCTGGTCGGCGTAAATGCTCTGCGAGTGTCGGCTTGAAGTGCAAGACGCGTAACCGCACGCGATCAAGAAAAATATCGTCAGCAGAGCCAGGGCAAGGTACGCGTAACTCCAGTGCAGCAGGATCGCGGCTATTATTGCTGCGCTTACCCACGCTATCAGCAGGGTAGCTAGAGATCGAATAGAACATGCTCCTCTTTGCTGAAACACAAAAGTTGGTTCAGTTTTATAAAATATTTCACTGTTTTTGAGAAACCTAGAAAGAGTGATTAAATTTGTCCTCGTAAAAATAGAAACCAGAATGAACAAACGATTGAGTGACAAATAATTGAGTTTATAATTTTGAGTACTGGTTGAAAGAAATTTCTAGAAAAATTAATGCTACTAGTCTTACCCTATCGTTATCATAGACCCAGTTGTTTCTATCAGAGTATTGAAAGTGTCTCAGATCTAACATCACGTCTTAAAAAAAAGAAAACAAAAATGTTGTCAAAGTGTGTGTTTCTCATCGCACATAAATAACGACTGAATATCACTAAAATCTGACGGTCGTGCACAGTGTGTTCCTTACCTTTAATTACATATTATCTAAATTGATATAGTTTTTATTCTGATATCGTATTCGATAAGAATAAGCTCAAAACCTTTAAAATTGACAAAATTTGTTATTTCAAATATAGTGAATATTTTGTGTGAATGTATATTGAGTTAATTACTTGATTACTCTCGTGTAATTAAGATGTTTGAAAGTGTCATGAGAAACATCTATGAGTGAATCTAAGACACAAAAAATTGATGTTGACACAATAATGTACGCGTTACACAAAAAGGTAATTTCAATGTTGGAATGAGAACAGCGTAATTTCAAAACAGATAGACATATTTTGTGATAAAGTGATTTATCAATACGCGATACTGATAAGCCACTTTTGTCAGTCATTCTATTGGAAATTTGGCGCAGATCTAGAAGTTTGACAAGAAACAAAATAAACAAGAAATTAGTCATTCTTGTTTAACGGAAAAAAGTGTACTTACATCGTATGGGTAACTGTTATTCATGGTGAGACTTTTTTTACTTTGCCAAACTTGCTAGATAAACTCGAGTAAACCGTGTCCTTCGAGAACATCTCATCGAACGTCAAAGTTTGATTTCAAACTGATCTGACGCCTTGAAAAATCACACTGTAATGGAAAAATTAAATTAGTTTGTTTCTATTATCAGCAGTGGAATCAAGAGTTAATCAACCGACTAATGTCTGTTCCTTAAAATAGAAGCATGAGAGGGAAAATTCCCTTTTTTTATTTCTTCGAAAAGTACAAAAATATTAAGTGATTTTATTTTAATTTATTTCATCTAAACTAACTAATAATAACTTTTTTAAATGATTTTTTAACAATTTTTTTCGAAAGATAGAAACAATTCTTATATTACTTAAGAGATACTCAGCTGGTTTAAAATTTTTTCCATAAACTACATCAGCAAATTTTGTTATTGATTTCATTAACTTCGTTTGAATATTTTCAATATAATGGTGAATGTTTTAAATTTTTTCTTAATATTTGATTTGAACATTTTTCGTTAAAATTCAATCTCAAAGGTTATTACCAACATTGATGCAAATAATTAATCGAATAAATAAATTTTTATACAAAAAAAAAACAAATTTATCTAATCTATAATTTAAGGCGAGACATCTTACGTTTCTGACTGATCGTGTTCAATCACAATAATGGTTTGCGTAATTGGATTGAAAAAAAAACTAAATGAACAATACGTTGATTGTTGAAATTAAATAACAAATTGTTACAAAATTTGTGCGTACCGTAAAATGTGTAATATAATAACGACAACATTATGATGGACGTCCTCGAGTGTGCATCAACCTTCACAGAGCGTAATTAGTATATCGTTAATTATACTCTAATAAGCGACAGACAATATTTGCAAATTTTGTTTTTTTCTGTATTTTTTGTGAACATTTTGGATAACAAATTTTTCATTTTTCAATTATTTCTATTTCTTTTTTAACCGGATGTTTAATGTTTACTTTGTTGTTAACTCTCGTTGAATTTGTTTATTTTTGCTCATTTTTTGGGTTATTTTAGAGACAAATCTTAAAAAAAAAGTTTGCAATAATAAATAGACTTTAACACATACGTACTGCACTTCTAAGCGTAACTGATATCGTTGAGACCGTCGACATTAGCAAAAAGTGTCGGCTTAGCAAAAAGTGTATTAACAAAAACAGACTTAAAATAAAAAGTGAACCAAATAAGTTATCCGACCGGAAGGTGCGATCATACTGAAGACTTATCTTACGTATTGTATACATTGGATAGGCGGTCGAACTCAAAACTAATAAAGGATTGATATTGTTCTACGCACGGCTTTGTGACATAACGTTTTTTAGATAGTGGAATATCTATAACACGATTTCAAGTACAACTAAGAATAACTAAAAGAAACGTGGAAAATTAAATAATGATTGAAAATTGAAACATAAAAAAATGTTCTATTCCGAATAAAATGAAAACAAGTTGGACATTTAATAATAAATAATTTTTCATTATTTTTCCTGTGTCGGTAATTCAATATCAGAAATAAAAATACAAAGAATTTACTTTTGATACTAATTTTTCAAGATTTTGCCTACTTTTTTTATAAACGAAAACGAATCATCGAAACTGTACTCATTTAAAAATCAACAAAACTCATTCAAAACAAAATAACATTCGCGCTTTCGTCGGCAAAGTAGAAACCGTGTCAATCGCAAATATTGCCGACCGCGTCAAAACTTTTTGGCGGCAAGCTCGAAGGACGGGGGGAATCCCAATTTTCGATATCCCAAAAACAACAGCAAAATCATTGAAAACAATTTCCTCATTCCAAAACTGATCGTTATTTTCAAACAAGAGAACAAAAATGTCAGTCAGTTTGAGAGACATGGTTTGGCGCGTTTTTCGCCAGTGGTCGTCAGTTGTCGTGAGCGCCGTCATCGTCGTCGTCGTTGAGTTGAAGTAATCCAGTTAGAGGAAGATTGAAGAAGAGTAGGAGACGAGAAGTCGATTTGTTCGCCAAGCATTTGGTTGACGTTGAAGCAAGTGGTGAAAAAATTGTGTTCCCTGTAGCCTATTGCCAAGTTTATGCTGCAGTTGCCATGACAGACTTTGGTTCCGCGAGTACGACCAGATGCACGTCCGAATGCTGAAAGATGGTTGTGTTTTTCAATGGAACAAGATTTAACAACAATGGCTGCAATGTCTCCCTCGAAAGTAAGTTTCAATTGCAACGACCATCTCGGTTCGAAAAACCATTTCAAAACCAGCTTCAAATGTATCAAAAGTGGCACAACTTCGGACGTATTGGTGTTTGAAAACAACCAACAATGACACAATGGCTTCCATATAACTGTTTATCCATCGTCAGAGCAGATCGCAAACTATCCTTTTTGTCTTTCTTTTTCGACGTGTTTTTTATTCTGTTAAACGCAATTTGTTTTGATACGAGAATTTTCACTATATTTTTTGTTAGTTTTCTTTTGTTTTGTAAGTGGATTTGATAAGTGTCTCAGATATGAATCATTTTGCTAATAAATAAACAAAGTCATACGAAATAATAATACAAGCAAATCCCGCTGTTGCATCTGACGATTAAAACAATTCTTTTTCAATCATCTTTTCTTGCTAAGATCATTTGTTTGCTCTGAAAAATAAAATACTTTGCACAGATACTTTGAACAGATGTTTTGTAGTGTGAAAATGTCAATACAATGATGAACGATAATGGAATGTTTACTTACGTGACAAAAATTATTTTCGCAGAGACGACTTCAGAAAGAGTTAATGTCGTTGATAAGAGAGCCCCCTCCAGGAGTCTACGTGGATGAGGAAAGCATTGGTCAAAATTTGACCCAATGGATCGTTCGCATGGAAGGCGCCAAAGGCACGCTGTATGAGAACGAACAGTTCCAGTTGCAGTTCAAGTTCAGTTCAAAGTATCCGTTCGATTCTCCCGAAGTCACATTCATTGGGAGCAACATTCCAATTCACCCGCATATTTATAGCAATGGACACATTTGCTTATCAATCTTAACCGATGACTGGTCTCCTGCTCTCAGTGTTCAGAGTGTCTGTCTCAGCATTGTTTCGATGCTTAGTAGCTGCACTGAAAAAGTACTGTATCTTTGTTAAATTCTTCATTTTTTCGTTTATTCGCTCTTCTATGATGTTTAACATTTGTTTATCATTTCAGAAAAGGCCACCAGATAACGCTTATTATGTTAAAACGTGTAACAAAAACCCAAAGAAGACAAAATGGTGGTATCACGGTAAGAATGAAAACTTTGGTTTTTCTTTTTCTTTTGTCTTTGTGTGGTTTTAATGTTGAAATGTATTCATTTCACAGACGACAGCGTATGAAGAAAAAGAGCGGACTAAAATGAAACGGCAAACGGTACAAAATCTATATTAGCAAAGTATTGTTTTCTTAAAGAAAAAATAATTAGCGAAAGATACAGAAATATCATTAAATTATTGTTGCATTGTAACAAAAAATGATTAAATATATTAATGAACCGATAAGAACATATTGAATTCTACAAAATGTTAAAAACTAATGATGAAGCTGTAGGTGATAAAATCACAATGTTTAATTTTTTCTTCGTCATTATTATTGAGTTCAACTATGACTTGTGTATCGGGCTTATAAAATGTTCTTAATTCTTATCATATTGTTTTTGTAATCAAACTACTGTTTCTTTTCTGTACTATCTGCAAAGTAGGCATGGTGTATTTTTTTCTTTTTTCTGATATTCAGCACAACATATTGTCACTTCGTTTTTGAATTTATGTCAAAGATGAATATCGATTCTACTTTTAAGTTTATTTTCACTCAATTTTGTTGGTCGAAAGTGATTTTTTGCGTGTAGTTTGATTTAAATGTCTAATGCATCTCAATTGAAACATCTCCTTATGGAATATTAATTCTCTAGTGAAACTTATTTATGGCATCCATTGATAGAACTGTTGTTTGTAATTACCTTTTATATAAAAAAATAAAATTATGAAAACGAGCATTTTTATTTGTTTATTATTAAACCCTTGAACTAGGAGAATAATTGTTTTTTTTTTCAGCCTAAAATAATTTGGTTTCGTATTCTCGTATTTTTATTTGTTTGTTTATGTTACTCGAACTTGAATAATATCTCATCATGAGCAGAAATTTGAATTAAACAATCTAACAAAGATTTTCGTTTTTTGAAATGTTTCAAAGTTTGTCAATAATCAAATGTTAAACTCAGTTGGTAAGATTGGATTCTGGACATTGAGGTTATGTTTACAAATACTCCAAAAAGAGAAATATAGAAAAGAAGATTATTTATACATATCGCAAAATAATTGATAAACAATTCTTGTTACAGCTTATAGTGAATTAAATTAACGTGGTTTTTAGTGAAAAATGGTTGCCACTTTGAAGGAGGAGTGTTCTTTTTCAAGCTGGTATCCTGTTTTTGAAAAAATATCATTGGAATCTGAAATTATAGAAATACCTTCAGATGTGATCAAATATCTAGAACATGATGCATTTCTACTTCCTATTGAAGCTACGAGAAATGCAATATCAGCAGAAACTGAATGGTCTGATGGTAGTGCTGTAGATCCAGATGCATCTGAGGTTTGGCTTAGAAATCAAAACTTATGAACCTTCAAATTATTTGTTTTCATTTGAAATTTCATTTTTTAAATGTTAATAATGTTTTTATTATTTACTTATTTTTCTTAGGAAACGGGAGTTCAACAAACTTTTCCAGAATTCAGCGAAAAAATCCAGAGAATAATTGATAACTATGATGCAGTTTTTATCAAATCTAACTGGAGTGCACCGTTGGTAAGAAATGCAAAAATGAAATTGTAAAATAAAAAATAAGAAAATAAATAAAAACGATTGTTTATAAACACAGGATGCTGTATGGGTTTCACCAACGAAAACGTTGAAATGTACATCTCTGGAGGACGTGTACCTGTTGTTGAAAAGTTCCGACAGAATATCACAAGATTTGACCGATGCAAAAAATTTGAGCTGCCACAATTCGCCAGTCAATTCGTGTTTGATACTCAAAAAGTGGAGGGAAATCAATCCTGCTTATGAGTTTCGTTGTTTTGTTGTTAACGGATGTTTAAAAGGTTTGCTAATTTTTTAAATTTATTTACAAACTCTTTACAAAAAAATCAATAAAATGAATCATTCTTTTTTCAACAGGTATTTGTCAACGAGATGTAACTCAGTACTACAAGTACATAGAAAAGGAACGGTACGATATTCAAAATGATATCAAAACTGTTTTCGCTGAGAAAATCAAAGACAAATTTTGTTTGGATAATTGTGAGAACATTTTTCTTTTTATCGAACTGATCAAGCTTGTTTTTTTCTGTGATTAATTTCTTTGATATTTTTTGTTTGTAGATTCGTTTGACGTGATTAGATACAAAAAAGACAAAGTCAAACTGGTCGACTTTGGACCACTCGATGAAACAGTCACAAAAGGCACACTGTTCGAGTACAAAGAACTCCTGGGTGAAATCAACAACACTCCAGAGTTCCGATACATCGCTGAAGAAATGGGAATCCAGCCAAAACCTTTGAACCATTTCTGCGCGCCACAGGAGATCAATGAATTTTACCAGTCCGGCCAATCAGTTATGGATATTCTTCGACAGGTTTGTAGTAAAATTTGCTTATTTTGTAATCCAATTGACTGAATATTTACTAACTTTATTTTCTTTTCAGGAAGTTGAGAACCAAAATCAGGAGAATTGATCGACTAACAAACTCTGTATAATTTTGTAAATTGAAATTTTCTGAATAAGATATATTTTTTCTCTATTCTGGTTGTTTAATTTCTTTGTCCATATTTTAAAGAAGTGGTTTAGTTTAATTAAGAATAATTGATTCAATTAGGGAAAGGATAAGACAAAAGACAATAAATGTTTTGTTAACGAAAAAATTGTATTTATCGTTTACGAGAATTTACATCTACGCTTACATCCTAAATGATTCATCGCGAAATAACGAGTAGCTTCGAGCTGAATGTTTACGACGCATGAATATGAACGAGGAAACTAAAAATAAAAAAATATAAAATAAACGCGCGTGCGAGATCAAATTTAACAGTGAAGTTTGTCGTTAAGTATGATTGCGCTCGGTTAGAGTCAACATAAATAAAGAACAATCATAGTGAACGATCACAGGACCGGGGCCGTTAAAAATGATCTGATGGTGTAATGCTGACACAGTCTCCCTCCACCTTAGTCGACTTCCTCCATCCTGCTGGCTTCTTCAGTGTCGGCCTCAACGACTGGCGCTTCGGCAACTTTCTCCTCTTCGACGGTGTTCATCTCGTCGTCATCGAATCCAAGACCGAGTTTGATCATGCGATAGATGCGGCTCGCATGGATCTGTGGGTCTTCGAGAGCGAATCCGGAAGACAACAGAGCAGTCTCGAACAGAAGCATTACAAGGTCCTTGACGGATTTGTCGTGTTTGTCAGCCTCGGCCTTTTGTCGGAGGTTCTCCATGATTGGGTGGTCAGGGTTGATCTCCAAGTGTTTCTTCGCTGCCATGTATCCCATAGTTGACGTATCGCGAAGGGCCTGTGCCTTCATTATACGCTCCATGTTTGCGGTCCAACCGTACTGTGAAGTTACGATACAGCAGGGAGAGTCAACCAATCTGAAAAAGTTAAAAATCAAGATTAATATTTCATTCGTTCAATAAATTCAGAAATAATTTTTGTTTCAATTTTGATCGATAGTTACCTGTTGGATACCAAAACTTTCTCCACCTTCTTGTCCAGGATGTCCTTCATGACCTTGCACAAGCTCTCGTACTTGACTCGGTCATCCTCCCTCTTCTTCTTCTCTTCCTCATCCTCGGGCAGCTCAAGACCCTCTTTGGTGACTGAAACGAGTTGTTTGCCGTCGAATTCCTTGAGCTGTTGGACGACGTACTCGTCAATGGGCTCGGTCATGTAGATGACCTCGAATCCACGTTTCTTCACCCTCTCGACAAAGCTGCTGTTTGCAACCTGTTCGCGGCTCTCGCCGGTGATGTAGTAGATGTGTTTCTGGTTCTCCTTCATCCTGCCGACGTACTCCTTCAGCGAACACATCTCGTCACCGGTGGCGGAGGTGTGGTACCGCAGAAGCTCAGACAACTTTTTGCGGTTGGTGCTGTCCTCGTGGATACCGAGCTTGAGATTCTTGCTGAACTGTTCGTAGCACTTTTTGTAGTTCTCCTTGTCTTCGGCAAGCTCTTCGAACAATTCCAAGCATTTCTTTACGATGTTCTTTCGGATGACCTTAAGGATCTTGTTCTGCTGGAGCATCTCACGAGAGATGTTCAAAGGCAGATCCTCAGAGTCGACCACGCCCTTGATGAAGTTCAGGTACTCGGGGATGAGGTCCTCGCAGTTGTCCATGATGAAGACTCGTCGGACATACAGTTTGATGTTGTTCCTTCGTTTCTTGTTTTCGAACAAGTCGAAGGGCGCGCGACGTGGAATGAAGAGCAGGGCACGGAACTCAAGTTGACCCTCAACAGAGAAGTGCTTGACTGCTAGATGGTCCTCCCAGTCGTTGTTCAAGGATTTGTAGAATTCACCGTATTCCTCCTGGGTGATATCGTCGGGGTTCCTGGTCCAGATTGGCTTGGTTTTGTTCAGTTCCTCATCTTCTGTGTATTTTTCCTTGATCGTCTTCTTCTTCTTCTTTTTCTTCTCTTCGTCCTTTGGTTTGTCCTCGTCCTCATCTTCGCCGACGTCCTCTACCTTGGGTTTGTCGTCACCCTCCTTCTTGTCCTTGTCCTCCTCCTCTTCTTCCTCGTCTTCGCTGAGTTCCTTGTCGCGCTCCTTCTCGACGAGCAGTTTGATGGGATAGCCGATGAATTGCGAGTGCTTCTTCACGATCTCCTTGATCTTGGACTCTTCGAGGAACTCGGTCTGATCTTCCTTGATGTGCAGGATGATCTTGGTACCGCGACCGAGAGGCTCGCCGTTGTCCAAACGGACGGTGAATGAACCGCCCGCAGCTGATTCCCACACGTACTGGTCGTCATCGTTGTGTTTCGACACAACCACTACTTTGTCTGCTACGAGGTAAGCTGAGTAGAAACCGACACCTGCAAAATACAAATATCAATTAGTCAACCGTTTCTGTTATTGTTTTTATTTTCTTTTTTCATTTTGAATTTTTATTTGTTTTGAATTTGAATTTTAAACGGTTTTGGATACGTACCGAATTGACCAATCATAGAGATATCAGCACCAGCTTGCAAAGCTTCCATGAAAGCTTTGGTTCCAGACTTGGCGATGGTACCCAAGTTGTTGACCATGTCGGCCTTTGTCATACCAATACCGGTGTCGATGATTGTAAGGGTGCGGTCATTTTTGTTCGGGATGATTTTGATTTGAAGATCTTTACCAGAGTCCAATTTCGTTGGGTCAGTAAGTGATTCATAACGAATTTTGTCCAAAGCCTGAAATACAAATTAAATATAAATATTTTTAAGTCGGTCCAAGTTTTTGATTTTAGTTTGAATTTATTAAACGGCCGAATTTTATTTGGTAACATCAATTTAGTTTGTTTGGGGTATGAGGTCAAAATACTTTATGTTTATTTTGATAAGTCTAACGTTTTTATTAGAACACGTTGGACGATTCAAATTTAGACGCCATTTTAAAATCTTTGTTCAAACGATTTTTTGCACGCGTTTTTCATAGAAAATAAACATTTTATTTCTTGTTTAATTTTTTTCTATTTGTGTGTCTTTTTTGTTGAGCAATGGAAGCGGCAAGATGGCTGGTTCTAGTGGGATGACTAATTTTTTCGCACGTGGTTGCGAAATATAAATTTTAGATAACGAAAAACAATAAAATTCAAAATTTGTACGGATTCAAGTTAGTTTTTATAATAAATAAATAATTAACGAATCAAGGCGCCAAAAGTAAAATTGAAACTTTGCGAAAAATCCACAGATTACTTGAAATAGAAAAATTGATTTAGAAAAAAGATTGAGTTGTTGAAATTTGAAACTGAAACTTGTGCAAATTTAAGGTGGGAAAAAATATAAAATGGAAAAAACAAAAAAGAAACAAAAGAGCGTGGCCTCGTTTGCAAAATAATGTTAGATGAATGCGGATTAAGGTTTGGAGAAATACTTACATCGGATGAATTAGAAATCAGTTCTCGGATGAAGATCTCTTTGTTGGAATAGAAGGTGTTGATGATAAGGCTCATAAGCTGTGCAATTTCAGCCTGGAAGGCGAAGGTCTCGACCTCGCCGTTGTCCACCATGGTGACGTCCTCAGGCATTGTCGTAGATTAGTTTAAATAAACTTAAATACAAATAAATAGTCGCTTTATCAACGTCTCAACTCGTCAGAATGCTTAACGCAAACTGTTTTGCACTGGTTTATGATTAACCAAAGTATTGTATTCGCTCGCTCGTTCGTCTTTGTACTGCCGCGCTCGTGCCGGCGCTTCTCTATTTATAGACTTGGCGCGTTTCTCGAAGGTTCCACCGGAAACGCGTCAGGTTCTAGAACATTCTATCAAATTCAATCGTAAAATATGAAGCAAAAAAAAGTTTTGACTTGTCCATAATTTCGAAAATACCATTTTTTGATTTGTCTATCTCAACTTATGACTTTGTTTTGTTTAATTTTTTTAAATTGTTCGTTTTCGAGCGAGTTTTGACTAGCGCCGTAGCGGAAACGAAGACTGCTCTCGAAGCTTGCAAGAGGGTTGCTAAGCATCACCAACACATTCGGGAATGATCTTTTTGTACATAAATTTACAACACGATTTATTTATTAAACAATCTCTCTTTTCTTTAATGAAAATATCTTGTTTAATTCTGTTCTTTCCTGTTGTTTTTAGTACAAAATTCTGCATGTCATTTAGTGATTTTGAAAAATAAAAATTATTATCGTTTTTTATAAGTCACTGAATCATCAATAGGATGTTTCATTTTTGTCACGAAACAAAAAAAATAGTTATAATTAAATCAAACTTAGTTGAGAAACAGTTTTTGATTATTGGAAATTAGAAAATAGGTGAATAACATGTGCAGCACAGCTGCAGTGGGCACGACTTTATTGATCAATTTTTAGGTGAAATAAAAATTAATGATTAGTCCTTTCTAAATGCTGATTAAATTTTTGGGATGACAATTCACGAATGGTCTAGAAAGTTTTGGATTTCATTCTATAAACTTTTCATTCAAGCTGATTCATGTTAAAGTGTACCATCAGAGAACGTACATAGCCCTATATAATAACCTATCTAGAATATTCGCGGGAAAACGTTCATTCGGCGTTGTTTTTTGGCTAAAAATAATTCAGGCATAAATTCGTCCTCGTTGTTCTGCAATCAACTAAATAATATGGTTCATTATCATTATAGGGAGAAATGAAACAATAATTGGAATTCGTACATGTAAAAACGCACGAGGCATGGGATTGAGAGCATGGATAAGTAGTGATAAGTAGTGATGTCCCTTGGAAATTCTCTTAGCATTGGTCGATACAGCAGTAATAAAAATCAAAATTATTTATAGAATAATGAAAGAATTTTGTCAAAGGTTTCATTTGTTGTCATTTATATAGAAAATTATACTCAGTTTCAATGTTTCAGTTTTGGTTTTGTTTTTTTTTTATTATTAGTGTAGTTTGAATTTGGGCGGGTAAAAATGGCGGCCGAAAAATAAAATTTTGAAATTTTAAAATGACGTTTAAAATTCGGCGGATACAATTATTATATATTGAACTCAAAATTCACATGTGTAACCTGTTTGAAAATAAATCATTGCACAACTGAATTCGTAATTGCATTATTTGTTTTGTTCCTGCGACTTTCAACACGTTTGTCTCAAATTCGAACAATGTTTATTTTCATTTATTTTTAGTATAAGAAATCGTTTGTAATTATTTTGATTTGCAATTTAAAATTGTGTCCGTAAGGTGCTGCCTCCTATGTTGACAAAGATAGCGAATCTACATAATACGTAAACACAGATCGCGAGTAACGCACGAATCTTGCCGTTTTTGTGTCTGTTGCTTCGCAGCCATTACTGACGTTAACAACTGCGTTTAGCACAGCTGTTGTTTGACACATTACCTTGGTCCAGTGCAATTATGAAGACTCTTTTGAAATTAACGATGATACCGAGAAAAAACCGGGTAAGTTAATTGTACTCTCATTTCACTCGATTGATGATAGATCCAGCCACTGGCATTGATTGAAAGTACGTCGTTACCATACATGCATTTTCAAGCGTCTTCAAAAATGGAGCAAAAGTAACTCCTTTTACTGTAACGGTATTGTTCTGACTCAAACATGACAATGAGGTGTTTAAGACAATTGTCTTTTTGTTCATTTCGCTCTGGAAATGTCGGGTTTCAGTCGAATTGTTGTGGTTTTATGATCTGACTAATGCTTTAACTAAACAATTGTTCATGCGTAACTTTTCAAAGATGTGTATGCTTTTCATAAAAACGTGCCTTTTCTATAAGCAGAGTTTAATTTATTTATTTATTATTTCGTTTGGTATTTTAATATTTTCAAATAAAATGTGATAATTTTTAATTTTAAAACGTGTTGCATAATACTACTAGTTTCCACAGCTGAATAAATTTCTTAGAAAAATGATAGAAACTAAATTGAATTCTAATAATCGAATTGTTATGAAAAACATGAGAATTGTCGTTGAAAGATCATACTTTGTGATTGTAAGTTAGATTTTTGAAACCAAGTTGAAATGTTGTCAAGTGTAAACATTGTCTTATTGCTGTTCACGTAATTGTCAACATGATAAGCAATTTTCACAATTAAGTCATTTATTGTTTTTACATTCTAAATTCAAGAGAAACAGTCATTTAAAATTAAAATGTAACTTTTAATTACATTTTCATCATTTACGATGTTTCCCTTAAAAAAAGTTGTATGACGAAATAATACGATAAAGATTATTTCAACCAGTTCGTTAATTTTCAATTGTAATGGCATATCAATGGCATTAAAAATAAACCTCTTATCGAGCCATCGAACACTTCCTTAACTAGATAAATTTGCACAGGCGAATGACTTCCGTCAAATCATTGTAAATTCATTGTTTTTAATTTTCACGCCAAACCAGAAAACTTGTGATTAAATTTCTTCAAATCGCCTTCGTATGAATCAACAAAAATTCAACCGTGCAAAATCACATTTCGTTCTTGAGGTCAAAGAAATTGTGCAAACGGTCTATCAATTGCGATAAGCTAGTGAACAATCAACAAACTTATTAGATATATTTGTTATATTAAGGTTCAACCGGTCGATCTTAAAGTCAGTTTGTTGTAGTTTGAAACTGACGCACGTTGGTATGAAACGATATGAAGAGTTGGTTTCTAATGCTAGTGTAAAATTGTGTTCGCAGGTGAGCAGACTTCTCAACGAGATGCTCCAAAGAAAAGGAACCCATTAGAACGAGGTAGCACAACTTTGATTATCTTTGGTGATAAACAAGTTTTTGGACTGCAACTCGAATTAATTGGACCGCCGGCTGATTCGTCAGTCAGTATCGTTTGATATATTAACAAACAGAGGATTTTCCGTACAAATTTATATTTAAAAAAGCAATACAAAATGGGCTCATCTAGACCACAAGACAGATCACTCGATGAGAGTACCTTTTTACCGCAGTGGATGAAAGGCAGATTTGAGAACAGGTACTGTTTTAAAAATTATTTTGTTCTTAACTCTAATTCGCACGCTTTTCACACTAGAAACATTGAAAAACATTTAAAACATTAAAAAAATCTTCCATTTGAAATATGTTTCTCCCGTTACATTTTTTATGTTGTTATTTTTATATATTTTATTATGTGTACATAATAATATTATTATTGAAATAATATCAATGTTATTATTATATATTTTATTATTTATTGTATTTTTTTTCTTTAAATTTGTTGAAAACACAGAATTAACTTTTTTCTAGTGTCAAAAGACTTAAGGCTTTGTCCAATAACAATTTTCGTTTGTATCTAAAAGAAGTTGAAGCTTGCTTTGATTGAAATTGAAATCACCTTTCAAATGTTTTGATTTAAACAAATCGTCATTTTGCTCGAACTCTCTACGGCTACAGCAGCGTTTAACAATTGCAGATACAAAACCAAGCGGAGATAATAAATAATTAATGAAAACAAGTTTATGGATTCGGATAAACATTTGATCGCGATTTCCCTCTCGCGGATAATAAGTTGGATGAAAAATAAAAAAATGACACGAATGAAAAGCAAGGATCATAATTTCAAATCTCGCAACCCAGACTGTATTTACTTAGTGACTCTATTTAAATAATACATTCGCTTCTAATTTTACATGCAGACACATGCAAAATGTCAGAATGAGAATTGCAATGTAGACATTTTTCAAATCAAAATTCACCTTCACCTGTTATATTAATAATTTCTGTCTTCCATTTTAAAATTTCTTCAAAACGTGAAAACAACTTGAAAATTAAAACTTTGAAAATGAGTTTTTGAGGTTTATGTTTCCTTATTCATTTTTCAAACAAATTTAAAATGGTTAATTGCATTAATGCAACGATTTAAGATTAGCCAGATAAACTGACGGTGTAAAGCTATATTTTGGCCGTTTGACTAGCCGCTGCCAACTAATCGAGGGCATCAGTTCTGTAGACTACCGTGTTAGTTTTGAATCACTTAGATAACGTCTTTATCGACACGAAATTTTTCCTGTACAAAATCGTGCTTAACCTTGGATCGCTTTTTGTTTCCTCTTAACATTCACTGTCATTTCATCATCTTTCAGATTCGATTTTGACGAGAGTTCATTCAGTCCGCCTTCTCACGACGACAATTTCTTTTATCTACGCTACCCTCGCAAACCGGAGGATTCAAAACAGTCTTTCAGAACCATCGATAACACATTGCATGGCCATAACAATGCAACAAGCAACATCAGTCAAGTAACACCAAGCCAGGCTCAGACTAAGGACTTCAAACAAGTCGATTTCAGCAAACATCATCCTGCCTGTAAACCTTTCGTCAACGTTGTTAACAACAAAGGTACATTTACAAGTTTTTTCAATCCACCAAAATTGTTTCTTTGATTACTTTAGTTAATATTAATATCAACTTTTTGTCTCGACAATTTATCTCGAATAATATAATTTGAATTGAGAAAAAAAATAAATAAAGAAGAAATGTCAACTTGCATCACAAGTTTCGAATCAAAGTCGAGGTCAATGCTCGATTATAAAATGCAGTGGCGCAAAAGTATATCTACTATACGAGGACGTAATGTTTATCATGAATATAAAGGAATGCGATATTTGTTTTGACTAAACGTGTTCGAATGTAACTGCGTCCTTAACTAATTCAGCATTTTAATTCTGTAATTTCGATGAAAAGATTGTACAAATTTTTGTTACAAAAAAACGAACGGACAAAATGTTGAATCTTTTTATCAACTAATTGGATTGTTTACATTTTTTACAGTGAATGATATTGCATCGAAGATAACAGTGAACAGAGTCGAGAATCCGCAGCTGTCGGATGACAAGTTCGGCGAGGTGAACAGCGAATCGGCCCTGTGTGGCAGATCCATCATTCATGTGGCAAACCAAATGATGTCGAGCAAAACTGCAAAGGTGCCGTCGTCGCAAGCGCAAAATCACGTGAGCAAGTCGTTGCCCGCGACTCCGATCGCCTCGCCGCTCAACACGCCAGACAGCTCGCCCAAGTCACGACGCCGCATTGTCTCCAACCGGTATTTCACCGGCCCGTTCATCCCTGACCGTGAGAAGTACCAGACAGGGGGATGGATCCTTGCAGGACTTCTTGGACAGTCGCGCGAAGTCATACCGGAAAAAATCTTGGAAGAGGAGGAACCACCCCTCGAGCACAGACTACTCAGCAGAAAGAAATCCATCTCCTCGCAGAATCTCACTTACATTGGAAAAGAAGAGAAGCCAGAAAAAGCCCCAATCAGCTCGCAGATCCTGCAGCCCAGACCGTCTGAATTTCGGGAGATGAACTTTTGGTCCCCCACTTCGATGTAAAGTAATTTTACGTTTTAGACCCCGTCAATTGAGACAAGTTTTACTCTCTCTCTCTCTTTTTTTTTTTTTTTTTTTTTTGATAGGAAATTGTAATACGAGTCGGGAAACGTCGTCAGTAATTTTGTTTCAATTTGAAATTGAAAAGGTGACGTTTCTTTTAGACTTTTAGAAAAGTTGTAACATTTTTAGATGTTCGGTTTTATAAAGACAAGCAAAAAATGTTTATCTTGATTCGCGCAATTAGCTCATCGAGATGAATATCCAATCAATGTACATATTATAATTATACAAAGTGTAACGTAACTGTGTCTTTGTCGGGTTCTTCAATAGTGATTAGATCAAAAGTATCGTCATTTTATTTCTGCGTTTTCAACTAACAAATTTAATAAGAGTTCGTAATTCTCACACGACGAAATACGCAATTCGAATTTGAGTCATCGTTTGTCCGCATCGATATTTTTTTTTTTTTTTTTGTATATGGAAGGTAGAAAAAAACATTCGTCTGGCTGGATTCGGCTTTGATATAAAATAAGTGTGAGAATGGATGGAAAATAATACGAAACAAAAGTTTAATCGAGTTTCGGAAATAAATATTGTTTGTAAAAAGTAAGAAATGAAAATAACCCATCAAATTATATCTTGAATGTATCTTGAACACTGGTACCTGGTTTTTTCTCAACATTTCTAACGCAGATTTCTGAATTTTGTCGTACAAGTATTTCAACGTTTTTTAATACCCAGAAAAGAATCATGTAAAAAATGGACTGTTCGGTATTTCATTTACAATGTACTTTACAATATGCCTCTACTTGTATTCACAGTGTCATTATTTGAATTATAAAGTATAACTCTGTTTGAATATATTACTTAATATCATATTTTCAAAGCCTAAATTATTGTTAACCCTAATCCTGTTTTTATTAATGTGCAAATATTGTTTGTTTGTTTGTTTTTTTTTTTACAAAATATAAGTCTTTTTAAATATTTATAGTTGAATCAACTTCAAAATGTAAACAGTCTTTCAAAATTCTATTTTTAACCATTGCATTGTTATTTTTTTTTTCATTTTCGTTTTGTTTTGTTATTTTTTGATAGTTGTCAGAAATTTGAATTTTCGCGGGCGACAATACAACGGTAATTCAAAATGGAGTCCGACGGAAGTAGACGTCAGCAGTGCCAACTGCCATCGAGCGAGAGCCAACACGAGAGAGCTGTACTTTTCTTACGGAGGAGATTTTCATTTTTTACACATTCCCTCCAGCTCTGATCTGGCCAAACTCCACGTCAACTTTTCAGGTATGTGACCGCCGGCTCGACCCACGTTAATAATAAAAAGTTCGCTCGTCAATTCGCTCGTCAACAGCAGCCCGAGCCCATACCGAGCAACTGAACAGTGATTCTGCAGATCTCGTACAGTCAACTGTCAAAACGCGATTGTTTGTTGCAGATCCAGCCAACAAAGTCAAAAAATAGCTTCACAGGCGCGCAGTCACTAATATGTTTCTGTTTGACTGGTTCGCCGGAGTTCTCGGTTACCTTGGTGAGTTTTGTCTTTTACATGCTGTGCTCCGAATTTTTAACTTCCAACTCCACACAATTCTATTATCATTTTTTAACATAAAAACTGAACTTTGAATCATCGAACAAAAACACTATTCAACTTCCTTGTTTATGCCCTCACAATCTGAAAAGTCTCAAAAGAAAGTTGGTTTTTAAATAATTTATTTCTTTTCCTTGTCTAATTGTTGTTTTTCTAATTTGTTTGCCTGAGAGACAATGTGTAAACAAACATTTTGAAGAATAGATAAACGTAAAAGAGTTTGATTAATAGCCAAGGCAACGTCATCATAGATGAGACGACTTTTCAAGTGCAAGTTTTGTAGATTGGTTATTCTTGTTTATTGGCATAAAAGGTTTCGGAGCATACATATGTCATGGGAGAGTGGCTGTAATTGGACAGCGAAATAGCGGTCGACACTCGCTGTTAAAAGTGGCCAAACAGGAGAACCTGATTGATCCCGTGCAAGTGTCGATGCAACGTGAGTGAACTATATGACACATGCATGACGCGTGCTTTTTGTTTTGCGTTTCAGGATTATGGAAGAAGAGTGGAAAACTGCTGTTTCTTGGCTTGGACAATGCTGGCAAAACAACGCTCCTCCACATGCTAAAAGATGACCGATTAGCCCAACATGTACCTACTTTGCATCCAAGTAATTAACTTTCTAACAATTTTTTTTCATTTTTGTTTCCTCATTTTTTTAATCGGAAACATTATTTTTAGAAATTATCAATCGAAACGTGATCTAGATTTAGAACTTTAAATTATGTTTACTTTTTATGAATCAAAAATTAATTGTTTTTATTAATATCGAAATCTTTTATTTGTTTTTTATTCATTTTTGATACTGAGTGCTGCATTGAGCTTAAACTATTCGTTGTCCGTTGAAATTTGTTCAGTTTCAAACATAAATTCTCCTTGAGAATTGTAATAATCAACATTTAAAATCACAAATTGTATTGTTTTGGATTCAGCAAAGTTGATTCATCAATGTGAATGAATTTTCGTTTTTCTCATTTTAGCATCGGAGGAATTGTCAATTGGAAACATGAGGTTTACCACTTTTGATCTTGGTGGCCACACTCAAGGTAAGCGAAATTCAATAAACTAACCAATAATAAAAATAATAATTATTTAGTTTTAATATCTGCAATTAAAACTTAATTTCATTTTGCAGCACGTCGTGTTTGGAAAGATTATTTCCCAGCCGTGGATGCGATAGTGTTTCTGGTTGATGCAAGTGACAGGAGTCGGCTGCCAGAATCGCGAGCTGAATTGGAGGCACTTTTGACCGACGAGCAACTCAGTGCCTGTCCGGTGCTTGTACTCGGAAACAAGATCGACAGACCTGGTGCAGCTTCCGAAGATGAACTCAGAAATTTCTTCAATCTGTACGGTACAACGACAGGAAAGGTTGGATATCATTTTTACATTTCAATTTGTGTAAGTTAATTGTTGAATCTAATTTGAATTTGAATTTTTTATTTACAGGGAAAGATCGCCCGCAGTGATATTCCCGGCCGTCCCTTGGAACTTTTCATGTGTTCGGTACTAAAACGACAGGGCTACGGCGAGGGATTCCGTTGGCTCGCGCAATACATCGACTGAATTGAAAACCCTCGCCCCCCTCAATCGTGGGATGAAATAAAAGACACAAAATACACCAATCGGGTCTTCAGTACTACTCTAAAACAGTGAATCAATGTTTCCTACATTTATTGTTTTTCATGCGTTCAAAAGCCGAACGGGAATTTGTTATTCACTGTCACATTTGTATCGTCGAAAGCAAATGCCCATTTTTGAAAAAAAAAAACAAAACAAAAAAAACGTCACAAACTCAGACGAGTATCAGCCATTAATTTGTTTAATTCATTCGAAAACTGTCAGAATAAATGAAAGCAGGAAATTCGTTGTAATATTTGCGAATTAATTCTCGGACACGTGTGAGACGAGTGACTATGGTGAACATTTTGATAAATAAAATTACAAAATACAACTTTTCTTCGTTGATTAACATTTTTGTCCCAGAAACTATTAGTTGTCTTGTTGTAGTTTGTATTTCTTTTGAAATTTGGTCAAAACCCAAAAGATGTAAAAATAATTTCGAACCAAATGAAACGCAGTTGGTTTGTTTAATTAAATAAACATTCGACTGATTGGATCAACTTTTGACGAAACTTTGTTAATGCAGTATTATTTTATGAAACTTGCATTACGTAAGCGAACCGGATTTTTAAATGAAGTTTCATTTGCACATTTGCGCCTCATTTTTTGTAGGGATTGAATGAACATAATGATGCAATTGTGATGGATCTTTATTTGACGTGAAGTTATTCAAACAAAAAAATATAATCAAATTCAAACTGAATCTCACAACACTGTAACTGTGCAGCTATAAATAATATAATTTCATGGACTGTTACATCTCATAGTGTATCATAAATTATAAACTTCGAATTACACTTTGGAGAATGGCAGGTCCAATACGACACCAAAAGTTGTGATTGTTTGTGTCAACCCTCGTTGAAATGCAAAATTTAATTCTCCGTTACGTAAAAAAAATAGAAATCACAGTTTGACTCGTCAAACGAAATTAAAATAACGTTGAAATGTACAAATTTCATCAAAATCAACTTTTTAGACTATTTTAATTTCTGTTTACATGTTGCGATTTTATTCGGTAGCAAGAAAGAGAAAATAGAAAAAAAATTGAAAACCCCTAATTCAAATACAAAAGTCGTACACAAACTAACAACCGTTACCTATCTCATTATCGAATGGTTGGATAACCACATTACATTCGTAATGTCGTTTGAGGCCAAGTTAATCGTACAGGTATAAATTCATCTTCTTTTTCCAAACGAAAAAGATCTTTCTACGGTACTTGGAAACGAATCTCTATCTCGTGATGCATGAATCGCAACCTACTCTCAAAGTCGTACAATCAAACAAGTAAAAAAGCAACATACTTGAAAAGCAAAGAAACTCAAATCGAAATTCCATTTGACAAATGAAGGATTGACAAGTTCATTGAAGTATATAGTAATAAATTCGAATTTCGTAGAACATGTTTGGAGGGGACAAGCCAATTTAGCCACCGTGCGTTCAAACTAACTAGTTGGCGGCGGTGGGGGTGGAGGCTGTGCCAACAAATTAGGCAGAGTGTTAAGATCAATGCCAGGTGGGGCTGGCATCGACTGAGGCTGCTGAGGCGGTGGCGGAACAGGAGCTGCCGGGGGCCAGCATCCTGGCATCTGTTGGGGCTGCCAGCTAGGATATCCCGGTGGAGGACCGGTTCCAGGTGGCGCTGGTCGCATGGCCGACTGTTGATTCTGTTGCCAGGGTGGGATGCCCATCCCAGGGGGCGGCAGTTGCGTCTGCGACATCTGGCCAGGAGGGGGCGGTTGGCTTCCGCTCATCCATGGCATCAGAGGCGGAATGTTCGGGTTGGGTGTAGATCCCGGGGGTGGAGGGGGTGGTTGCATGACGTTCGGGGGTGGAGGCATGTTAACTGGTGGTTGCCACGGCATGTTCATGCCGTTCATACTGTTGGCGTCGGGTTGCGTCCAAGGGGGTGGGGGTGCCATCCCCGGGGGTGGCATCATTGGAGCGCCAGGCATCATCTGCGGGGGCGGGTGAGCTGGGGCAGCCATTAACGCGCGAGGCGGTTGCTGTCTGTCAAATAGTCCTGGGTAGTTTGGATTAGGGTTGGAGTTGGTGTTGCCTCCTCGGTTCTGGTTATTTTTCTGCGACCGGTCTGGTGGAGGACCTTCGCCGAGCTCGGCCATTAAGGACATGTACTCTTCGTCGATCTTGGCCTTGTCGTTGCCAGGACCCATGCCCATTCCTGCTGCAGCTGGTCCGCCCATTCCTGGTCGCTTGGATCGACAATCTCGGGCTATGTGACCGGCTCCACCGCAACTCGAACATACTATGTTGTTTGTCACATTTGGTTTATCCGGACACTGCAAAAGTAAACATTCGTTTTTCAGAATTGACAATTGGATTTTGATATTCAAAAACTATTTTTTCGTGACATTTTGCTTGTTTTAAATTTTGAGTTTTCAGTGATTCTTACCAGCCAAGATTTGTGATCTGATGCTCCGCAATTGGTACATCGTGGTCCATCGTTTTCACGAAGAGTACCGTTCAGAAGAGCCAATTCTCGGAGTTGATTACGACGAAGATCGTTTTGACCCTCTGGTACTTCTACACCTTGCCTTATAATCTCGTGAATCTAAAATTAAAAAATAACATTTATTAAATCGCTCAGTATTTTTGAGACACACACACATAAACTTTGTAAAATTTGAACGCACTCTTTCAACAGCTTTCTTCACAGCTTCCAAATTATTCGCAGTGATGTAAGCATGCAATGGTTCATCCTCGCCTGGTAAGGGTTGACCATCTTTCCGACCAACTTTGCCTTCTTTTACACTTCCTTTTCCTCGAATTATAATCTTAGCACCAGTTTCTTTCTCCATAGCTAAAAAACATAAACTTTATTAAATATTCATCAAGAAAAATGTTTAAAAAACTGAAAGTATTTATTTTTTTTAACAACTTACATTTCAAAGTATTTCCACGTGGTCCAATAAGCAACCCAACAAAATTTATATCCGGATGTTCTTCCTGCGGAATCATAACTTTGTCATGCACACGAATAATCGGCGGCCTGTAATTAGAAACAAAAGAAATGTTAATTAATTTTTTTCATTTTTTAATGCAAAAACTAAAGTTGGGTGATTCAAAAGTGGTCATACTTGTAGTCAGGAGGTGGTTTGAAGTCCGGATTAATTTTCATAATCTTTTGAATAAGATTGTGTCGTTCTTCCTCGAGCTTTCGTCTGGTGCGATATTCTCTGGTGTTCAGCCGTTTGCCATCGCTGCTATAAATCGGCTCAGGGGACGGCGATCTGCAAACAAATTAAACAGCGTCACTTCTTCTATTCGGACCAAGATGTTACTGACTTACAAGTAACCCGAGCCTACAACTTTAATCGTCACTTTTGACTTCTCTTTCTGGATGGAAAGATTGAAATCAGAAAAAAAAACAACCAAAATAATAATCCAAATTTAGTTTTGACAATAAACAAATAAACAAAATCAAATCGATCTAATTGTTTTCAGTGTATCTTTCAATAAAGATTTATATCTCCAATAGCATTGAAATTGCATGTATACACATCTAGAATGACAAAATCCAGTATCACAGCTGGTGTAAAGTTATCTTGTCACTACCAAAGGTGACTTGCACGTTTGCTTTGAAAGAAAGGATTAAAAATTATTAACCAACAAAAAAACTGGGGGTTACAAAAATCGTTTTTATCAAATTTCGACTTAGAATTAAAACGAAAAGCCGGTTTAAAGATGACGCTTGATCAGAAAACTCGTGTACTTTTTTTTCGCAAAAGCAGACGAGGTTTCTGAAAAGGTGAATTCGAAGCCCATTGAATTGAGAGTAATCATCTACTTTTATTTGTTAAAAGTCAAAATGTTGTCAGTTGGAGAAAACATCATATCCGAATTTTTTGAAACCAATGATAAATTCATGGGTGTCGAGTACCCGCGTCACTTTGAAAAGGAACCATGAATTGACTGTTTCGTGTGTTGAAATCAACGAAACGAATAAAAAGTTTGATTGGAAAAAACTGTTGACAACCACTGGAAGAGGCTGCGCACGAAAAAGTGCACGTCGTAAATTGGATATGATGTCGGCTGCTAAGAGAGATAAATCCTGCGATTATTAAGGAATAATATTATTTGTTCTGATTAGATGAGGCTTGATAATACTAAAACGAAAGTGAAACAATTCGAAGAGTGTATATTCGAACAAAATATTTTTCGGATCCGGCTACAATTAAAAAACCAGTTAAAAACCTATTGGAATAAATTTTTTGATTAAAAAACAAGGATTAGAATTGGTTTTAAGTTGTTCCTGAAAGTAACGTTAGATCGATTGTTATAACGCATCAATTTTATTCATTGTCAGTTATTGATTAATCGAAAACAACAAAAAAAGGAGACTTTTTTAATCAACTGTTTGCCTGACCTGTAACCTAATCACGTCTCACTTTTTATGAGACGATTAAAAATGTTTGGACAACATTATCGTTTATTGCTGATTATCAGAATAGAAAAAAAAGTCGTTTCTTAATCACTGCTAATCAGCATGCATTTGTCCGCAAAGTGGAACAATTATGTAGAAGCAACGAAAACGAAGCGCGTCGAAAAAATTTGTTGTCTTTCGTATTAGCAGTGTTTGAGAATAATACAGTGTAGTGTAAAAATAAATTGATTAGATCAAACCAATATTATTTGTAAATTGATCTTCGATGATGAGCCTATTTGACTTTCCAGTAGACAATTGCCAACTGGGTAATAGTCACTTTGCCACTGTCATCTGTGGGCTGCTTTATTGATCAGTAGATAGGTAGTAATTGTATCGCTCTTATTTGGATTTGTAAGATTGCATTCAAACCTTTCCTCAGGATTAGCTGGGATTCCAAGGTCGCCTGTGCGCAGTTTTCGGCTGATTTCTTCGATCTGCAGTTGAACTGAAAACCAGAGGGTTAGAAGGGGCAGAAACCCCAACAGTTAGACATTGTCGACAAAATCATAAACAACATTACAACTTTTTATTCTCAAAAATATCTCTCAAAAATATTGTTTCGTTTCTCTTACTTTTTCTAGACACTTTTTTCATTGTATACCTTTGTTTTGTTTGCATTTTTTCTTTTTATGTATACATTCTTTTTTCATGGTTTACACGTTTTTAGTTCTGCCTTACCTTTCAAATACAAATTCGAATTGAAACAAAATAGAAAAAAAACCTTTTCATGTCTGCATCGCATACCTACACTATTCTATTAAAAATTGACAAGGGGGAGTGAAATGGAGCACACAAATAAAATGACGGATGTTGAGAAATGATAACAATTAAAGTCTAAGTAATAACCTATAAGCAACTTATCTCGTAAAATGTATTTTAAATCATGTAAACAAAAATTGATGCTTACACAAATATGCTTGCTCTTGCTCAACAGTTAGGTTGGTCGGCAAGACTGTGGGCATCCCCGGGATAAAGGTTTTATCGTGCTCGCTTCCACCCCATCTGGTCTTTCGTCTCTTTCGGCGCTCTTCCTTGCTCTCTTTTTCTGATTTTTCACCTGCAGAAAAAACAAACAAATTTGTCTCGTCATCAAACATTTTTAAGGTTGATAAGATAACTTTGTTAATTTGTTGAATTGTAAAAGTGTTTTTACCATCAGGTGCATCACGTTTTCGGGTCGGCGAACCGTTGTTGGAGTTGACACCGTAGGGTGTGCCGTTGGCGATGGCTGCGGAAACGGCCGCTGCGGCTGCTGCAGCAGCCGCAGCCGCGGCAGCCGCCGAGTTGGACGGCGCCGAGTTCTGAGCATTTTGCAAGTAGCTCGGGTTCAACAAGGATGTAAAGTTGCGTGACTGGTTCATCGCGGGATGCAGCCGATGACGACGCGATCCTGGATTTTTTGTTTTTGATTGATAGCGAACCTTGGTACACTTTTTCTTCGACTGTTCACGACAATGACGCACGCGAAGAAATGGCGGACCTCTCGCGTGGATCTAGTGACTTATGTGACTTATTTATTCCTAGACTAGTTACTTGATAGTTACCAAACAGACGATAGGTGGCGACAGCTGGTTTTTCGCTAAGATGGCGCTAAAAATTGTTGCTTTATTTAAAACTTGATTTTTTTAAACAACTTTTTTATTTGTAATTGAGAGGAAAATCGAGTAAACATGATGTACTTCAAAGAAAATTGGTTTCAACTTGTCTTTTGATTGTTTTTGGAAGGAAAATAAAGTAAACATGATATACTTCAAAGAAAATCATTCAAAAATTTATTTTATTCGAATTAACAAAGAGTAGCGGTAACATTTGTGATGAAGCTGTTGCTTTCAAAGTCATGAGAGGTTTTGTCAGTTGGTTCTGCCTCTGTGATTAGTTTTGTATCTCGTCAGGCAAATTGGGTAAAGAAAAAAAAATAATGATTAAGCAGATTTGATGTTTTTCGGCAGATTTTTAGTTTTACAGTGCATCAACTAAGGCATCAAACCAAAATTGCAACAAACGGAAAGAAGCTGGATTATTGGATTACTGTTTTGTTTACTCAACAGAAAACGTAAACAAACCTTCGTTTGATATGTAATAATTTTACATTATTGTATTTAAAATAAAAACCGATCTAGCACCATTAAGAGAAACGAAAAATGTATTTTTTCATGATCTGCTTTAAAACTTAGTTTTTGAAATCAAATAAAAATTTCCACAAAGGTTGGAAAAGCTTGAACGAAGCGTTACAAAGCATAGTGACACTTAGAGAGATAGCGAAATCAGTTTGATGCCTTGATTTAAGTCATACGTACACATACACACGCACACACAAAAAGACACACGCGCGCACACAATAATTAAAGCTATTGTTGTCTGAAAAACAGACGAATGTGTATTTGAACGCCGCAGATAAATTAACAGCAACGATTTGTATTTCTGTCTATTCTTTGGTCGATCGGAACACGGCCCGGATCATCCTGCTGTTCCTTACCATGAGTCTTTTCGAGTATTGCTTCTGCCAGTTCGTTGAATGCACGATCAATGTTGATGTTTGCCTTTGCCGATGTCTCTAAAAATCTGATCCCGTGTTCACGTGCAATCTGAAAATTTTTTAATTCCAAATGTCAACTTTTTTTCTACCAATCAATTGCCACATCTAATTTTATGAATGCGGTCAAAGAAAAGCTATGAAAACCATTCTTTATTTTAAAACAATTTGTCAAAATTGTTCATTCACTTTGTTTCTTATTGAATTGTAAAAACATAGATAAATTAAGCTTAGGAATGAAAGACAAAAATTGTATGATTTAACAGAAGGAGAAAACAATTATTGTTGAAGACCGATGTAAAAATCAAAATTGACTCCAGTTGAACCGAACTAAGTGATGCGATGAATGAGAGCGAGGAATGGCGCTTGATGTTCTACCAATGGCACTTTATACCTGAGGAACAACGACGATCCGTCCAGGGAATGCCTGCTTTTATAAGAAACGCACTCAGACCTCGCCTCGCTCTATTATAGTACTCAAACTCCCAGAATTAATTGAGCGCAATTAAAGTAATATTGTACAGATTTCAACAATTGCGATCAAGTTTCTTTTCGTTTTATTGTTTTGATTTGTGGGGTTTTTTAAATCAAGTTTTATCTTTTGGTTTCGACTGGGAACTACTTACTGCCTCTCCTTTCTCAGTAGGAACACATCGTTTATCTTCCATGTCACTTTTGTTCCCTACAATCATTTTCTCCACGTCTTCGTTTGCGTGCTGAAACAATATCAAATGTTGATTGATTGAATTTTTTACATTCATTTTTTACTCATTGAATTTGAATGTAATAGGTTTTTACGTACTTCGTCTATATTTCTTAACCATTTGACTATGTTCTCAAATGTTTTCTCATTAGTGATGTCGTAAACTAGGATAATGCCCATGGCACCTCTGTAGTAGGACGTAGTGATGGTGTGAAATCTTTCTTGACCTGCGGTATCCCTGAAATTAATGAACTAGTTCAAAACCTCGATCGTTTTTTTATTGATATCGAAAAAGTGTATTTAGAATAGTTTAATGTTGAAAACAAAATTAAAAGAAGCGTAAATTTTCAAGTACGTCACAAGTACTTTATTAGAACTATTGAAACAATGCCAACTTATGATTGATATTTAATTGAACGGAATTCAACTCGACTCTAATAACCATTTAAATACTGCAAAAACATTGGATTGAAAAAAAAACATTTTTTTAACAACAGTTATTTTAATATAAGAACAAAAAAATTGTCGGTTCAAAGCTCGAATCATGACAGAACCAATGTTGCAATTAAATGAAGGATACTCACCATATTTGGAGTTTGATTTTTTTGCCTCTTAATTCTACGGTTTTTATTTTGAAGTCAATTCCTAAAACCAAAGAATAAATTATTTAGAAGAAATCAAATTACAATTTCAAATTTTGATTTGATGTAATTCTACAAAATATTTTTTTATAATGAAAAGATAAAAAAGCGTTTAAAAAATTTCAACTAAAATCGCAGTACATTATTGAATGATTAATATCTACGTCAACAAGAAGAGTTCAAAGATTAAGTTAAAAGAGGATTCTATTTTGGTGTCTATTTACCTATGGTTGAAATGAACGTTGTCGAAAAGGCGTCATCAGAGAACCGGAATAAGATGCAAGTTTTACCGACGCCGGAGTCGCCGATGAGCAGAAGTTTGAAGAGAAGATCATATGTTTTCTTGGCCATTGTTCTGAAGAGCGAGTTTATCTTTTTCTTGGTGCTCGCGAAGGAAACTCAACGTTTGATAAAAAAGCTCAGTTCCGGGATTCGTATCGTAATTGAGAAAAGTAACTCAAACTTGTCTTGTTGGGTAAACTTGCTAGTCACTGCGTAGTCAACTGACGATTGACTTAATTCTTTCAACTCGAGCGATCGGCTTTGCCAGCAACCCCGAAAATTTCCGATAACGAGTAGATGGATGACTCAAGAATAGCACACACAATAATATCTTGATTGTTCACTCTCTCAAAGCAAGCACTATAAATAGTCGCGAATTCATACCCGTACCAACTAGTCCGGCTTGTGAACTCAGCTTTAAGGAAATTGTTAAAAAAACCGTTTAAGACTTTTTCAACACTTAGAACCGCACAAGTAATATTTCTTTTTTACGTAAAAAATAATTATCACATTTTTAATCTTAAATAGTATTTTCTATCCACAGTTTTGAAATTTACAGTTTAGGCTCCGTTCATAACCTCAAACTTTTTTGAGCAATTTGACATATCAACATTAAGGTTAGGTTAGGACCTCCTTGACGTGGGAGAAGAAAGTATCAACAAAAAGTGGAATTGCGAATTGAATAAATATCAATGCCAACTAGCTTGGTTGACAGTTCTTTGACAGTTTAACAGTCTTCAAAGAAAATTACAAACCAACATCATACCTGAACCTTAAAATTTGAATTTTAATCATGAATATTTTACCAAAAAAACGGTGAGTTGAACAAATAATAACAGTATTGTTTATTTTGTCAAAAAACTTGTTGTTTACAAACATTCTTTGTGTTTCAGATGGCATGTGAGGACGAAAGAAAACATAGCTCGAGTACGTCGAGACGAAGCACAAGCAGCACAGGAAGAGAAAGATAAACAAATTCGCATCCAAAAAGCTGTAATTATTGTCATAGGTTATGTTTATTAAATATTTTATTTTTGTTATGATTTTAACTCGTTTAATTTCACTTTCAGGAGACTGAAGCTAGGATCAATTTTTTAAGAAATAAAGCAAGACAAAACTATGATGGTCGCGAAGAACCTTCAGAATCAACTTCAAAAAGTGAGAAACTGGAACACGTTAATTTTTTCAGCGAGTTGGAGGAAAAGGGAACTAGCGTAGCTGTAAAAAAGACTAATAAAGAGCACGACAAGGAATTGAAGGAGGAAAAGGAAAAGTATGAGAAGCAGATTGGATATCTGACTTATTTGGGACAGGATACGAACGAGGCGACTGGAAAAGTTAACTGGTACAATGAGATGCCAAAACGCTTGACGGACGAGGATCCTAAAATTGAAGTTCAGCTTGACAAGAAGAAAGTTCATGATCCTTTGTATTTGGTACAAAAGTTTTTACCAAAAACTGATAAGTCCAAATCAGAATCGAGGACTGAAAAAAGAAAAGAGAAAACAAAAAATAAGGACGATGATCACCTACATATGATTTTGCACAAGAAGCATAAAAAGTCGAAGAAGAAACGAAAGGAGAAAAACAAAGTTGAAAAGAAAATTGATATTAATAAATTGAGGGAAGAACGGCTGTTGCGAGAACAAGCTGAAAAATTGAGGACGCAAAAGTTGTTGGCTGAGTTGCGAGGCGAAACGATTCCTGTAAAAGAGGAACCTAAACCAACCATTTATCAAAAATACAACAATCAATTCTTCCCGGAATTGGCTAGACAGAATCAAATACGACATTCGAAATAGTCAAGCTATGTTTATGAATTTGTAATATAAAAATTGATAAGTTGTGATGTAAATAGTTTTCATAAGTTCACTGAATAAAAAGTATTTTTATTTGAAACTTTCTTTTTGAAATTCCAATCGATAGAGTTACTTTTTTATTAGAGACTAAGTTTAATGCTGTTTGAACTTAAACTTTTGGATGTGGATCAATATTTTGAACAAAATAATACTGCGCGCGTGTTGTTGCATAGTTTGTAAGGAAAATTATAGAGGGCGCAGGAACGGGATGCGTCATCCCAACATTGTACCCAACCCAACCAGCTGTCAATCATCGATTGTTAAGAAATTGTAATACTTTATTTTCATCGCGACCTGAGTTTTTAACAAAACTCAACGCAACATCACCGGATTGCAATCGCTGCAAATTGCAGTTAGATTATAATAAAAATGGTACGATCTAGGCTTAGGTCCAGCGCACTCGCACTTTTAATACTTTTTTGCACTTCAATCCAGTCGTCCTGACCAAAGTGAAACGATTCCAACTAACAAACAACTCGTTTTGTTAATGTTTACATAATGTTTCCGGATCGATATTAACTCTAAATTGCACCGAAGCACCTTGTGTCGGTCACCTGTGGCTCAATCGTCGATTGTTTAGTTATTTTTTGTACTGTCACTGGTTGTTTTTTTTTTACTTTGCTTCTTGACTTTGACGTTTCGATAAATTTGTCATTCCAGTTTGATGTTTTCCCAAGTGAAAACGAGTTCGGGTACTTATACAAATTGGCGTGTTATGTTTGTGTGTATGTGTGTGTTTTGTTCATTTTTAATGCCTCGAACTTGGTTCTAAGTGAGTGAGTAAATTTACTGATTCGTTTGTCGTGTTTTTTTGATAGCCTCAGACAAATAACAATGAGGCAAACATCTCTGAGGCTGCTGTTTCTGGTTTGACCGTGGCTCTACCTGAAGAAAACAGGGACGTTGGATATTCTGGAGCAGCGGCTATGCAGATTTCACCAACAATGAGTTCGGTGAGTAATTTAAACGCCACAACAACAAAATTGAATTTTGTTCAATTGAGTTTTTTGCACAAAATTTTGCAAAATTTTGCAAATTTGCAAAGTTTTAAAATAAAATAACGAAATGAATTTCAGCTTGATTCCGAAATTCCGCCACCCAAGGCGGACTTTTCTGCACCGCCTCCATATGAAGTTGCTACAAAATTACCAAGTTATGAGGAGGTCCAGAGAGAAAAAACGCTCCAGGGAGAACCTATGCCAATTCCACAATCCCAATTGCACCTGGTAAATGTTTTATTTTCAATAGTCTTAACTTGTTACCAGTTTAATTAAACCTGTTTACATTTAGCAAACTTTTTACTGACAAAAAATGAAATGTGTCTTTTAGCCTGGAAATATGAGAAATGGCCAACAACCGTTGACAATACTGGCTATTGACACTGACGGGGTCGAAGGAGACTCTGAAAGTCGAATGCTTGGAACAGATTTCATGTTCTTCACAGGATTTTTAAGTAATTATCACATTTTGAATTTATAATAATATTTTACATTAAACGAATTAAATTAGTTGTCCGGAGGGGGAAACTGCTTGGTCCTACTTGAAAGGTCACAAGCAAGTTCACGTTGAAGAAAACGTCTAAAACTTTATAAAAAAAATTTCGCTGTTGCCGTGTCGTCAGTCACGTTTGATGTTAATCACGTGTAATTCACATGTGATTCATATGGGAATTAATTATTTATTTATATTAATCAATTATTTAAACTTTTCTCTCGGGAAAAAAAACTTTACAATATGGCTATCGTATTTTGTACATTCATGTTTTTTTAAAACCTCCTTTGAAACCTTTTTTTTTTTTTGAAAAACTATAAGTAATTGAAATTTCAAGCTCATGCGAACAATATGGTTTTAAATAATAAACTATGTTAATTTAATCAATCTAAAGATTAAAAAGTTTGACTGATTAACAAAAATTTGTTGAAAAATTTTCATTCGCTTATGTTCTTTTAATTTAAAGTAAAAGCGATGCATTCATTACAAGTTAAGTTGAAGTATAAAATCACGAAAATCATAATGTAGAATGAATAAACTTATAAACAATTTTTTAACAAGTTAAAATTAATATCCAAAACAAAACTAGTCGCGACTACAATTGTCTAGACTTCCCCAAAACACCCTTGGAGCGTCTGACGGACAGTTGATAATCAACTGACTGCGATCTGTAGCGAAATGGTCACGAAGCCCAGAAAAGAGCTATATTTTGTGTAAAAAATGCATCTTTATCGACCAAACTACTTTATTATATCAAACTATTCTAAATATTCTATTGTTATTATCATTATTATAAAAACAGAAAATTCACATACAGAAATGAAACAAAATATGCATCTGTTGAATTTAGTTCGAAAAAATTAATTAATTTATAACGGTTCAATATTCAAAAATTGCAAATCAAAAAAAATGGCAAATCAAAAATGTTATTTTCGTCTGATTCATTTTATTCCCACAGTAAATTTTGAATGGTCCTATGATCATTGTATCTTTTTCAAGGCCCGCGTTACAGGGCCTCAGTCTCTAAGTTTCGTCATCCTATCTTCGAACGAACCTGGTGCTTGTACGATACCAACGTAAAACCAAGTTGGTAAAGGTTTCTTTCTTATTAAGGTGGTCATACAAACGAAGCAACAGATTGGAAAATAATAATTTTGATCATAACTTTTTGCCCATATTTGTATGATTCGAAAGATATTAATCAATTTATTCCGATTTAACAATGTTGAAAGCATATCTTAAAATTGAATTGATTTGATTGAAATTGCAGCGAATGAAAACTCGAAAGAAATCTTTTAAGAAGAAGTTGTATTCTGAAATATATGAAAAATATCACCTAAACTTCAACACGAATGAAAAAAAATAAGAAGCCGATAAAAAATTAATAACTTTAACATAACATATAATAATACTAAAAAAATGCCATGTAATGCGCAATTCAGCGATTTAAAAAATATTACTTACATTACTGGATCTACTGCGGCTGCGGATTTAATGGCGTCACATGATCACACGCGTATTCGATGGTGTCCCGAGACCTATTGCGCACTCGTACTCGATTGTGGCACGGGATCTATTGCGCACGCGTACTCGTTGGTGTCGCGGGATCTATTGCGCACGCGTATCCAGTGACGTCACAGATCTACTACGAATGCGCACTCGCACGCGCACTATTGGCGTTGCAGGGTGTACTGCACGTCGGCATCCGTCGACGTCACAGGATATACTGTAGAAATAAACGGATCTTATGGCGCGTTTGATGCTATGACTAAAAATTTATAATATTTAAAAGTTGAAGTTTGTTTAACGCATAGTGTTCTGAAATTAAGCGCCCATCGGGCACGCTTTGCACCTTGTAATAATAAATCACAAAATTTCAAAATTATACTTTGCACAAGGAAATTCAAGCAATTCGAAGCTGTCATAAAAGCACGCTAAATATACAACTCAAAAACTTTGAATAGGTCTTATTTATTTATACATTATATTTTATTTATATATCTCTCATTTAAAAAAGGCTCAATCACTGTATAAAATGAATAGTGTTGAGAAATTATGAAAAATATGTACAATTTGTATGTTCGAAAACAAACTAAAAATAATTAAACAAAATTGAACTTTTTTCAGTTGCTTTTCTTTTCAACTGGATTGGATTCCTACTTTTAATGTGTTTCTGTCACACTATTGCATCGCGATATGGCGCACTCGCTGGTTTCGGACTCTCCTTAACCAAATGGACTTTGATTCTTAAACATTCCACTGAAATATCCTCCCGTGAAAACACCTGGCCTTGGTGGGTCATTATGGCCTTCGGTAAATAATTTCATCTTTCTTATTTTTCTTCGACATAAATATACTTAATAAAAAATGAAATACTGACAATTGTATGTGTTTCAGGTGTACTGATATGCGTTCGTGCCATTATTCAATATTTGAACATAAAACGCGGCTGGAGATTATTGTCTGGTAGCGCTCAAGAACGTCTATTGTTTTTTTACTGAAAAAACTTGACTACGATTCAGATATAATCTTCTTTGAATGAAAACTGTATCTTTTCAATTTTATTTTGTAAGCGAGGAGACAAATTTTGTTTTTAAGAGAAATTCAGTTGCGCGATTCAAAATGTACTGACGATGAATCAATTATTTTTATGCGTCCTTTTACAATTTCATTTTATTGACCCAGACAATTGGCTATTTGTAAATCGATTATCACGTCCAGTATCAAAAGCTTCAGACGAGAATGAACAAACGTCTTTGTTTCCATAAATTGTATCGCATTCTAGATTAATTATTATTTATGTTATTATGTTAATCATGTATTCCAATGTACAGAACTGTAGTTATATATTGTTATAATCTCTTCACAAGTTAGAAAGAAACACGATCGGGTGCTATTCAAATACTGACAATTTTGTTATGATAAAGTAAAATTAAAACGAGTTTATAAATGTCAAGCAATATTCGAGAGTGTAAATTGTAACTTGTTTGCATGTTTCTGTCGTCATCCAAAGTGTTATGAATTGTATCCTATTGTTTGTACATCTGCATTGTTTGTTTGAACAATCAAGATGAGATATTAATAATAGAAACTAAAAATTGTAAAGTAAAATACAAAAATAAACCTAATCGATCTTTAGTTTTGGTAGTTTAACAGAGATAAGAGACAAATAGAAAAATAAAAGAAACTGCTTGACAAATTTTGTGCAATTGAATGTGCGTGTATGAATATTAAGATCATACTATTTTTTAAAAAAAAGATTAATCTAGGTTTGTAATTATTTGTTATTGGTCGAGTTTTCAAGTACAAGTAGTACATGCAATACAAACGTGAACATTTCGTGAAATTCAATTTTACATGTTACCACTACACCATGGATTAGTGTTGCTTCGGGCAACTCTATCTTGTGCATTTTTAATTTTACAATGCGTAATCACGATCTCTCCACAAGAAAAGCTTAGTTGGGGTTTCAACCGTAAATGATTTATAGAAAATAACATTGTATCGATTCATAAAAAATAAACTGAAATACCAAACACTTGTTTTTATCACATCAAAATACTATTCTTTATTCATAGACGTCCTTTTTCTGTATGTACAAAATATAAAAATAATCACTGTGCCTTTGACATGTCGTATAAATTCATTTAAAAAACAAAACAATGAAACACTTAAAGCGTAAACTTTCATCAGCAAAATTTCTGTTACTTAAACATTCTCTTAAAAGTTGCCTTCTCCACTGCTAAATAATTTTGCATCTTCTGTTTCACCTTGTCAATTTCGTGGATGATGTCTTTGTTGTTTGGACATAAATAATTAGCTCGTTTAAAATCTGATAGTCCCAGTTGGTACTCGTTCAGGCCCATGTGGGCTTGGCCTCTTCTGAAAAGTGCTTTGTTGTTTGATGGATCCAATGATAAAATCTGAAATGATTTTTAAACAGATCAAAATTGTGTTTTTAACTATTAACTTTCAAAAATATTTTGAATTTCGAACTGAATTACTTCATTGCAAAGATTGAGAGCTTCCCGGTGTTTTCCCTCTTTCAGTTTGACAGCCGCCAAGTTGGACAAGATCGCAACCTGAACTTCCTTCTTCAATGAAACATCTAAATTTTCAGACATCTTATGATTTATCATCCAGTTGTAATAACGCAGCGCCTTGTCGTACTTTCTTCGAGCATCCAAATAATTTTTATGCATAAAATACTTGTTACCAGAGTCCTTTATCCTTTTTATCACCAGCAAAAGATAGTCACACTGAAACCAAATTTTGCACAGATCTCATCAGTCTAGCTCAAAGTTTCAAATGAAAATGTTGGATTGAAAATTTCAATTTTTTACTGTTAAATTTTCCCCTTTTAAAGAATCTTCCCAGTCTTCTGGCCAGGCTGGATAGATATCTTCTGAACCGTCGTTTTCCGCCATTCCCCAGTCTTCGCCTCTTTTCAGTTCTCCGCAATTTACTATTTCGAGCCTCTAAACAAACAATTTTCATTGTTATTATATAAAAAATAGTCCTAACGAAACAATTACGAAGTAAACAGGTCAAACTAATTCTAAATAATTTACCTGCAATGGTTTGTCATTGACGGACAACACTTTGTTAAGTTCCTGGACAGCGCCCATACCTTTGATTACTTTGCCAAAGACTACATTGGTATTATCTAAATGAGAACATGGAACAGTTGTGATTATGAATTGGGAACTGTTACTATTCGGCTGGCCTGCATTTACCATGCTCAACAACCCGCCCGTGTCATGACGGATGGTGAAATTTTCGTCGTCAAATGTTGCCCCGTAAATGCTTTCACCTCCACTTCCATCAAAATTGATAATGTCACCGCCTTGTATCATAAACTGTGGGATAACTGAAGACAAAAATCAAATCACAAAAGTTGAATTATTTTTTTTTTTTTTTGATTTTTTGCAAATTGTAAACAAAACTTAGAAAAATGTTACCTTTATGAAATACAGATCCTTTGTACCACAATTTTTTGCCTTTTTTGCCAACTCCTTTTTCGCCGGTGCATAAAGCGCGAAAATTTTCGACCGTCCTTGGGACGATGTTCTTAAACAGCTCAATAATGATTCGTCCCACTGAGAATAAAGAACATGACAATTCAGCAGTTATACAAAAATTTTAATTATTATTATTCTGAGGTGTTTTTTTTTAATTACCGGATTGAACTTTAAATTGAAACAATGGTTTGAATTGTGTATAACCTCATATTGAAAACTGACCTTTTTCTTTGCCAATTGCGACGTCTAAGAAAACAATTGGATTTTGCAAATTGTTGTTATCAGGTTGATCTTCGAGTTGACGTTTCATGACTGTTTGGGGAGTTTGTACAAAGTTATAAGTCAGCAGTTGTGAATCGAAAGGACATTTAGGAGCGGTTTTCCATTGATATAAAATTCGCAGAGATGTATATCTATATACATATATAAACATGAAAGCGCGACATCTTTTGGGTAGTTGTGCTGTTTGAAGTTGTAAATACGTCACATAGATAGTTATTCAAAAGTGAGATCCATGGTACAGATTCCAAATTTTATATTAAAATAAGAGAAAATTTGCATAAATTGTTTGAGATAATTATTCAAAAGTTGTATTTTATACAACTAAGGGATGTGAAAATTAAGGTACAATAATAATAAAATCCAAAACTCATTTAAAATATAATTTTTATTTTGTGATACAATATAAAATATATTATAAATTTAAAGAAGATATTAAAGGACATAATAAATACATTTTTGCAAAAAATGTGTTCAAAAATTGTGTAGTGTAATATATGCAAACAATCAATTCTAAGTGAACAGAAAATAAATCCAAACTTCAATATAATAGTATGTTACGCTACAAGGGAGAGAAACAAGCGTTTATTCCGCGGGTGTAGTCGAGTGTTGGTCACTTCTCCTGAGGTTTAAACGCTTGTATCTCCCATGTGGCATATATATTTTTTTTCATAACAAGTTCATCAAAGACGGCTAACCTCTCCGATTTGTCGGGACGGAAACACTGTTTTATTCCCAAGGTGCGGTTTATTCCCTGTTATTATGGTTGTTACCATGGTAACAGGGAATGAACCGCGTCTTGGGAATAAAACAGTGTTTCTCTCCCGACAAATCAGGGAGAAGTTGGCTGTTTTTGATGCACGTGTTATGAAAATTACTTTAAAACTGAGTTTAAGTAGTTTAATAGTAATAACTTAAATAATCTTTGTTAAAAGATTATTAATTTATAGAAACTATCAAAGACAAAGTATAAGCAAACAATTTGCAAAAAATCAAGTATTTCAAGTCAATCTTAAAATCTACTAGTATATAAATATATCATAAACTATTACAAACAACAGTCATGTGTACTATAAATAATAAAATATTTAGAGCTAAATTCTTAAGCCGGTTTCCAAACGCTCGAGTGTATTGCAAAAGTAATATTACTTTTGCCTATTTCTTCTGGACCTAATCTTTCTGATTTCTTTTTGAGAGATCCCTGTTCCGAATGTGATCTTGAAGTAGAGTCCGCGACCAAACTCAATGGCGCTCTCCATCTGCATGACTTTAAATTTCACCCAGTCGTGCATCCACATCTTCTTCTCTGTTTTTTCCACTTGATAGTCTCTCAGCTGTTCCATCGCAATGAGCACGTTGCCAGTTAGAAATTCCCTCGACTGTACAATCTCTCTTGATAAGGGATGTTCTGGAACTTGAGCAAACACCGACAAAAGCTCTTTTTTACTGTACATCTGTTCCAACAGAGCGTCAGCATGATAATCCACATAGTCCAGAAGGTATCCTTTATTCATGAAGTTCCTCAAATGAACGCCCTTTGGACTCCTGTCATCCTTTTCGTTGAAGCCCTGATAGACATTGACCATAACGCTCAACATTCCACAAAGCTCGAAGTTGTTCATGGCGTCGATTTCCTGAAAGTATGCAAGGTTGACGAGTCTCGTCCAGTACAAACTGATTGGTTTGTCACTGTACTCCTTCCTGAAACTTTTGATCATTGCCCAAGAATCGATAGTACAGGGGAATGTGGTTAAACTAATCAAGTCATCCTCAGTGTACGAATTGGCAATTTTGCTGTCTCTAAAAAGAGCTCCGGCCTCGTTTACGAACCGCATTGTCTCCATCCCAAAGTACTCCGTGTGACAAAGAACAGCCGCTCGCAAAAAATGCAGCTCCGGATCATGATTGGTCGACAGGTCCACGTAGAGAGAAATAATTTTCGTGAACATCTTACCGAATTTGACATTAACCTTGTCAGCTTTTTGGACGTAGATCTTGCGATTGAGAAGCTTGAAAGCATCGTGACACGGATTGCAGTAAGTCTTCAGCTGGCTCATACTTTTGAAAGTTTCGCTGAACCTCGTCTTGGACATGGCACAAAACATTTGGTTCAGAGACTTGATGATGCAGCGAAGTAATGTCATGGCTAAGAAACCAGCAGCTCTTCTGATCGCGATGGATGGTTTGGACGGTGCGAGATGCTGCAACACTTCCTGCTGAAATTTTTCTTGGTCTTCTGGTTTGTACTTGGTGAAGCGCTGGTCCATGCAGGGATTATCGACCAGTTTGGGGAACCGCATGCTGGTGAGCCGGCCAGTAGTGAACTTCAATAGTTTAGCGGGCGTCTTGTAGTCGGGAATTTTAAAAATGGTTTTTTGACTGGCGCTCGAGAAGTAACTTTCAGGAAACAAGTCCATGTTAGCATGAACGACAGGAATTAGAGTTACTGTGGCAAAGAGGAGATCCACAACGTTTGTGTTGTTTTCGATGCTTCCATCGAAATAAAACCGAAAAAAATTGTAAAGAATGTCGCGAGCGCTGACGTTTTTGGGCAGCTTCGGGAACGCATCTTCTTTGTTGAGATTTTTCAACAGCTCGTCTGACCATTTTGGCAAGATGGGCGGGATCTCCTCAATGACTTGCACGTGGTTTTGCTGTTTTTTTTCTTTCGGCTTTTGTACCATTTTGTTCTGTAAAGTAAACATTTTAAAATGAAAAAAAGGAATTAAAAAATATGACGAGTTTTTAATCGATTGGTTTTGTTCGTTTTTTAATGAAATTTTAATTTTTGTACTTTAAGTGCAGTATTGTTATTAAAATAATTCTTTGATCGTGTTTATCTTTCTTCCAATGCTGTAAGCCGATACTGGTCTGTCTTTTATATTGCTATAGGCTTATCAAGTTGAAACGTGATTTGTTGTTTGCCGTTTGGATAGGTGCTTACGAATTCTTTAGGCAAAAAATCATTCTTTTTGAGAATAAACTTTTTAATCAATGTAAAGCTTTGTTAAAAATCAACGATTGAACGAACTGACTAAATTTTACAAAGATTAAAGTTCTGGAAATGAAAATATCTAAAAAATATGGAGACGCAGTTCATGTAAATTTCCTGGAATTCGCATTTATTTTTAGATTTGAATTAAGAGAAAAAAAACTGCTTAGTTTACAAAAACTACTCAAGGTCATAGGAACACTACACTAATTTGTTTGCAAAATTATACATGCCAAAATTATACATTTCCTTTTTAATTATTCAACTAATTAGCTTCCGTGTTTAGATTGTAAAATAAAAAACAAAAACAAAACTCTGCATGACCCCTTTGACCCCGACTCATTTTCGTGAACAAAAACTATTCGGTTATTCGGAACGATTATAAAAGAAAAAATGTTGATTAAAATTTGATGCGTCGCAACAAACGATTTAACGACCGGATAAATGAAAATATGTCGGACTTTTTAACAATTGCTAGAAACTGTTAAATTTTATTAGTTAAGTGTTAGAAGACAAACTTACCTTTTTCTGAAATCAACTTATTTCTTGTTTCTACAGGTTTCAACACGAAAAATTTGACGACTTTCCTTATAAAAGATGTCTTCAAGACTGTTATATCGATCACTCACAAAGGAAATCACCGGCCTTTCTGATTTCAAGAGCCACAAGAGCTTTCTTTGAAATACTGACCTCTACATCGCGTCTGATCGAACCGCCAGATGGTGCCGCTGTTCTGTTCAAAACTTTTAAAGCAATTCTTGTCTATGTTCACCGGCGATCTCCGGTATTTCTCTTTTAAAACAAACAGATAAACAAATTTGATTTGCTTAGATAACAATTAATCACACATCTGAAACTGCAAAACATTTGAGATAAAAAAACAAATAAACTCATAGCAAAAATACTGCATCATTGATTAATATATTTTACAAGACAAAAAAATGCTGCTTAAAGTGGGTGTGATATAAAGGTTAAAAAAATTGTGCAAAAAATTAGCTATAAAGAGTATCGAACATATCAAAAAACCGACATCCTCAATTGTGTTATCGCAAAAACGTTTATTTTTTTTTCTATTTAGTCGTACAATTTTTGCGCAATATTTCGTGGTTTATCTTACAAATTTCATGTACAAAAATTAACCGAAACTTTCAATTCAACCTTCAACGGTTGAAATTTCGATAAGCTCCGAATTTATTACAAGGTTTAATTTAGTGATGAGTTCGGAGAAAAATGAATGATGTCATTGCGAATTGTTGATCCGCTCGGCGCTTTCCGCCGCTATTCGAAAACAACTCGAGCGCGCTCGGACAAGATCGGGCATACTCGGAAGCGCCCGAGAATGATACACCACGAAGCAAAGTGGCCGCTAGTCAAAGGTGTTTCCTAGCGCGTTATGAGTCATCGTCTATAGTTTCAGCCACTAGTTTCACGTGTACCCAACTGACCGATTATTCCAGTTTGTTGTTATTGTTGTCGATAACTGGACAATTTCGTCAAAACCCATCAAGGAGAACCAACACAAACGCTCAGGTCAGTCGAGATGTGACACGCCTAATCAATCATATTTATTTATCTCAACTTTCAATGTGAAAAAAAAATAATTTCGCTGCTCTTATTGTTTTCGAATTTTACATCAGCTTGTGCAATAACATAATTGAACATAATTGTTATTTTAGAAACAAACAGGGGCGACGAAAGGAGACGAGTTGAAGCATATAGAACTTGCTGGAAAAGTATAACATGAAACTTGAAGTACCAGATACCGTGTACGACAGCTCGAGCATTTCCAGTGACAGTGGTATGTCACAAAGCTCCAGAGTCAGCCATGATTTTTTACCAAATGTTGCTAATTCACCAAACTCATTCAAATATGTAAGTACTTACAAACAAACAGCAAACTTTCAAAAGATTATAAATTTTTCGTTTCAAAATGTTATTTGTTTGATCAAAAACTCTGTGTTTCAAATTGTTGATAAAAATTTGATCCCACTATGAAAAGAAAATATTTGCAAAAACTTTGATAAGGTTTGCAAAATAATGCGAATGTGTGATTCCAAGCCAGGGGACAAAGTTCAGCACGAGTTATGTGTTTTTTGGTGGTTGGCAAATTACATACTCCCTAAACGCACGAAAGAGACAGCGGTATTTGCTATTATTGATTTAGCATTATTTTCGAAACAGCTGTTTCTTACCATGGAACCCGTACAAAACATGCGAAACTTATCTGATTGCGCTCTCGTGCGTAACGCAACGGCAAATTAAATATTCCTGTTATTAAGCTTGCACTTTTGGCATGGCACTCCGGTTTTCATCAATCTGATTGTATTTTGTAATACATCATAGCAATCTGATCGAAACAATAATTGTATCAGTTAGAATGCAGTGTCCAATCAGCGTTTTGCAAGAGAAAACAATAATTATCATTTTTCTTTTTTCTTGTTTTAGTCCTCTTATTTACTTTTTCGTTTGCCTCTGTTGTTTCTGCAAAGCAGCAGATTTTTTCCAAGCAAAAATATAGGTTGAGGCTAAGATATTGTCTGAAATTATAATTGTAATAGCGAAACAAAAATTGGATCTCGGTGTTGTTATCAGTGTCTTTCATGGCTTTGCCAACGAAATACCAAACAAGTACGCGCATATTTAATCGCATGCACGTTTTATTGTTTAAACACGTGCATCGAGCCATGCTCAACTCGCCACAAAGGATAAACTTTTGTGACTCATGGGCAACGTTCGCACCAGACTCCGAACTTCGAAACCGCAATTATTGTTTTCTCACAATCCTCTCTCGAGTTATGCGAATTCAACAGTTCTCAATCCAAACGACATTCCTCCTATTTCAATATTCTTTTCTAACACACTTTCAATCTACTTTTATTCAATTCTTACATTCTCAATTTCAGTTTCGATACAATTCTAAACTTAAACACAAATTTAAACATCAATTCAATTTCTTAAAACAAACAAAAAAAAGAAAAAAAAACCATTAAACTTAATAATTTGTTTTAAAGATAAAAAAAATGTTTGACATGAAAACCCACGCGGTGAGGCCGAAAATCATAAAATTGCAGGGTGGCCTAAAGTTGTAGGCGGCCTCGAGGTTGGTCGTACCGACAGAGAGAGATGCAAATCCGCACGATCTGACTGGTACAAAGTGCGGTGGTGGGGCAGTCGTCTACTGGGATGGCCGCTCGTTCACTTGCGCGCCTTACTTTTGAACAGTTGTTGGGTGAGAGCCGTGCGATAATAACGCGAGTTGCTCCCGATCGGTTGCACTCGTCCGGAGTTGTTATTTTTGTTATTCTATTCTCTGCATTCATCAGGGTGACTTAATGCGTGATAAGTGCCAATTGTGATAATCAAACTTTGTACAAACGGATATACCATGTCTCAACGTGTCCCGAGCGCCGGCGCCGCCGTTGCTGATTTGTTCGCCAGTAGTGCTGCCCTTTACGATTATCCGGCTGATGACAATTATTACGCAGGTTTTGCCATGTACTCGCCGTACGCCACTTCGAACTCGCATGAGAAATCAACGGTAATGTCCCTTTTTTTTTGGTTGCCAATGATCTTCTGTTTTTAATAATAAACAAAACAGTCATCTTATCAGATAGAAGAAAAACAAATATTTAGACTAGGCTGCGCTCAAAAATAGATACCACTTGGTCTAAAAATATGGCTTGTTTGTATATTCCGAATTAGAATTTTTTAGCAAAACGATGGTACGTGGGAATCGAAAGTATGAGAAAAATTTGATTGCAGTGTGTGGAGGTGTTGATGTTGCTGTGTCAATTTGAGTGTCATCGGTTGGACGAAGTTTGATTGCCATTGCGTGAAGAATGCGACCGATAGCCATTGTGCTTGCAAAGATTTCTTTGTTTTATATTTAAGAACAAAGGAGCTTGGACGTTATGTTTTTGTCACCGCCAACCTGGAAGCGAGGATTTTCCGTATTCGGTGTCGTTGTTACTTATGAGAATGTTCAACTCCGGCTCGAATTTTTCAGCACAAAGGCTGATCGAAGCTGACAAGTTCGTTTCTTTCTTTAACTTTTTTTTTCATTTTTATATTTTATTATGAATTTGAAATATGATTTCTTTACGTTTTTGAAGATCAGATCAGACTTTTTTTTTAAGTTTATGAGCAATTTTTCGAAGCTGTAAATTTTGCAGGTCAATTTTATCGGACAGGACAAAAACGAATAAATCTGAGTCAAGAATTTACGACAAAACATTTTTCGAATGTTTTACATAGCTGAGACTAATATTTGTACACGTACATTAAAAGTAAAGAAAAAAAAACAGATTGGAAATCTTTATTTTGGTAATACCATTCATGAGCGATAAAAAATCCCGCGAGTCATATCCGCTGACTTGAGAATTGATAACGTTCCAACCGTAATACTGTCGTGTGGAGAGTTTTGTCCACCTGTTGATCTCCATTCGATGTTTGTAAATAAATGAAACCCACACAATCAAGTTTTCTATTAAAATATTCTTTCAAATAAAGCAAAACACACAATTGTAACAAACGATACATTTTAAATGAACTGAATCGAAAATGAGATTTACCAAATACTGGTGGACATTTTTTGGACATTTCATTTAGTCAAGCAAAATATTTGTAGATTTAAAATAGGTCGTTTAAAAACTTGACCTGGAAAGAAAAACAAATAAATAACCATTTCTTTAATGATTACAATTCAATTTAAGATGAACAACAAAAAAGGCCATAACATGAACCACATCTTTAAATTACAATTAAAAATTGATAATCTTAAAATACACATTTAAACACCAATTAGAATTAATAGATTCCACAAAGCAATTACAACGTTAATGAAAAATTTAATGTTTATAATCAGTTTTAAATATGTCGTTTTACGAAGGTGAAAAGAAGGTGTTTGTGAAAGCAGAAAGTGAATAGGGCGGGAAGAGAAGAAAGAATTGAGTGATTTAGAGTACAATCGGCGTTTACCAAGCGAAATGAAAGAAGGCGTAGAATAATAATGGTAGACGTCGCGTTATCGCACTCGTACAATAATTTCCGTAATATGATTTCCAAGCAAAAGCACAATTCGCTCGAAGGTCAATTTGAAAAAAAAAAAAAAGTTTACTTTCAGCAAACCGAGTGTTATGTAAACTAATCACAGGCTCCAAAAACTGTATCAACTGTTTTCTTTGAGCAGAGTCAAAACTTCTTCGTGTTTTTCATTTTCAATTTCAAATTTCAGACGCGAAAATTCTCAAACAAAAAGAATCGCTGATAATTCGTCACAAATTCGAGCTATGATGGTCCATTAAAATTTCCACCCAGAAAATTCCTTTCATTTCTTTTGAAATGAAATCCGCATGCGACAAACTGGAAATTCCCATAAGACATTCCGGGATTTCCCGCGCGCTTGAAAGTTCAACTTAGAGAAGGTTTCGTGATTAAAATTCGGACTTGTTCTATTTTGTTATCATTTGACAAAATCAATTCCCAAGCTTATCACTTTGAATACGACTTTGTTTATTCGTTTAGCTGAAAATTGACACTTGAAGGCCAAAATTTGAAAGATAAAATGTGGTTTGCAATCAAAGAAGAATGAATCGGGAGACTGAAAATTGTGCTGGATATAAAATTCAATTGGTGAAATGTGCTTTATGATTAGAGATAAATATAGCCGATTAGCATGAATGTTCAAGTAGTAAAGATTCGTATATAAGAAGAGTCTTTACTTAAAGCAGCAGGATGACACCTTTTGGCTTATGACCTGCTCTCACACTCATGTCTGCAACGTTAACCCTGTCTCTTGTATAAATGAAGCTCTTTAATTGTCGGGTTAACAAGCGTTAATTCTCAACTTCCTGAGAGATTTAACTATTTTCTCCTACCATTCACAGTCAATTGCAACTTTTGCTCGAATTTTTGCTCCTTCATTCTCAGTACAATTAAGTATTGCAAACTTGCAAGTCTCTCATATCCAATTTTTTCCATTCAAATTTCAAGTCAACATTTTAAATTTGGAATTGAGCCAAAGAAGAAATTAATTTGGAAAAAAAATAATGAAATGAACATTTTGCAGCCATTTTGAAAGGTCAATGAAACAAGAAGTATTTTAGTTTAATTAGCTTTGTTCTGGTTCCTGTGCGGACAAGTCAGAAAAAGAGACGGCACGGTTGAAGTGGTGACGCCTGTTGTTTGGTTGTGTTTGGTCTTATTTTTAAAATGCTTAGCTCAGATTCTGAGATTGTCGGCTGAGTCATCGTTATAACGTAGTCGATTTATGAATGAATGAAAATTGCACGCACGGCAAGCGCCTCTACCTATCTTGCTCGCTGCCAGAACTAGCTCCAAAGGTGTACACGTCATTTCTTCGTCAATCGATCTCCAGTCCCACGAATTACATAATTATTGTAATTGATAAAAACACTTATCATCCGTCAGAACACCAATCACGATATCATTTTGTTTTTCAAACTTGATCGATCTCAACACTTTTCAATATCGCTATTATTCTGTTTTGAATCATCTTGTTTGTTTGTTATCGAAAAAGCAGAACAATATTTATCAACTTAACAACATTTGTAACAATTTTTAACGAACAATTCAGTTGCAAGATTTTTTGCAGTTTTTTTATCTTTTCCTGGTACTTTATTTTCTTGGTATCTTGAAAATTTTTTTTAAACGAATTTTATCAAAAATTTGAATGATAAAAATTAAAAACAGGAATGAAAAATTGGTTTGGTCGTTGTTTAATCGAGACACAGCGGATCAAACAAGTAAGAACTTGAAATTCATAAGGGGAAAGTATTAACGCATTGACGTCACAGGACCCGACCTCGTTTCACACCAAAAGATCCTTCTTTCGTGTCTACGTCATTGCCAATTTTGCACACGTGCATTATTATGCACCTACCGTTATCGTAACGACATGTGGTTTTCCCCGATTTCTATAAGTTCCGTACACTTTAGTTTTCTATCGCTGATCTGACTCATCTGGGATGCTGATTTAATACTTCCTATTGTGCAATCTCTTCAACTTTTTTACGTTATCATCCTATTAATTATTTCCATATTTGATCCAATTTTATTCAGGTCAGTTTTAAATTTTAATTTTTTAAGTTATCAAGTAATTTTAATTTTTTGAGTTTTTTTTTCTGTTTTTGTTTTTTAAGAGAAAAGAGAAAATTTAGTATCAAATAATAGAAAGTAAAAAAATGGAAGCTGAGATTTGTGCGAGGTTGTTGATCAACTGACATAATGTTGTTGCGTGTTGGTTGCACATTCTGACTCATCGCTGCTGCATATTGCTTAGAAACGTGTTATTACACGTTTGACAGATGATCAGAATTGACAGATCAATGCACATCGCAAAGCCAAAGACCATTTTTTGGCTCAAAATCAGCACTTAATTTAGTCATAATGATTAATTCACGTCGCGGTACTTCCTTTTTCTTTTCTATTCTTCAAACAAGTTCTTGTTCTCCTTCAAATATCACACGTGCATCGCAGTATGGTTTTTCAATGTTAAACACCACTAGCAATGAAATATTAGTCCTTTTTTTTGTTGAATTTTATCATAAAAGTTTCTGCTTCAATGGAACAACGTTCTTTATCTTCGCCTTTTTCACAAAAGCCCTTATCTTTATTATTTGCTTATTTCTTCATTTCCTGTATAGGCGAGTACCTATTTCAAACGTTGTTGACATATTAACAAGGAAAAATACCTCAAATGAATATTTTTCGTCGTTAAAAAATCGTCAATTTGAAAACAGATAAGGAATATTGGTCAGAAATTGATTGTTCGTTTGAAAATGAATTATGCAAAGCGAAAAGAAAATAAGGCTGAAAGAAAATGAAAAACAAGAAGAAAAAAATTGTTCGTCATTTTGAAACAATTAAAAAGGTGGCAAAAAGGATGAGTAATAGAGGGCGATAGCCCGTTGGGCGGGAAACGGTTGGTTCGGCTTCGATTTGAACGGTGCAACGCGCGTCGGAAATGCCTTTGCGATTGCGTCATGTCTTCGAAATTCCCCGAGCGTGCTGTGACGCTTGTTTACACGCGCGTGCGCGCACAAGACGTCGGAGAAGGGAGCGCGCGCGACCAAAGCAGCGGCTAATATAACCTCGATTACGTTTTTTTTTGCTTCTTCTTCTTTACCTCAGAAAGGCGATCCTTGAGACGACGCTCCTAATAACTTCTCGTTTTTGATGTCCCACTTTTGCCAATCTAATTTTCAATTTGTTGATCTTCGTTTACGCATCCGCGTCTCTTTTTTCCATTATTTCTTTCCAGTACATTTTCCTTTTTTTGCATCAACTTGCTCAACAATGCTTAACCTTCGATCAAAATCTAACTACAATGTTGGCATTTTTATAAGATTTCATTGTTTAGAGAATGTTGTTGTAATAGTTGTTTTAAATTTAGTTTGTTTATTATTTTCGCGCCGTTTTTAAAAACGACGTTTTTCGGTTTAAAACACGATAATAACAAATTAATTTCAGCAGAATGATGTTTTCCGTTGCAAAAAACATCAATTCACAAAGAGGCTCATTTTGTTGAAGGCTAAAAAAGAAATTGATTTTTATTTTGGTTGTTTTGTCGCAATTTATTATCCTGTCAATTTCGCAAAAGTTATTTGTATATGATTTACATCAAACGAAAGTAAAAAAGTGAAGTAAAAAAATTGAAATTGAATTTTTCGATTCATATCTGAAATATTTGAAGGTTGGCGAACCTTTAAAAGGTATCCTCTTAAGATGAATATGGTAATTCGAAAGGGAGCCGAGTGGCGATAAAAGCGGAGTGAAATTAATTGTTAGACGAGAAGTTTGTTGCGTGGAGATGAAATGAAAATATTGGACTTAACACGAAATTAGCACAAAAGAGGTGGGACGAAAGAAAGAAAACAAAAGATCGAAATATTGAGGGAAGAAATAAGGCGGTTCGTTCACCTTGGCTGTGTCGCGCATCATCTTGTCGAATCGCGTCTTTGTCTCATTTCTTTTTTTCTACTTTTAAAACCACTTTCAGTCTTATCTTTTCCGTTTAGTCAACGCTACAGCTGAGGCGGGCGAAAATTTGTTTAGTTACGGCAAATAGTTTTTAAAAACTTTTTCTTTATCGCCTTTCGTCTCATCTTACAGTTTCGAATTCCTGTTGCGCTGATTATTATTTCAGATTAATGGACGAAGAATAAAAAAAATTGTTTTAAAAAATCAAACTGCGTAAAAAAATGACGTCGCAATAGACATGAAAGCGATCGACAGATTTTCAGTTCGATTGTTAGACTAAATTCCATTTTTTACATTTCAAACATATTTATTTAATCTTATTTATAACTGATAATTTTTCAGAGATAACGGTTCTATATTTAACAATGACATAGCTCAACTTTGAGAACTCCTAAAAGGTTGTATTCCAAAAACGAAACATTGAATTTTTAATCGTCTGTCAAATCGAAGTCATTGTAATAAAACGACGCAGAATGCAAAAAAAAGAACGAGATACAAACGATCTGATTATGGAAAACTGTTTTGCAACTTTTATTCAACAATTTTAAATTGAAAAAACAGACATTATTAAGTATACATAGTTGCTGCTGTCCCGGAGTTGGTTTCTTTGTTACAAAATAAAACAACACATTAATGAACAAATGACAATTTTTCATGAAAACATTTTTCATTTGTTGTTTCCATTTTTGTACTGATGAAAATAACGGCATAATAAAAAAAATGTCAAAAAAAAACCACATCAAATTAACATTTTGCAGAACAATATTAAGGTCACCTAGAGGTCATAAACTTGTGATCAGAAAAATGACTTCTCAGGATCAAGTTTGACAGTACCATACAAAGTGACAATGCAAAAACAAAAACCAAACAAACTAGGCAATCCTTTCAGAAGTTAATCGAATAAACGGAAATTTGTAAACAGTGTAAAATGGATAGTAAAGAATTAAGATAATTTTGTGTTAATAACACTTTCAGTTATGATTGGAAAAAGTGCATAATATCGTTAATTTGCACTTTGGCATGGCATTTGAGTAAAAATTTGTAGTGCGAGAACGGCTGGAGATAGCGGGCCGGGGTATGGAGGTTGTGGTGAATCGGCGTGATAGGAGTCGAAGTGAGTCAGTGTCACTCGGATCGTCGGAGCGTGCACGCGAGACGCGTGATGGTTGCGAATCCCATTGCGCGCGTATAATATCATGGCCATTGATTTTGCAAGGTCAGATCAAAGTGTCCCTCCAGTTCGCTCTCAATGTTTCTGCCTTATTAGAGAGTATCGCTCAAATATTAGATATCACAAGCGTGCTTCAAGGTGAGACTCCGCAGCGGCTCCGCAACAATTAACAATTTATTGTTTCCTTTTTTTCTATCTCCTCCTCGCAAACACTCTCGTTCCATCTCTGAATTGAAAATCGCCGAAGAAGGCGCGCCCCTGCAACAAAACAACACAATTTTTGTTACTACAAAAACTTCTCGAGCCTCTCGCAGCGATGAAGGAAAAAAAAGAAATAACAAATCAAACGCACAAAACGGAAAAGTTTGAAACGCACACGCTCTTTGAATATTAAAATGATTATCAAACCAAATTATATAACCTGGCGGTTTTGTCAACAATCTACATATTTATTTCTGTTTTCAACGACAATAAACAAAATGTCCAGTATTTTCGATTCACTTTTTGTTTTCGCCGATTTGTATCGCTTTTTATCGGTTTACTTGATAACAACGAGGAATAAGACAATAACAACAATAACAATAATAATAAGAAAAAAATGATTGAATTGGTTGAGGTAAACAATGGACAGTTGTTATATTCGTGAAGGGAAAAGTGGTACGTTGAGTATGCGATTGAAGTGTCGTGATTTCGCGTGTTTATAGTTGAATCTCGGCCACGTGTCGCGAGACAGATGGCTTCGTGATCGACGTGAGCGCGGCCGACCGGAGGGGGTAATGAACAAATACGACAGAAAACGCACTGTCGCTCGGACAAATATCCGTCTTTATTTTGCTCTCTTTGTTCTTTTCATTGACTTGTTTCAGTCGCACACTCTCCGCACGTATCTTCACTTTAAACGCTCACCTCCTTTGTTTTGCTCGCAAGGTCTCACGCGCCAACATCAGCACATACGACGACAAACTTTTTTGTCACATCTCCGTCAGTACGTCGTTTTGCACAAACATCAATCTCATACTCAAACCTAAATTTCAAACCTTCCATCATCTTCGTTAATTACCAATGTCGAAGTTATTTTTTTTTTATTTTTTTCTAGATTTTCTTTTGATAAACAATAGATGACCTTGGAAGTTTAAACATTCTAATTGAAAAACAAAGGAAAATTGAAAACTGTTATGCTAATCGTTGTGTTTTGTTTTGCACGATGTTTTTCACGCGGGATAAAAAGGTTGACGTTTGTTGAGTCAATTTTTCCCATAAATACCTTGGAAATATAGGATAAGGTCTCCATAAATGTCAACGTAACGTGTATAAAGACATAATTAAAAAGTTTCTTGCAAATATTATTTGCCTTAAATATTTGCAAAAAATGTTGTCTTGGATTTTTTTCTTTGTTCTTGTTCTGAGCAAGTTCAGCGATCAAACTTGCAATCAAAATGATTGAAGAATAAACGAGACAATAAAAGGCGGGATTAATGAGTGCATGGTTATTGAGAGCTGTAGGTGTTGGCGCGCGGATTATTTTGGTCGGCGCCGCAAGCGCGCTCGGCCCGACAGTTTTAAAGTTGCGTCTTTCGAGGACGCAACGAAAACGAACACGACGAAGACGACGTCGCTGCCACCGCTTGGCACCGACGACTAAACCGAACGACCGATTCTCTCTTCACAAATCTCGAACCTTGACAATTTGTTTTTGTTTTGTAATATAAAATACAAGAAAACTTTCCCATGTGCGCGCCTGCGTTCGACATCGCCAATGTCCTCGTCCAACTGTATGACCAACAGGTATTTCATCAACGAAATCGTCGTCCCTGCAATTAAATGACGCCGGTTTATCTCCTGCTGTGTAACGCAAATGCACCGATGCTTACCAATATCGCGCCAGTTGTGTAACATTACGCAAACATTTTTCATCTTTACTACGTTGCTTCCCCTGTCCTTATCTTTTATCCCTTGTTTGTTTTGTTTACAAAACGTTCTCACCTTCTTTTTACACTTGTTATTGTTTACATGCAATAAAGTCACGTTCTTGACATTTTTATTGTTTACATACAAGTTTTTTTATACAACAATTGGTCTTTTTTGTTTACACATAAAAGTTTTTTAAAGTATTTGACATTGTCATTGTTTGTTGTTATTTTCCTTGTCATCAATCGTTGACCTCGTTATAGTGTTATTGTTTACAAAAAGTTTTCATTGAATAAAAAACAAAACATTCCAGTACCAAAAACTAAACTTTTCTTAGAATCCGAAAACCCCACTTTAATAACTCGATTCGATGGACTTTGTCCAAATCGTAAAAACCGTTGGATTTGTGATTGTGAAGTATTTTTTTTTCTAGAGAAAAATATTTTGCGTCTAAACCGAGAGTGAAAATTTGCTATCACTTCGCGATTGAATGCAAACATGAAATGCGGCGCTGCTTATCTCTTTGTACGCGATCGTCGTAAATATCACGTCGGCTTATTTCACAATAATCGTTTGCTATTCGACCGCTACAGGCTTTTGTCCGATCAACAGCGAACTACGTACGTTAAACATAGAGAGATCCTAATGGCACTGTTTGCTTTATTAATAGATTTGACAATCCTACTTTTGTTTTCTCGTTTGGTTCCGCGCTTTTTCCGCTCGCTCATTATAAATTATAAAACTTGACGATTTTCACTCGCAGAATAAAATCGCACAATGGCGTGTTGTCTTACTTGTAACAGGATACCTGTCTGTACCAACTTGTAAATATTTAATCAACTATTGTGAACGAAATTTCAAATGTAAAAAAAACGCAATTTGAGAATCAGATTTTGCTGCAGAATTTAGATTTCTCGTTTCTCATGAATTCTTTGTTATTTTTCTACAATTTATTTTACAATTTTGTAAGCTAAATTTGAAACAAATTAGAAAACGGAATTTGAAAGAGAAAATCAAATTATAAATCGTTTTTAGTTCCAATGAAATTGTTCGATCAAATTTCCGTATCTAATAAATTTGTCAATGAACATTGAAAATGGCTTTTAATTGCGCGACTGTGAATCGTCGTGTGATATAAGTTTGGCGCAACTGAGTGGGTGAATTCCGACGATTAAACGAACGTTAGTAAATTTAACCGAGTCATTCTTATTTTAATATCCAGTGCGGATTTTCTACACAACAGCCAACTGTTTCCCGTCTCTTTCTTTCGCTCCGTGCGTCTCTCTCGCACCTCCTCTTGTCTTGTCCTTTGCAATTGAGCCATTTTATTTTGTAACAACTTTATACCGACAGATTTACAATTCTTTCTACATAAATCTTCTCTACTATTTCGCATTTTTATTTTTGGTCAAACTTTACTTCAAAACTGAGTATCAACCTCAAAGCAGAACAAAAAACCGCCAACTGACCCTGTTCATTGTTTTAAAACAAAAAAATACACAAGTAATTTTTTTCCAGGACTACCAACCTCAAGGCCTTTTTATCAAAAAAATCATATTTAAAGAAATTAAAGTACAAACTTTATACCTCGAAAATTACGAAAAAAAAAAAAAAAAACAAAAATATTTTGAAAAGGAATCACAAGTTTTGATCAGACAAACTATTGAAAACTTAGAATGTAATGTTTATCAACAAGGAAAAATGTTGAAAATGTTGGTTTTTTGTTTTACAGTTCGTCTCATTGGATGGTCTAAACAGCGGCGTGCCAACGCGAACCACTGCAACGCTAACTCCAACAACTTTACGAAGCATCGAGCAGACAGTGCTCGAGTTGACGAACGACTTGTCCTCGCACGGACGGGAGGCGGGTTTCGTGCCACCGCTGGTTGAGCCCTCGCAGCCGATCCCCGCCCAGACTCAAAACAACAGCAATCTTCAGCAACAACACGAGATCCTCTCGGACTCAAACCGCCCCAACATCCAGACCCAGCTCGTCGGGTCTGAGTCATCGCACTCGTCCATCGTGCAGCAGTCTCAGCCACAGGGCAGGAAAAACATGGGCGGACGAAGACCCGCAAGAACCGTCGGCATGTCGCCGGAAGAGGAGGAACGACGCAAAGTTAGGAGGGAAAGAAACAAGATGGCTGCTGCCAGGTGCAGACAGAGGAGGATGGATCATACTAACTCTTTGCTAGAGGTTGGAATTTTTCATTATAAATTTTGGATGAAATTTATGTTAGTGATGAAATGTAAGGTTGACGTTTGATGTTATTGTGAATTCTAGGAAACTGAAGCATTGGAGCAGAAAAAGCACAGTCTGCAAGAAGAAATCAACAGTTTGCAAAACGTGAAACTGGAATTAGAAACGCTGCTGGAGGAGCACAAATTTGTCTGCCGATTAGCATCGAGTTCGCCGCGTGAAATGAAACCGATTATTAAGTCAGAAATAGACATCTGCGAGGAGAGGAACCAGAACAACAGCAGCAACGGTAGCACAATCAGCAGCAGCAGCAGCCACGATAGCACCGGTAGCAGCAACAGTAGCAACAGCTGCGAAAAACGCAACCCCCCTATGATGAGTTTCAGGCCCAGCCGTCCAAGCTCTCTGCCTGTTGGCAACGCGGTTAACTTCAACAATAACAACAACAACAATAACACCAACAGCAACAACCATAATCGACCAAACTCACTGATGCTTTTCAACTGTGAACCAAAGGATCAGTACAAGAGCTTGGAAACGCCTACGTTTATGAAAGCGGTGCCGGAAGTTGCCGGGGTGCCGATCACAACTCCGTCCAATGGAATCCCGTTCAATTTTGACTCGCTCATGGAGGGTGGAACTGGACTAACTCCGGTTTCCACGCCGCTTGCACCTTCCTGCTCCACTCAGCAACGCAACAACAACTTAACGTCCGCCGTGGATCTGAGCTCGCCTGAGACAAATCCACCGAAACTCGTGAGTTTGTGACGCCAGGACATGACCGAGTCTGAGGACGAGTTTGATTGCGACTCCTCTGTCGATTGAACAGTTTTTTAATTCTTAATCGAACGAGTTTTGAGATCAGGAACTATTTGGAGTTCTTTTGAATTGATTCATTTTTCGTTTATTCTGCTGAGTTTGTGAAAAATGGATTGGTCTATGAAAATGTAGACGGTGGGTTGATTTGATCTGGATTGGTTAGATGTTGGGAATCCATTTGTCTGTGTTACAATTTGGCGTAAGAAATACTTATTGTTTGTTTGATCTCATTTCTTGGATTAAAGGAAAGAACTAGTTAGATGGGAGTCACCTCGGCAATTTGTTTTCGACAGTGCAATTTACAGTAACATTCTTATTTTGAATTTATTTTAATTCTATACTTTGTTTCATTCTGATTAGTTTGTTTGCTTGATTACACCCAAGTATTTTGTTGTAGTCAAACAATTGTTAGATTTAATTGCTGGTCAAAATGTCAATTAATAGATCGTAATAGTCATTGTCCAAGCTGAGACAAAAGAATTGTGTTACAAAATCGAAACAACGATCTTATCTTCACTTTCAGGTCAATGTAACTATTGTTCGCGAAACCGTGGTTGCCTTTTAACAAAATGTTTCACTTTCTATTTATCTCCATTGTATATTTTGATTATCGCGAAATTTTTGTTTTGTTTTGTACGTTTTGTGATAAGCGACCTGATAAGCTTGCTAATTCATTCAACTATCTGATTGTTACTTCGAACGGAAATATTTTGTTAAAGCACACAGTTTACACTAATTGATTCAGTGACATTTTTCTGTTTTCGTTGCCATACTCGTCCTTTTAAAGGTTCATAGTCAGGCGTGAGGACTAGAAAGAGAAATTTTCGAAATGATTTCATTGATGTTGCAATCACCTATCGGATCGTGTTCATGATTGATTACCAAGTAAACGAAAAATCAAATAAAAAAGCAATCTACTATAACTCGAAAATTTCTCATTGACTTAGAGTTTATTACCGCGTTTACCTCGTTGATGCGCGTTTTGGAATTGCGTTGTTAAATGCAACTTTAAGGGCATGCTTTGCAATTGTGACGAGGGAAAATTTAACGATTAATATATTTTTATATCTAGCATTATTATAGAAAGAAACAAAAAATAACGCGTGTAACATTTTTAATAATATATAAATAATAAGTCATTGTTTGAAATTGTATAAAAATAAAAAAAATGAGCGGTATTTTAAGTATTCACGACTGTAATAAAATTCAGTATTTTACTGAGAAGCAGCTCAGAGTCAACTTGCTCTAATCAAATTAAATTAGTGATGTTTTTTATTTCATGCTCGTTTATTTTTTCTCATCTTGTTCGAACAGCGCAAGATGAAAATAATGCTAATAAGTAAGGTTTATTTTGAAAAAATGAATTATAATGAAAATATTAAGATCACGCATACAGAATCACATTATTTATACATTTATTTAAACTATTCTTCGTATATTTGAGCTTTTGTTTTGAGTTGGAACAAATTATTGAAATTCGCAGAAAACTTTTATACAGCGTTTTATGAGAACTGCACTTAACCAGATGTTTTTACGTGCAAAATGTCTCGCACACCTCAAAACGAACGGGATCTTATATTTAAGATTTGAATGTTTCTTCAACGAACGCCCGAGATGATAAAATGTTTATACCAAGTTATATTGAAAAACAAAATAAACATTTCGAGTATTTAGGACTGATTTGCTACGATATTTAAATTTATACAAATAATTTGAAAATAAAAAATATTTGAAAATATTCGTTTCCTTTTTATACCTCCCCTCACCTTTTAGTAAAATAAATATTTATTACAATTGTGTAACAAGGTCCATTATAAGTTCCAGTATGACTGCATCGCATTTTTTCATCACCCCAAATGCTGATAGATAACAATCAACTTAGAAAATAATAGAACAAACTTAAATCAGCCTGTAAAAAACAAATGAATTTGAATTTGAAAACTGTAAACATGTTAATGTTTGTTGGTTATTACTTTTTTCCGTTGGATTTTTCGTTTTTTAACGTTCAAATTGTTCAAGTGTTAAAGTGAAAGTATCATCACAGATGTAAACAATTACAAACAAACTATCATGCTGAACTTTATTTCTCTGTTGAGCAGTGTGAATAACAATCCACTGAAATATTGGAGCGCTCAACAAAGTCTGACTGGCAGTATACGACTGGTGTTGGATCAACATTTATTGCAAAATGTAAACATGTCTCTTTGTGTAAGTTGAATTACAATTTTATTATACATTTTCGGTTTTTATTATCAAAGGTTGTGGAGATACGAAACAGAGGAACAAATTCTAGTGATAAGACGTCGGTCACCTGCCCAGCTGAGGCTGACCAGATTTTGAACATCCAGCTGCCTTTTCTTGTTTTGATAATCAAAAATAGCGAATCTTATTGTCTAATTAAATTACAGGTAAAGTAGTAAAATAAAAACGATATTTTTTTCGATTATATTAAACTGATTTTAATAGTTCAAAATAATCAATGAATTTATTGGAAAAATGTTGAATCTTAGATAATTGACAAGAACAAAAATCGGTACTACTTGTATTTGTATAACGACAAGTGCGACAAAAGAAGAGTTATCAAAGTGCCTAATTCTCAAATCGTAGAAATCAATTACGAAAAAGAATGGAACAAAATTGAGTTGAATTTACCTAAAATGATCTGGCAGTCGTTCCAAACAAACTTCGATTCGCTTCAGAGGATACAGATCTCTGGCAATTGTCGACTACGACGAGTTTATTGCATCGACAAACATTACAGCGACTTCGAGGTGTCAACGAAACTGTGTCAAAATTTTTTTGATTATTACATGATGAAGTGGGGGAACAAGAAGATAGAACGGTTTACTCAAACTGAAAAAAACAAGTGTACCACGTCAAGTAAAAAAATCTCTTTATTTCAACATTCTCAATTTACCTTTTAGTTCATATATTAATTAAAATCTGTTTAGACAACTCAGATGTCGTACCAATTGTTTATCTGAACGCCGATGATTTGAACAAGAAAACAAATCCATACTTCATAGTGCCAGAATACAACAAGTTGAAAAAAATCGAAACCAACTTTTCAAAACTCCTGAGAGCGTCTTGTCGTCACACGATTGATAACTTCTTTAACATAAGTACAAAGTCTGCCTGTTGTATGAAAAATCCGAAAATCGAGTCTCTAACAACTTCAGGCGTAGAAAAACAGAAAATCCTTCTGGCGACCATTAAATTCATAAATGACATGCAAAGCACCTACTTTGCCTTTGTAAAAGAACCTTTTATGATTCAAGACGATGCGAAAACCAAAACCAAATAAACCACTGTCCCACAAAGTTATTGCATAATTTCGTACCTTCTATCTTCATTTTTTTCTCTTACTTTTTTATTGGCTATTAATCTTTGAGAAAATAAGTTCTGATTACAACTGTGTAACCATTGAGATTCTATTTACATAATTTATAAACATTTATTTACAGTAACAAGGTGCAAAACGCGCCCGACGGGCGCTCAATTTCAAACCGCTATGTGTTTAACAAACTTTAACTATTGAATATTTTAAATTTTAAGTCATAGCATCGGATCCGTTGTTACAGTATATACTGTGACGTCATCGGATGCGGACGCGCAGTACACCCTGCAACGCCATCGAGTGCGCATTCGTAGTAGATCTAGTGACGTCACTGGATGCGCGTGCGCGATAGATTCCTCGACACCATCGAGTACGCGCATGCGCAGTAGATCCTGCAACGCCATCGAGTGAGCATTCGTAGTAGATCTAGTGACGTCGCTTGATACGCGTGCGCGATAGATCCCGCGACACCATCGAGTACGCGCATGCGCAGTAGATCCTGCAACACCACTGAGAGCGCAGTTGCAGTCGATCTCGTGACGTCGCCGGATACGCATGCGCAGTGTTCCTCATGGCGCCATTGGATACACATGTGCAGTAGATCGTGCAACGCCATCGAGAGCGCAGCTGCAGTAGATCTGGTGGCGGTACTGGATACGCGTGCGCAGTATATCGCAGGATGTCGTCGAGTACCGAGTACGCAACTGCAGATAGATCCAGTAATGTAAGTGACTTTTTTTCAATCGCTTAGTCTCTTTTTACAATCCGTTTTTATAATATATATCCTTTGATATGTTAACTTATTAATTTTTAGACGGCTTTTTATTTTGTCCATTCACGTTAAAATGGTGCTATCAAATTTTCATTTATTTCAACATTCAACTTTCATTCAAATGATTTCTCGCAAGTTTTCATTCGCTGTAATAAATTTTTTTCAATTAATCTAGTTAATTTGACACGTGCTTTCAATTTTTGTTGGTGTTTAGAGATTTGAAGTCATTCTAAATCAATTAATTTTGTTTGAACCAACATTCATTTCACAGATGCACCTAGATTTGATTCGTTTTATTTCTATATGTAATTTTTTACTTCTATAATATTATATTATATTGTTTAACCGATAACCGATAAATGTGCATCTTCTTTCATATAATAAGCACTTTTTCTGGGCTTCGTTACCATTTCGCTACAGATCGCAGTCAGTTGATTATATCAACTGTCCGTCAGACGCTCCAAGGGTGTTTTGGGAAGTCTAGACAATTGTATTCGCGAGTTTTGTTTTCGATAATAATTTTAACTTGTTAAAAAATTTGTTTATAAGTTGATTCATTTTACATAATGATTTTCGTGAGTTTATACTTCATCGTAACTTATAAAAAATAAACATAATTTCTATTGCTTTTAATTTAGATTACAAACAGCAAATGAAAAATTTTTAACAAATTTTTGATAATCAGTCAAACTTTTTTATTTTTAGATTGATTTAATTATCATAGTTTTCTTAAAACAATATTGTTCGCGTAAGCTTGAAATTTCAATTATGCTTAGTTTTTCGAAAGGTTTTTAAAAAACATGAATGTTCAAAATACTATAGCCATATTGTAAAGTTTTTTTCAAGGGAAATGTTTAATTAATTGGCTTCAAAAGATGTCTTTTTTGCTTAATTGAAAATGATATTTTTAAAATACGAGGGGGGTTCGCGCTCCGCGCGACATGTGAATTACATATGAGATTCACATGAATCGCGACTGACGTCACGGCAACAGCGATTTTTTTTATAAAAAAAATATAAAAAATATATAAATTATATATTCATTTTATTATTTTATATTTACATTTACAATACTTGTATTTATATTTACAATATAAAAAAATGATAATTTGGACTAGATTTTAAAATCCTGTTATTTTTTTGATCGCTTCACGTTCGGCGTAAGGATCCATGGCTCGATAATGGCTGAATTCCATAGTAAAAGTTGCGTTTCCAGAACACGCAATACGTAGACTAGTTGCATAGCCTAACAGTTCAGACAATGGAACATAAGCACTAACAATCTATAACAGAATAAAAACTGAATTAAGTATCTTATAAGCGATTCAAAATGTTTCGCAAAATCAATCTTACTTTATTCTGTCCACGGAAAAAAATTTCTTTGAACTCTGCTCTCCTTCGATCAAGATCTGATACCACATTTGTGCTATATTTCTGATCGACCACTACTTCGAGGTCCATTATAGGTTCCAGTATGACTGCATCGCATTTTTTCATCATCTAGAATATTAATAAATAACAATCAACTCACAAAATCATTGAACAAACAGCGACTAAGTTTGCACTTTTTGTCTACATTTTTTGCTCTTACTTTTTTTATCCCTTGTGTGACTGAAGCAGAAACAACAGTATTGGAAGTCCTCTTGCCAATTTCCACCCAGTGCAGTTTCACCGCAACATCAATCACAGGACAGCCCATCTTCGGCCCATTGACAAAAGCAGCAACTACACCAGTTTCAATTGCTTTCATAACTTTTGGATGAACAGCCTTCAGGTTCAAGTAGCTTTCAGGCGTACTGTCCAGCAACACAACCGGGTTGTCCGCTGACGACCCTTCATGTCCATGAAGAACTGACAAAATAATTCTCAGCGAATGAATGCTCCCTGAAATATCATGTTTTACATCAAACACTTCTTTCATCGACTGGTTAATAGTTTCCCTGTACGCAATCTGTAGTTCTCCAAGATCTGCATCTATTTTGTATTCACTCCTGATTCTTTCCTTAATAATATCTATGTGAAGTTCTCCCATTCCAGCTAAAACCTAAAAATGAACAAATGAAAGTGACAACAAATTGATTTTTGATGATTTTTGTTATTCAAGGAACATACCGTTTGACCAGTGTCTGGATCGATTTTGACCCTCAAACTTGGATCCTCTTTTTCAAGCTGAGCTAACGCGTTATCAAGTGCAACCTGATAAGCATTAGAAGGTGGTTCGATCGAGCAGAAAAACACTGGCTGAGGAATATGAGCTCCAGCTTTGAACAATCTATTCACATCCTCCGGCGACGCCTTAGAAGCAACCATAACTCTGTTAGCCTCGGCAGCGACCGACCCACTCGTAGTCATCAAATCACCCGTTATTGTATTCTTGAGTCCAGCCAAGGCAGCGATGTTACCCGCCTCAATTTCGTTGATTTCCTGGTACTCGTCGGCGTTGACAATGTAAAGTCTAGTACAAGTCTCAGAAACTTCCCTTTGAATATTGTACAACTTCTGGCCTTTCTGTAACTGACCACTGTAAATCCTCGCAAACGCCAGGGCGCCTCTCTGCTTGTCGTGGACGATCTTGAAAACTTTTGCTGCGAGGTTGGACCCAAAACAGCGGTACTGTTTGTTCCTCTCGCTCTGCCCTGGTTGAGGAAGGTACAAAATGACTCCGTCCATCAGCGGCTGAACGCCAATATTTTTGTACGAACTTCCTAGCATTACTGGAACGCCTTTTCGACTGACCGTTGCCCGTCGCAGGGAATTAAGTAGGAGATTAGATTCGACATTTTCGAGAGAATCTCGTTCTATAACTATATTTGCTAGTTCGTCGTCCAACCCGGATAGTCTGTCTGTTAATTCCCTTCGTTTTTCCTCAGCTAAACATAACAGTTCTGCGTCTTCCTCTTCTGAAAGTTTGAACTTTTCAAACAGTTTTCCCTGGTCTTCTTTATTGAACAGCCATTTTTCTAGAGTCACAACGTCGACGATCCCTTTTAACTCGTTGTTGACTTTTATAGGAAACTGAATGGGGAGCGTTTGGCAGTCGAATTTGTTTTCGACACTTTTTACACACATATCGAAATCTGCGTCTGGTCTGTCCATCTTGTTTACATAGACAAGTCGAGCGATATTGTAACGATCGGCTTGTCTCCAGACCGTCATTGTTTGTGGCTCCACTCCTGCTGAACCGTCTAAAACAACGACAGCACCGTCTAAGACACCTAGAGTTTGTTCGACGCCCATTGTAAAGTCTATGTGGCCAGGAGTGTCAATCAGGTTGAACCGAAAACCTTTCCACGGAAATGTCACTGCTGCTGATGTTATTGTGATTCCTCGTTTTCGTTCCTGTTCCATGTAATCAGTTACTGTGTTGCCATCGTGCACCTCACCCATGTGATGGATCATACCAGAATAGTACAACATGCGCTCCGTTGTTGTTGTTTTACCTAAAACATTTTTTGAATAATTATAGTTATGATCTGATCATTGTTTTTATGGCGTGACACTACGTGGTTGGTCTTTTTGTCGGAATTTTTTGAGATTTAATTGTTTATATTGATTGTAGTTTTCTTAGTTACTTGTTCTTGTTTACTTGTTTTCTGTTCTTTTATATTTTTTTTCATTTCTATTTTTGCAAATACTAACCTAAAACAACAATAAAAGATTCTATAAAAATTAAATTACTTAATGTCATTTTATATTTAGAGTTCAATGCAAAAATGTGTAATCTCACCTGCATCAATATGAGCTAAAATTCCAATGTTTCTAATTTTTTCAACCCCAACTCTGAGATCTGACTTTTGGTTCCACCGCACAGATGATTTTGTAAACGCGCGTTTTTGCAAATTTTTGCAAGTTTTAAGGCATAATTTGTATCGAAACATTTTGTGATGGTTTTTTTACCAGTTGGTGTCATTAAAATTTTATGACATTTTGTTTTTTACGCCCCAGGAAAACATTTTTGCAACAGGCGATTATCGAGTGATTGTTGGTTATTTAGTGACAGGTGTTTTAAAAACAACCACACACGCTCGGTTTTGATCATCCTAAAAAACTATAGTTTATTTAAAAGAATTTAAAAATTTATTTAAGAATTATTTTATTAAAAGAAATCAAAAAAGAATCGTTGATTGTCTTTAAGTTTATTTGATAAGTTTTCACTTTTGTTATTGTTAAAGCCTAATAAATTATTAAGATTTTTTGCTTAAAATAAAACGTACCCACGCAACAATTTATGTATCTGTTACGTTCATTTTTCAACGTTGATTGTATGCTAAGACGAGAATAAAGAAGGGTTAGAAATTTCTACCAATCAAGTGACTTCGTTTTCGTGTAGGTCCCTCTCAACACTACAAATACTTTTACCGCCTTTTGCCGGCGTGATTATTCGTAATCGTCCTGTGGAGTTTATTTTTTTATCGTTACTAGATATATATTTAAGTATGCAAGTGGTCAAATTTGAATGCAATAGTCGGTGATTGACTGGAAACTTTTGATACTAAAAGTTTATTTATTGTGTGATTTGTTAAGATCGATTTCAAACTTGGGATTATAACCTCAAACTCAAACTGATTCAACTGTAAAAAAGAAAAACTTTAGCCACAAGGTTTGTAAACAACTTTCAAAAACTTTTAATTCAATTATTCATATATCTTTGTTTTTAACTCATTCAAAGTCTGATCAAAGTCTGAATCCTAATTAAATTATTAAAACAGCTCATTTTCAAGTCAGAGAAAAAAATTCTAATTTTGCTTTATCATTTGTGCCTTTTTGTATCTTGTTTAACAATCAATTATTTTATATAAGAAAACAAATAGCTATTTAACTCGTTTATTGTTTATGTTCAGAAAAAAAAGTGAACAAAAATGGAGCCGTTAAAAATCCACCTGGACGCTCTCGAGACAGCAGGAAAGATGCTAGACAAGCACATCCTCGCGGACAACAATTTTCCACCGCTGATCAGTCTATTGCAGTACAATACCCAAGCTGGACCAACGGTCAGCGGACTGGATATCTATGATTATCCGAATTTAAACACGTTGTCGACAAACTCAACCAACAATTCCTACTCAAATGTACTGAATCAAGTAAACATCAATCAAATGAAGATGCACTCAAAAATACCTTTGCCTTCTGAAGTGTTGGAACATATCAATCACATGCGCTGTTACTGCATGATGGGATTGTTTACGGAAATCTCAAAGGCTTGGCTCACAATTGACAGCGACATTTACGTTTGGTCTTATGAAAATGAATCTGACGTTGCTTATTTTGACGGTCTTAACGATACTATTATAAGTGTCGGACTGGTTAAACCCAAAGCAGGTAATTTCGAAATTTAAATCAACATAATTATTAATCAAAAATGATTCAAAAAACTTAATCTCTTGTTTACTTTTAAATTATTTTTATTATCTTTAATTGGTATGAATAAATTGTTTTTTCTTTTAGGTATTTTTCAACACTATGTTAAATACCTCCTAATTCTGACAACGACCGTTGAGATAACAGTCCTAGGAGTAACATTTGGAGAGAACAAAGACGGAACAGCCTCCGACGAGATTCAGCTTGTACCCGAGCCGATTTTCACAGTTTCAACGGACGGCATCGGAATAACCACCATCGCAAACACAAACACAGGTCGTATATTTTTAGGAGGAAAGAATGGCTCGCTTTATGAAATTTACTACCAAGCTGAGAGCAGTTGGTTTGGAAAACGTTGTAAAAAGATCAATCACTCGGAAGGACCGCTTTCCTTCCTCATCCCTTCGTTTGTCACAACCGCTTTGACCGAGGAAGAAAGTATTGCACAAATCTGCGTGGACGATTCGAGAAGGATTCTTTACACACTCGGAGATAAGGGAACGATCACTGTCTGGGACATAGACGGCATAGGAGCATCTAAAGTGACCTCGGTTTCTCAGTCAACGATTGTGCAAAACTCGATGAACATTGTCAAGACTTTGGACGGTAACAATTTCCGACCTCTTGTCAGTATCTCGGCCATCAGCGAATCTGAGTCAGTTCATCTGAATCTTGTTGCTGTTGCTGCAACGGGCACGCGGTTTTATTTCAGTTGTACCTCTATGAATAATCCTTTGAGCAGACCACAGGGATTGCATCTGGTACATGTTCGGTTACCACCTGGTACGATTTTTCTAACATTTTCTTTTCAATTTGATACTTAACGAAAAAAATTACTTGACTTAGCACTTTTTAATGCTATTTAAACTGAAATCAAAGAATGAATCTAAAATGACAACTTGCTTAATCTTCACAGGCTACGCTGCAAATTCGTCCGTAATGCGTCCCAGGAAAGTCCAAATGGCGCATTACCGTAAGGGAACACTGATCCTGATTTGTGGAGGCGACACCACAACCGCCTGGTGTCTCAGCAACGACGCCTACCCATTCTCTAACGTTTTGGTTGAGACCCAAAGCATCCTCCCGCTGGACAGCACTGTTTGGGCAATGGCAGAGATCGTTAGCGAATCAGCAATAGCAATCGACAGTCACACAAATAGCCTCTGCAACACCGGCAATACCAACAGTCCAGGATACCCGCTCGGCGATCCTCCCCTGCTTATCAGACAGCACATGGAACCTCCTCGAAAGTTCATCTTCCTCACAGTGCAGGGCGCGATTATTCTCACCCAAGTTCGTCCTGTGGATATTCTTCGTCAGCTGCTACTGGAGCAACGAGGTCCAGATACAGAAGCAGTTAGAATGTACTTCCAAACTCAGTCGACGGAACAGGCCTGTGCTACTTGTCTCATTTTAGCTACCCTTGAAAGTTCGCAAAATGCCCAGCTTGCTGACTGGGCTACAAGAGCCTTCTTTTTGTACGGAGGTTACAGGATGTCGACAGCGAACCCTCTGGTGGACATGCAACACACTGCAAATCTCACAGCCATTTGCAATCCTAGGGACATCTTCACCTCGACGCCTCGAGTTTCTGCGATAAATGACTTAAGGAACCAAACTGTGAACAGACCGCAACACCAGAGCAATCCCGATGACATTCATCAGTTCTCTGGGAAACATGGGGGATTGTATTTGTACGTTGGGAGGATACTTAGACCTATCTGGAATTTGAGATGTATCAAACAAGAGACTGTTGATAACAAAGTTCAGATTTCTAGCACTGTTACTGCGAACCAGGTTGGATGGATCTTAGGGAATCTTCAGGTTGGTTTATTCAAACTAAACAGAATGTAAAATTGTTACAGTACATTTGCTATAACTTTTGTGTATCTTCTTTAGGCTCTGCGTGCATTTTTGAATAAAAACAGTTTGATCTCAAAGCACTATCCAACGATGAGAATGACCGACGGTTTCGAATCAATGAACGCGACCCAGCTTCAAGAACCAATGGTGGAAGAGAGAAACTCACTAGATGCTCTTAAAGTGTTTATAACACACGTCTGCGAGATACTCGGTCTGTGGAAGATCCTCTGTGAGAACCAACTGCATAACATCATCAGCTGCCTCTCAAAAGATCAGGTTAACCAGTTCAGCACCGCTACATTCCGCGACCTCATCCTCATCGGCCATGAGATCTCGTCCCTGCTGATTGTCAGACTCATCGACAGTTACCTAGGTGACAACGCTTCCGTCGATTCGGTAAGCACCAAACTGCGACAGGTCTGTCCGAACCTCTACAGAAACGAGGACGCAGTCTGTTCCAAGGCAAATGAGATCATTTTGAAAGCCAAGAGTTGCACCAACGCTGAGGAAAAGGAGTCGCACCTGCAATCGGCTCTGAAACTCTGCAAGGAAGTCGCTCCCAGATTGAACCTGGCGGCTGTTTGTCAGCAGTTTGTTGCTTGTCAGTTCTACGCTGGGGTTTTGGAACTTTGCTTGTGTTGCGCTGAGAGAGTCGATCCCAATAACGCTGCTTTGCATTATTATAAAAATAACGAGCCTGTGGATGATCAGGAGGGAAATCTAGCTTATGTGAAACGCATAGGTAAATATATTTTACAATTGTAACGTCTGTATTCGCAATGGAAAAATATTTTAAAAATTTCAAGTTTTGCATTGACATGAACGAAAAATATAATCAATCAACTTCTAGGTAGTTCTACTGGGTAGTAAGAAATTTTTATTCTTGAACAAAAATGTAATCAAAATATTTTTTGTTGCAGAAATTTACAAAGAGCTGACAGCAATGTTGGACCAGATGTACAACCAAAGCATCTTGAATCCCCTGAGTCCAACGATCCCAAGCAAGCCAGGGCCCCAACAAGTTCAACCAGGAGCTCTCACCATAGCCAGCAACACAGCAATAAAAGAGATGTTGCACGAGATAATTGACAAGGCTCTGCGATCGTCCTGTGAGATCCTCCACGCGTCAGTCTACTCGTGGATGATCGAGAAAGGTTTGCATGGAGAACTCGTGGCGATTGCAGCGCCTTCTTTAGAGGCCTACCTGATCCGTGTCAACGCGCCAGAACTCCGTTGGCAGTTCTACGAACGGAACAAGAACCACCCAGCGGCTGCGAAAATTCTCGATTCGCTGGCTTCGAAACCAAGTTCGGATGTGCCTCTGAGCAAACGTGTGGAGTATTTGGCAAGAGCTGTAGTGTGCATGAGAAGCGACCAGGCTGGTTATGCTCCCTATCTTGGAGTTTTCCTTAGGGAACTTGAGGACAAGGTGGACGTCGCGAGGATACAGCAACAAATCCTCGATACGATTTGTAACCAGAGTCATATGTTCGAACCGATGACTGTCAGGGACGCGAAACTGAGACTTAACTCTTCTTTGTTGGACATCACTCAGTTGTATGAAGATTACGCGGAACCATTGAGATTGTGGGAGTGCAAACTCGCGATCATCCACTGTTCCGGACACCAGGACGCGATGCTCATCCAGGGAATTTGGACGAATATCATCCAGAATCAGTTGAACAACGCTGCGAACCGAAGTCCTGAGGATAAGATGGCAATCCTTATGAGCAAGATCAAACTGTTGGGACAGGAGTATGTTGGCTCGCCTCACTGTTTTCCGGTCGACTTTTTGATCAAACAACTGGAGATCAGGGCTTGCAGACTTGGCATTAACAACGAACAGATCATCACAGGGTTCTTACAGTTGGGAGTTTCTATTGAAGATATGCTCGAACTTTATGACAAGTTAGTTTTGATTGAGTTTGGATTTGATAGTTTGATTGGAATGTGAAAATGAAATTGTTGATTGAATCGGTTTACTTTTATCTTGCAGAATGATCGGAGGAGACAATCGAACATGGCTCAACGAAGGTAACGAATTTCATCTCATTGAATCAACTGCTAATTTATTTAATCATGCCATCACGTATTCCTCGGCTGCAAACAACCTCAACAGGTAATTTTAATTATAATTTGTGAGATTATATGACTTTGTTTGTTACATTTTTTCTAAAAAATGTTTGTACTTATTTCAGACGCCGAATTATAACGAAGTGCCAAGATGTTATATCCAAATGTTTGACTACTTTGTTCAGTAAACCAAATGGACGCGATTTGATCGCCCAGCTACGTTCAATCCAAAGTAATTTGAACCGATTGTAAGATCGCCGCTATCTAGTATAACAATCATTTTACTACGATTTATTGTTTTTGAATATCGTTGTAAAACTTTTGATTTATAAATAATGTACATAATTGTAATGATTACGGTATTATTAATCTGAATCGCTAATAAAATAATATTTTTTTCTTAAGGTCTTGTATGTATGATTATGAAACGAAATCTGTTCTTTTGAGACAATAAAATTATTAAGTTTTGCATAAAGCATGTACTTTTGAGGATGAAATCAACTGGGACTAACAAGTCCCGTGTGTAATCATTTTTAATGCATTGACAATTACATATATTTATTATTTATACATGTTTTTCCAATAAAATACATTACAAAAACAATTGAATTGGATCTTTGAATCATAATTTATGCCACGTTTATGTACAAACAGGATTTTTATTAGAGCTACAACAAATTTTTACAGCAATTTATGGAAGAATCCTACAAATAATTTAATAAATAGTACAAAAAATTATGTGTAACATTTTGGATTTAGATCATAAACTGTTTTTGAAACGCTGATCATTTTTTGAGAATGAAAAACAAATAATCATAATTCTTTCTTTCAGAATGAAAAATAAACATTCAGAATTCTTTCATAAAATGCCTAACTGATAACAATGCAACAACAAAAAATTGCCGAGAAAAAAAGACAAATTAATTAAGCTGATTTAAATAGCGAAATAATTAAAAATCATCCCAAAAAAGCTGTGATGTAAAGTAATTATTATAATATAAACACTGATTGATTGAAAATTACATGATTCCATTAAGGAATGTTTTCAATATTATAAAACCATCAAAATTTACAATTCATATCGCTCGATATTAGAGGTCTTGTACGTAAAGCATAGTGTCCGGTTTCAAGTACTGCGGGGGCAGTTGAACATTGTCTTCCGAGTTGAAGGAAAATTTAAGTATCACCGCAGGTACTAACTGTAACTCATTCAAAGTCTTATCCACATCATCATGGCCGAGTTTAGTGCCTGTGGGAGATACCAAAGTGTAAGGTAGTTCTGGGCACGACAAATTTTCATTCAAAAATTCGAAAACGTTCAGGAACGGTTCGTTGACTCCAAACGTGCCTTGGAGGATGACTCCATCGGGAAATTTTATCCTAATTAGACTATATTTGTATATTCTGGTGCTTGAATGTTTCATCTTTTCCCGATAAGCTTTGGTTACCAACATCTGATTGCGTTCCAATTCATCGGTTCTGCAACAGTCCAACAATTTCATTATTAAGTAACTGAATTTCAATTTATTAGGATTGGATCGGATTGGGGAATCAAATTTTAAAATACCTGGAATGTTGTTCTTGTGCTATCTCACTAACGGACAATGTGAAAAACTCAGGTGGCAGTTCTGATTTCATTCGTTGATGCGGGAGGTAGACGTGCATGTTTCTGTCAAGTTCAAGATCAAAAACTTCGGTATGCCTAATAGCCTCTGCAAGCATCACCACATTTTCCATGCTTGAAAATTCCGGATCCCAAACTAGAAAATCTTCCTCGTTTCCTTCGTGTTCGAGTCGTTGTTTTCTAAAACCTGCCGCCTCTAGTAGATCCAAAGATCCATCCATAGTTTTGACTTTCTCCTGAACGTAAACAAGAATTCACTTAGTACCATGTTTTTTTATAGATAGAAATTAATTTCTGTACATTTGTGTAGGTATTTTACCTGAAAGACTTTGTTGCTCATACGAATTTTCCAATACTTCTGTTCGTCTGGATGGTTGACTATGTTTTCCAAATATTTACACAGAATGTCGATGCATTTGTTGATCCTTTCCTCTCCAAGATTACAATTGCGAATGATAAGACAAGCTGCCAATCCTTCATCGTCGCTGGACAATTGACTTTTGATGAACTCGCGAATCCTTGGGAGCCACTCCTTTCTAGGCAGAACCTCGTCTGATATTATCGGACATCGGAAGTACACACCCTGGATTGCTAGTTCGCTTTCTTGTAATCTCGATGGTGAGGCTGAGTTGCTTGACTCGCTGCTTTGTTCCTCTCTTTTCAGCTGGTTCTCTAGCTCACGCCTTGCTTGCTTTTGAATCGCCAGCTGTGAACTGCAATAAAATTGTTCACAATAAAATAATTTTCAACAGAAGTGTGCCTAACTGAATATTATTTTTCTCGATTTTTAAGGTATTCTTACACGTTGAAATCTTTCGACGGCGGTTTGCTTCCTTCAAGCCTGGACAAAGCAGCTTGAGCTGCAGCCTGTGCAGCAGCTTTGGACTCTCGAGAAGGTTCCTTCCGGGGCACTTCTTTTTGTGGTTTCGATGAACTCGTTTCATTGCTCTTAGATTCTGTCAACCTAAAACAAAATTTACTCACATATTATATCCAAAAGAAAAAATTGAAGAACATAATTTAATAAATTCAACATTATTTGTCACTTACGAATAACCTTTTCCAGCATTCTTAAACTTTTTGTCTTTGGTCTTTTTTTGAAAAAATGCTTTGATTTTATCCGCCATCGATATTCAAAGATGTTGGATTTTCAGTAGAGAGGTGTCCCTTGAAAAGTTTGTTTGATGTCTAAGATCGCAGCTACAAAAATTAAGACACTAATCAAAAATGTAGTTTGAAGTATACATTTTGAACGTGTTTTTTGATGTCTCATTATATCCAGTATCTATTATTATCTCGATTGATGACTCAGACAGACTATAAACACGTTAAAACTTTTGTTTACTTTGTAACTCAGTAATTAAAAATCGATTTTTTTTATCATCGTGATTATTAAATATTCTAAAATGAAAATTTTCAAATAATTATATAAATTATTGACAACGGATTCGAAATGAAATCTCCAAGAGATAAAAGTAAATATAGTGTACATATGTTTTAACCTCACAAAATTGTACGTCTCTTTGTGTTTTGCAAAAATATGCTCCAAAAAATCAATATCGTAAATTTGCAATTCGAGGTTAATCACGACGATGACGACTCTTGAAAAACAAATTTGATAATGGATCAGAGAGGTTAATCGACAAAATATGCGTTAAACAAATATTGTGATTATTTACCTGGTTTGAGAAATCGTTCGGAAATGCGGTGACCGTAAATGTACCATGCAATAAAGATGAAAACAATATTGCCAAATAGTATGGCGAGAAAAACTTTCAGAAGCTTGAGTTGAAAGTCATCGAATGAAAATAAATACAGGGCTTCTTGTAACAATTCGTCCGAGGTCTTTTCAGTGAAATTGTACGTATTGCTTGAATTGAGTAACACTCCAAAAGTTGTGACTACCGAGCTCAGAATGTAACTCACCAAATAATCGATTGATTCTATTAAAGAACCAGTCCAAATTTGACAATTATCCCAAACATTCATTACGTTTCTATCTTTTACGCGAATTAATAATCAACAATTTTTTTCGACTTCGCTCTAATCGCACCAACTGTGAGACTAGCTGCGCGTCAACTTTGCACAAACACTCTGAAGTCGGTGCTGCTTTATTTTAAAACGATGTTTTGCTTCATTTTCCAGTTTCTTACTAACTTATGTAATTTCGTGAACAAACAATTGGAGTTTTGCATTCTATAAAGTAGTTTCTTAGACTACGAAGAACTGATTTAATAAAAACAAATCAATAGTTGCAAACAGATATGTTTAAATTATAAATTTTGAATTATTTTCACTAGAATGCACATTAGCGATTTCAAGCCAAAGTAATATAATATGCTTTAGTGTAATGTTTCCCAATGATTTTATGGTATAAAATTACATTATTCATTATTTAAAGAAAAATGTATGATATTCATGACAGGAACAGAGAAGGATAGAAATAAATTTTATACAATTTATAACAGAATGTACTTTTTGTATATTGTTATTTGAATAACATCAATAAAGTAACAATGCGATGAAAAATATAACAGAACATGGCTTATGTTAAACATTGTAAAATTTCTCTTCCAAGCAGTGTTAAAATTTGGTTTTGAATCTTTTACAAATTCACGCCAAGACGTATTTCGTCAATCTTTTCTCGTAAAAAACTATCTCCGCTTTACAATGCAACAAGATTTTCAATCGTGTTTGTAACTACAATGGTACATTATGTTTCTTTTCAGTAATCGTTATGTCAATTCGTTTGTCCTCCCATTCAGATATACAAATTTCAAATAATAATAGATACGCTTACTTGAATTGACGATGGAAATTCCATAATGATATGCAGTTTACATAAAAAAAATTCCATTAAATTGTTGTATCCAAAAATGTCTTAACAAAATAATAGTCTCCCATTATACGCTGAGAAAATCAATTTTCAAATCATATTACAAAATATTATCTCGCAACAAACTTTTTGTTGGCGTTCAAAATTAATTCTTCCAATGACAGAGTTGCGACTTTGAAAATTGATTTTCAATATTCTTGTAATAAAATTTGTTTTCATGTATAAAACTAACAAGTCCGACTTTTCGTTAATGTTAAGAATTTTGTTGTTCAGGCTGACTTATGGCTGCGAGAGCTTCTTCTTGCAATCGATCCGGATTCGTCAAAATATCTGTTGCCGTGCACAAATATTTCAGCGAATTGAGGACAGCTGCAAAAAAATATTTACATTCAACAATAACAATTTTGCTTCGTTAGTATATTTCAATTATCTGAAAATAAATTATTTACCCGGTCTGAGATCTACAAGAGAACAGTGCTGTTCCACCCAAGACAATGTGGTTTTGCATAAATCTTCAATGCTTTTTGTAGAGACGTAGGAATTGAAAGATGTCATCAGTGGTTCCAACAGAATGCTAAACTGTATTTTAAACACGATAAAATCAATTAAATGAGCATACACTTTTTTATTTAATTTTGTAATTCTGAAAACTTACAATCCAAAATTTCCAATTTTCCCTTGTCCTAACTCTCACATACTCGTCGAACATCTCTTTCATCTTGTTTGTTCTAGACCTGGAAACCGGCGCTCCAGTGGCTGGCAACATCAACTGACAATTGCTAAAACCAATAACAATTAGTTTCCATCTCTTATCATTCAACTTATGCATCAATTATCAATGAAAAAAAGTATATAAAATTTATTATCAACCTTATCGAAGCATTAAGGCACTCAATTTGATGGCGCAAAGTTTCCATCTCTTCTTTCAAATTATTCCTCTCGGCCTTCAGTTGTTTGATATACTCCGCACCCTTTTGTAACATGGCCGCTTTGCTGAGTTTTGCGTTGGGATTTTGGCTGAGCGCCGGGATCAAACTGTGCAGCATATCAAAACCATTCTTAATATTGTACCGACGCTTTTGTTCTGCATGAATGTGTCCAACCCGTCTTTGTTCTTTGTACTGTCCTCGATCCAAGTCACCCTTACCGAACCCTCGGGTTGGAGAAAGTGGACTGCCTTTAAAAAAACCAAATAATAGAATTTTAGGTTCTGCAAATAGCCACTTTATTATTTATAATTTTGTATTTTTTAAATTACCTATACTCATAGGACTGTGGAGTGGACTTATGCTTAAAGATTGAGGACTATGTGCTGTTGAACTTGACTCTTTTGGTGAGTTCGGACTGCTTTGCGACTGGTGAGTTTGGTTGTTTGTATTCAGTAATACTTGAGTACCTGCCGACGCTTGAATTGCCTAAAATCACACAAAATTGATGTTCTCTATTTACTTTCCTGATCTAGATTAAAATTTTCAAAAACTGAAGTTGAACTCAAAAATTAAATAATCAAAGTTTTTCTGTAAACTAAAATAAAAAATAGTTTTAAAAATGATTAAGAACCTGTTGTCGTTGTGCTTGGGATGTTAAAGTCACCGGTTGTATGTTAGGCTGCACATTCATCGGTGCGCTATTATTTCTCGCAGGATTGCTCAGTTGAACTGTGGAAGATTCGTGAGTAATCATCGGTAGAATATGTTTGACATTCGTCGCCTGATTTAACCCCGGGGAAACTTTACTAGCAGTATTATTGACAGGAGTGTACATGTTCGGAGTATCTACAAAAAAGTTAAATTAAAATTTATGAATTTGTTAATTCAATTTGAACGGAAACTTTTCTTTTTTTTTAGTGCTTTATACATACTGTTTGTAAGTAAGTGTGCTAGTAGCGCGTTATTGTTGATATTCAAAGACGGATCGCTCACGGCGGTCATAAGATGAGGCGTTTGCACTTTTTGACTAGTCAACGAAGAACTGCTTCTGGACCTACTTTTCGATTTCATTTGATACTAACGAAAAATATTCAACATTAAAATCAATGTGCGTTTTTTATTTCAACTTTAGTTTTTAAAGAAAACAAAAATCTTACGTTCATTTTTGGCACTGCAAAGACTTCATCTCTGTTCACACTTGGGACAGAATGTCTGGGAAGTAATTTCATGGTAGCTGGAGCTGTGAGATCTATCCCATGATGTTTGTTCTAAAATTATAATTGCGTTAGTTATAATAAATAAATAAATAAATAAAAGCAGAACCATTTTTTCAATTTCTTTACCTTCAATTCATTGTTTCCAAATTTAAACTGAGTGTTGGCGAAATTAGAAGCAGGCGCAGGGTACTTGTACCCCTGTTGTTGATGACTTTGTTGTACTTTGTAAGGCTTGACTAAAGATAAAGTCGGTAAAGCTGGTTTCAGCACTTTTTGTTGTGAACTGCTTTGAACGTAAGTTTGAGTAGGCTCAATTAATTCTGTAATAACAAAAAAACCAAATCAAATCTGGACTGTAACAATGTTAAAAAGTGTGCAGCAAATTGAATGGTTCGTACCTGTAGTTATTTTTGTGATATTATTTACATTTGGCTGTTCGTTAAGAGTAACTATTTGAAGGGGATTAGGCACCGGTAGCAACGGCACCGATTGCACATTTATGGCGTAGGACTGTTGCGGTCGCTGATTCTGTGCTGGTTGTGACGTTTGCTGGAAACTCAAATTTTGATGCTGTGCGCTAGTTTGAAAAATGTTCGGTTGCTGTTGCGTAGATGAGTACGATGTAGAACGAGCAGCTTTTCCTGTCGATTTACTCGAGCCTTTGTCACGAATGATCTGAGTTCCTGTTACAGCCATCGTGCCATCAAAACTTGCTGCTCCGCTTGATCGAAAGCTGTCCTCAACTGAATTTCTATAATAAAATATTGAATTTTATCATCAACCGAATTTTCACGTTTTGTGGGGTTAATTTGTTATTTTTTGTACTGAATTAACTAACACATTATTTTTGAACACATTTGGTGAATCCTGCTGAGCCTGGGTGTACATTTTACCCGTGTATTCAAGATTTGAAAGATTGACATTTTGTTTCTGATTGACTATAGGTGGGGGATTATCATTGACTTGATTCGTCTGATTCATTGAACTGATGATATCAAGATCGGCATAGTTGTTACTCAGTGGGCCGCTTCTGAAGACGTCGTCTTCTTCTGGTACCGATGGCAGTTTTGCATTGAAAAATTCTGTGAATCATAAATATTTGATTAGTTTCAGAGTTGTTGGACAAAATTTATGGTTTATCACCTTGCAAAGGCTCTAAGGTGTCCATAAAATCGTCCAAGTTCGGTTGAAGTGGCCCTAAACTTGGTTGAATGAAATCCGCCAGGTTTGCTCCTCTTGCTAAAAATGAAACACATACAATTTGGAACCATTTTTAATATGTAAAATATTAAAATTTTAAAAATTAAAATCATGAAAAATTACCGATTTCTCTGGGATCAGGAAAATAAATCGGTTGATTGGAAGTTATCGTGGAAAAGAGAGTGTCAGTCATCAATTCCATGTAGTCCTCATCGACCATCATGTTATGAATGTCACCTGAGGAGACTCCATTGTTGCCTCCAAAACTGTTGCCTGCTGCTCCAAAAGATTCTGAACTTACCAAATCTCTGGGCCAATCAAACATATCCATTGATTCCAGCTATGAACGAAAAAATTATTTTCAATATTTGACGATCAAAATAAAATAATGAATAAAATTGTATCAGTTACCATTTCGTGGCCATCTTTGTGTAACAAGCCGTAGCTTTTGTTTCGATAAAACATCCGCCATTTTTTGTACTCTGCAGTTACAGCGGCCAACTTTCGTTTCCAATATTTGCCTTCTAAAACAACCGCCTAGACAGACGAACGAGTTTTTTTTATTTAATACTATTTCAAAACAGTTGTTGATTTGATATTAAGATTAAAAATAATTTAAAAGTCGTACTTCTGGTTTATTATGTGTGTCGACGTCAAGAGGCGAAGCAAATTGACAAACCAGTGTGTTTTGTTTTAAAATAACTGAAAGCAAAAAGATTAGTTGAAGTTAAGCAACGATTTTTGTAGTTACAATTTGTGGAAATTTTTTGAAAAAATTGATAGTTACATTGCAAATGCCAGCATCTCCATATCACGTTATTCAACCGAATTTTATCCTTCCATCTTAATCTTATTCCTTTGAAGCGATTCCATTTGGGTGACGTGAGTTTTTGTCTGAAAATCAATCGGCAATTTTTTTAAAAACGAAAAATAAAATTCAATAACATTGTCAGTCGCGGTGAGATGTGTGCTCGTTTAATCACATCAATTGTGCAAGTTCACTTTGTCAACTTGGAGCAAGAAGGAAACACGAAATCAAAACTGATAACTTGATTATGATTTTTTCGTCGTGCAAACAAACCTCGCTAGGAAAATTGCACCGTGCCGAAAAAAAACTCCAACCCGTTAATGCATTTTAATCGCACAATTTTCACAACCGATCAAAATTTTACACGCGCGTCAAACGGAATAACTTGAAGTCAATCTTTTCCCACGTCTTGGAAGATACCATCTCTCTTAATCTCATTTTCGTAACAGACACAACCAGCATTTGTTTACACTGTTGCACATTTATCAATGATTTAACTGATACTGCTGTTTGTAAGATAATGTTTCTTAACAACAATCGACTTTCAAGCGTCGATCTTCGGTCAAAATTATTACACCATTTTGATTTCGTAAAAAAGGGAACGCACAATTGCAATCCCAAGAAAACAAATAAACAAACAACTGACTTAATTTAATTTTCAATGATTCACTATCGATTATGAATTCATATATACGATCGCATAAATGAAGCACGATTAATTTATTCCCATCGCAAAGCAGTTGGAGTTCGGTAACATAACACGTCGACGAAGACTCGCAAGTTACAAGTTGAAAGATTAATTTTGTTCTCTCAGGGGTTTTCGCTTTTTTTAGTTTCAATTGTTATGATCTAAAAACACTTGGGAACCAAAAAAAAAATAATTTTCGTTCTGAAAGAAAATCACCTGTAAGCCAGTGACATGCACTGAAACAGTTTATTCAGAGATGTTTCAATGTTGAGTTGCGATGAATTGGCATCTTTAGTAAAAGGGGAGATAAACTTTCTGATGGGATATGTAGCCGGACTGATAATTGCAACTTTTGGGGCTTCCTCCTCCTCCTCTGGGACTGGCACTGCGAGTTCATCTTCGTCGTCTTGAGCTTCCGCCTCGAAATCTGATACCATAAAATGTCCAGAATGTATGGTCTCGCGAGCGTCACCGCCCGGTTTTGATGACCGATAGAACATCCTGTTCTGCGTGTTCGCCCCGGACGTCTTTTGGTGCATCACGTCTGCTGCCTGCATGGTTGCTGCCTTCAAATCAAAATAGATCTAACTCAGTAAACCGAATCATTAAATTGTCACAGCAAAGAAAAAAACGAAGGAAAGAAAATTATCATAATCATAGTTTCACAACGATACAGTTTACGAGATTAGATTAAGTTTAGTTTCGAATTTCCACCTCTCGTCAGCAGTTTTTGAAACTGGCCAGGCAGTTTAAATTAACTTAATTAGTAATTTAAGTTTTAAACAGAATGTTCATTTATTATGAAAATTATGAAAATCACCACGTCAAGTACAACTAAAACGAGAGTTTTCCCGAGCTGAAAGTTTATATTTTCAACGAGGAGATAAAGTGTTGGAAAAAATGTTAGCTTTATTTCTGAGATACTTATTTAATCTGCTTTATGACAAGTAAATTACTAATACACAAAGAATCATAAACTTTGCTCTATTGCGCTGTTGGTTTAATAATTAAATAATAACAAATAGGACTGGACACGCACTAGATTGATCAAAGATTTTAAATTCGTGATTCCACAATACCCACAACAAATTGTGTAACAATGAAAAAAACACCATTCTTGTCTTATCAGCCGACTGAATCAATTAATAGTGAAATCAATGCGTGTTCTAAAAAAATCTTGCCTGTTTTCTTTAGTTGAAAATATGAAAGGTTAGGTTAGAAATTAAAAAAAAAACAAAGTTATAGCAGAGGAATAAATAAATGAAAAGAAAAAGAAAAAAAAGAGCATGGTGGACTTGGACTTGTAAATAAGAGAGAGCGCGAGATTGACATGATTAGCGATGGACTTATATAAATCTTACCGATCTGTTGACAGTTTGGCAGAAGAAAATAAATGTTATCGTTGGTTGTTGATGAAGCAGCAATGAGAGCAGGTTCGCGTGCTCATTGCCATAATGTCATCGCCATTTGCACCCGTTTGTTATTCATTGCTGTTGGTTTAACGCGCTGCCAATCACCTAGCACTCAAGCATAAACATTGATTGCGATGAAAAGTCATTTTCAATCGGTTATTTAAACGAGACACCACTGGACCATACTGCACAACATCGCCTCCAACAAGTAAGCTGTTCCCTTGCTGTCACCAAACTCTAACTCGAACCGCCACTTCTCGGGCGTGTTTGTGTAATGAAAAAAGCTCCTTTTATCTCGCCAGCACCCGTTATCATTAATTCTTTTACAATTATTAACAAGTTTTCATTGCGTGCTATACCATATAATGATAAACTCACATTTGTCTTCCGTTTGGAGTTTGGACAAAACGACAAACGACAACTTCGGTTTTGCTCCGAAATACGTCACTGACTTTCCACTCGCGTGTTCTCTCTCACTCTATTTCGATTGTGGGACGAAGACAACAGGTTAGGTTAGACAATTTGACATTTCGTGTCGTCAATGTCATTTCGGCTGGATCCACGGCGGCACGCAGCAATTTGAGTTTTAATAGCAAAACAAATTCAAAAGTTCAAAGCGAATGACATTAGTTGATTTTAAATTAGAGACAAGTGAGAGAGACAGATTGTTGTCGCGATTGTTAAGATAGCCGCATTGTTGATAACGATCGAACATGTCAGAACTTATGGATGTCTGCAAAAGCCCAGATGCAAAACACATGATGAAGATGAAAACAAAACAGCTCGTGACAAAACTGAAAAGCGGCTCGCCAAAATTTCAACAAGTTTTGAGAGAGGTTAGAAGACTATTTTTGCAAAAATATGTAATATGATTATTTATGTTGATGTTTATCAATTTCTGTCTTTATTTTTTTTCAGAGATGCAAAGAACGAATGAAACAAAGACGATCAGAATTGTTCAATAGAAGAAGACTCTTGCTTGAAGATGGAAATGAAACTAACGATCTCGCAGAAATCATTCGCAAGGAACTTCAAATTATGACAACTGTTGAAAAAGATCAGCATTTCGATCCTGGTGAAACACTCAGCATTGAGGAAGCACTCGCTTTAGAAAATGAGATCTTAGAGGAAGAAGGTACGTTTAAATTACATAATTGATATACAACATTTAATAACTAAAAATTGATTATATAAATTTTTAACAATTAAAAAATTGAAATTGAAATTTTCTCTTGCAGAAAAGTGGATGATGGCGGAGTACGAAAGAATACTTCAAGAGGAGGACCAAATAATCCAAAACGAGATAGACAACGAGATGCGAGAGGTTGCATTTTGTCCGCTGTGCCAAAAAGCTGCTTTGCAGCAGTCCTTCAATTGCGTCAAATGCACAAGTGCCGAGTGTGGATTTTTGATCCCAGGAAATTACACTGTTGAGATGGTGAAAACAAGAATTGAAGCCGCTGTTGATAAACACTGGAAAACGAATTGCCCATTCGCTCCGAATTTCGTTCAGGATAACGCAGATTTACTCTTGTTTTGTGGCTGCTGTTTCAATTCTTGGATCGTGTAGCAAAAAAATTTGTACATTTATAATGACCAATTTCAAAAGTCAAAGATTTAATCAAATAAGTAATTTATAAAGTTGATTCAAGTTGTACATTGTTGATTAATACTAAAAATCTACTGTAACATTAATTAATAAGATGACAAATTAGCAGTGCTAATTCCTGTTGAGTTTTCTACCGAACAAAAAATTGTCAGTATTTTTCTATACAAGATGTATAAGATCTCTGAATAAATTTTCATAATTTTGTAACAAAAATCAAGGGTGTTGTTATTTCGAAATAAAAGAAACTCCAAAAAGTTGAATTACGATTAAAAAAGTGTATTTTCAACATTAAAATCGATACATTTTGCTTTATAACTTAATCATTTACAAATTTTACATTGAAGAATACGTGTTGTAAAGTATAAACCGTCGTACGTAAAATTTCGAAGACAATATTTGCACAAAAAGAAGCTCAAAGTTTGTTCTCGCTTAATTCCAAATGAACAATCATAAATATTTTGTCAGGGACGGGGGGGAGGGCGAAAAAACATGAATGTGGGATTCTCCAGTTGGATATACAATTTAATAATCTTTAACATCGTCTGCCAATGCATGATAACGAGGAATTAGCGTTAAAGTCAGCGCGACACAAGACAAAACTAATGTTGCTTGCTCGGTACTCAGTTCTGCGCAGCCAAAAAGTTTGCTCTTTGATTTTGTTCGTCAAAATCAAACCCTCGCCAATCATATTCTCCCTGTCGTATCTTCTTTTTGTTTCATTTTTAAACCTTACACATACTTTGTTTTTTGTTATTTTTGTATACCTTTTTTTTAATTTTTTGTTATCTTCATCAACAACACGAGCTAGACTAAACCATACATAATAATTACATCTAATAATATCTTATTATAACATGTATTATATTATTATCATTATTATATTAATTATTTAAATAATGAATCTAAAATGAGAGGCGGCGCACGACGGCAAAGCATGTGGGTCTGCAGCTACACCGTCCCCGCCATGGAACGACACCCTGTCGCTAATCCAGGTCCACTCTCGAGTATTCAACATCCAACCAATTTTAGTTTTTTTTGTCATCTCACTTTCCAGTGGTTTTCTTCCGGGCGCTCGTGGCGAAGCGAATGTCGCCCGTCTCCGATCACACAAGCACACAAGAGAATATATCAAAAAGCTCTTGCCACGAGCGCTCGCAAAAAAAGGTCCGACCTCGACGCATGCACACAAACATTCATACACACATTTATGACACATTTGAACACTTTGGGTGCTGCTGCTGTCCGCTTGTTTTACCCCTTGCTTTTCGTTCCTAGCTTTGATACAGAGTGCTAAATGACGAAGGTAATATGGTAATACTGTTTTTGGGAATCGATGATGAGTCCTAGAAAGCTTTCTTTTCGTCTTTTAAGTCACCTTGTTAATACAGAAGACTGGACAGGTTGGACAACAGGGCGTTCGCCATCGCGGGGCTTCAATGATTTGTTTTTTTTTTTTTGTTTCAACGAGCTATTCCATTGGCATTAAACCTAACGAAACACAACTTTTTGAGACCAAACTAAGATTCTTATGCGAATTCTTTGCTTTGTTTTACTTATTTTTGTGTTTGCTTACGTCACTTCTTCAGTTTACTTTTAGTCTGTATAATCTACATGAGAATGTAATTTTACTCGTTTCTTCATCGTTCATTTGTCTACAAAGTAAATTTGTTTTGTTTTTCTTCACTATTCAACTATAATCCTTCGCTGCCCCCTTCGGTTATACTTCATCTCGGATTGAATTTGTTTATCTTTATTTATCATTATTATAATCAAAAAACAGTTTGCCTATTTTATAATATTTATATGCTTCTTGAGCGTGCCTTTCCAAAATACTGCAAGTGTTGTTGTCAAAAAGCAGAGAAACATCAAATTTACACACACTCAAAACTCTACGACAAGTTTGTTCTCTTTCAAACTGAAACGTGGTAATACTGAGAAGCGGTGGTGCCGTAGCCGACTGTTACAGAGACAGCTCGAAAACTCAAACGAACAAAGAAAAATGGACTTTCGTATTGTTGTTGGTTCAGTTAGCAATTGTACTTTGGCGAAAAAAATTGTTTGAATGAAAAGAAGATTGGAGATGTTTTGAATAAACGAATCGCAGAGATTGTTTTTAATTATAAATACTTTTTATTCGTATACTTGCTAAGTAATGGACTCACAACGTCTTCAAGAACAAAAATTCCGGTTTGTTTGGAAATCAAGCTACTCCCTACGTAATTACAATTGTACATTGAAATAAATTAAATGAAATTTTTCACGATACATGCATTTGAGAAAAAAAAACAATCATGTCCTCACTGATTCCACTGGATAGCAAAGATAAAACAAAGTAATAAAACAAAATTGAGTCTTATTGTTCATCTAGAAACATGGAAAACATCGCACTTTCAACATTATGGAACGGCACGTTTTCTGTCTGCGAGCGAGCGTATTTGTGCCAACGCGTTTACACGCTCAAACACAAATACACGCGTCACACACCGTTTGATCATATTTTTTTGCATTTTTTTTTACTTTTTTTCTTTTTTTTCATCATTTTATTTTATGTCTACATTTCTATTCGTGTTCTCCGCGTTGTTCAATAACATAAACATATTAGTAGTTTGAACCTTGTTATTTCATTTTTTTCTTAATCATTTTAGCTGATAATGATTTATTTTCTAATATTTGCATAATAACTAGTTTCGCCGCTGTTTAACTCGATACACGCGCGTTACTACCATACCCAATTTTTTCTTCTATTCTGTCTTGTTTTTTTTCTGACTTTGTTTGCTTAATTGTTTGTTTTAATAGTTGTTACTTGCAATTTGTTTATCATCATTTATAATAGTTGTTTGTTTCCGTTACAAGCCGAGCGAAAACTCGAATGTTACGCAGTAGATGTGAGGATCGGAAATGCAAACTCATGTTTTTCTTCGACATTAGTTAGTTTGTTTTCATTTTTTTGTTTTCTGTTTGTAACGTTAAACATTGCGAGAATGGTATCAACACTATTTGGCTAGCGATTAGTGGTAAAGATTTTAGTTTTGAGATCGTAAAACGGCGCGCGGATATTGGTATCTATGTTGAACAAGCGTTGAAAATGAGAGACAAAATAAGGGTGTTCGAAAAAGTTCGCTTGGGCGCTTGATCAGTTAACAACGTAGCGGGAAGACAATGCCACACATTGCATTGTAAAGTTGACGGTGATGGTGGATTAGTCATTAGTTTCGCTAGAGCTGTGGTGTTGGACCGAGATGTCACAAAACGTGTAACTTGTGTGTTTGTGTGTGTGATAAGTGACAAGACGCTACTCTGCCAATGATTAGCGGGTTGCGAAACGATTTTCGCACCATGTTCGTTGCCAGCGCATACTCTGTTAGGCCGCGTCCTCGCTCATCCGTTGCTCCTGCTTCCGAGTCCCTGTTACGACGAGCCGATAACAATGTCTACACATTATTAACATAACATTGTTGTCCTTAGTTTCCAATTTTCACTTTCTTCCTCTTCCAACATACTTGTCTTTCTTTTACCATCTTTGTTTTTAATATATATTTAAATATATTTTGTATAATTATATTATATCGTGCACACCCAACAAGATTGTCCTTTAGATTTCTTTCTTATTTTTTTCTTCACGCGAAGAACCGTTTCTAGTTGTCACTGTTTGCGTCAAGTTACGCGCGTGCTACGCGACATACAACGACGGTTGTAAGCCACGAGGCACAAATGAATCGTCGTCGCACGATCGAGAGCGCTTACCCCGAGTTGAACTAACGCGAGATGCAACAAACTCGCACTACTCGATACAAGGACCTTCGACGCGTACAGCTTCCCTAGATCCTTGCACCCGTCCATCCTCGCAACAGTATGAACAAACCAAATAATACGTGTCTATGTGTGTAGAACCTGTAAGTGCTGAATTTTCACAGTCGATGATTCCTAATTTCGCTTCTTCTTAGCCCTTCTCTATCTCTCTTTCTTTTGCACTCTGTTTTTGTATTTTTATTATTATTTGTTATTTTTTTTACTTCGTCTTGGTTGCGTTCGTTAATTTTAGCTAGATTGCTGTGTGGGTATGCGTCTCTCATCGATAATAAACGTCACGTGTCTTGCTTAGTAGTAAGTTTCTTGCTCCAACCAGCCGCCAGGATTTCGGCGCAAATAAAATCGTCGTGTCTCGTCGTAGATGAAGATCGCAAACATGAAGGGGAACGCAGGAAGCCACCAGACGAATCTGAAAGACAAACGCAAAATTAAGTTTTTTGTTTTTGACGAGCAACTAGATGATTCGAACTCATTTTTTTTTATTTTAAACACTTACTTGAGCGGGAACATTCTAAGACCTTTGTCCATACCAGGCGTGTAACTTAAGAATGCAGCCAAAGCAGTTTCAAATACGATTCCAAAGTTAAGGGCCCAGTTTCGCATTCCCTGATGGACGATTGAGTTGCGGCGTGTTTTACAAACAATAAGATCGGCCCATTGTACAATGACAATTGATACAAAGAAGGCCGTGTGGCATGTGAATTCCAGGGTTTTGCGATCTTGGAAGGTCTGCAACAAAATTGTTTTCGTTAAAAACCAAAACACCAAAATGAATCTAAAATTTGTCTCGTTTTTTGATATCTTACCCATTCCTGACCGTAGCTGTCAGTAAGATCGTTGATAGCCTTAGAATCCCATTGTTTTCGGATACCGAACAGATGCATCGGCAAGAAACCATTCTCAGCCATGATCACGAAGTACACGAAGAAGCCCGCGGCAGCTTGAATCATACCAATCTGACCGTACGCCATGGAGATAAGTCTAGACGAAAAGGAAAAAACAAACCATTAGAAATCAACTCCAAAAGTCAACTCATTTTTCAGCTAAGCAGAATGTATTCAGTGAATCGTTTTTGGTGGCTACACCTCTACCCTTTGCCTTTTTTTTAAGATACAAACCCCTCGGACTCACTGAATACTGAGATTTTTGCATGGCAGCTTATGATCTATGAACTACTGACGCCAAACGTTGATCGGGTTATTACAGTTGGTTCACAAAAAGCCCACGACAAAAAAAGTCAAAATGCAGTTACTCACCAATCGCATCGGTGTACGCTGAGCTTCACACAGATCTCATGCAAAGTTAGCTTTTAGTTATCGCAATTAAGTCGCAGATTTTGATCGTGGTTTTTTTTTCAACTTGTTTTCAACGTGGTAATTGAAATTTCAAACAGAAGTTGAATGGAAATTGCAATTGAATTTTAATGAGATTCAATTTTTCCTCGACAAAGTCTGCGACTTTTTATTGAAGTTGTTATACTTAGCTTGAGCGTGACTGACAGAGCCAACGAGTCAGCACGTAGGATTAAAAAAAAAGGAGACAAAAAATCGTAGTACGAATAAAGCTTCGTTTGATCATACGTACAGGTGTTGTTTTGATTGAGACATCAAAACAACAGTCGTCTATTGTAAGACGGGTCTTTTTCCACGGACAAACTGTATTTTAGTCAACTGATCTGATAAGTAGTCATGATTATTGTTCGATTGTGCTATGGTATAGTCGTATTGTTGGATTGTTAACTTGAGAAATAATGAATGCTTTTTTCAGGAAATATTGGTGAAGAATTCAGAGTTGAAGATAGAAACTAGAGGTTTGGTCATACCGGGTGGGTGTCTACCATTAATTCTTAAGTTTTTGATAGAAAAAAGTGAGATGTTTTAGAATTGTTGTTGAGATAAAAATAAGCCACTAGAAATGGTTCAGAAGTTTCATCCCATTTTTGTTAAATTGTTTGGGCAATTTTTACCTCGTTAAAAAATCGTTTTGTAATCATAACAAATTGTAACTAATGACAAGACTAGGGAAATTGTTTACAATTCAATAAGTTACTTTTACTGGACTAGTTTATGAAAAAATAAAAATCTTTTTTTTTTCATAAAAATTTGTTTTTTTTTTTTGGAATCAACGTTTAAAATTTTTTTTTACTAATCAAAAAATTTTTTGATCCAAAGGTTTACACATGCTGACTGCAAAATGTTACTAAACAAGAGGGGCATACCCTTCAATTCTAATACAATTTTAAAACTTGTCAATTCTACTTTGTTCTCGTTTTTATTTTCTTTTTGATTTTTGTGTCGTTTTTGTATTTGCATTTTTTCAATGATGTGGTCCGTCAAATTGTTGTTAACAATTGACCGTAGAACCGCCCTTCGATAGAACTGTACCTGTTTGTAATAACATGTGTATATTGTCATAAAGTATAACATGTTAATCAGTTTTAGTTTTTCACTCAGTTATCATTTATAACTTTTCTAACTTATAGACTGAAAAGAAAAAATTCTTAAAATTGTCAACGTTAGAGCACAAAGTTTTTAAACATTTAAATATATTGATTTGTTTCTTTTTAGTCTACAAATCATTTCTGTTTCAAACAAATCACAAAGCCATCTAAATCGAGTAGGTTTTCCAGAATCATTTTCTGAAATTGTTTGTCAGATAAATCACATACTCTTCAAAAAAAGAGTTAAGAAGTTTTTTTTAATTATTGCAACTGGACTTGCAACGAAAATGAGTTTGAGTAAATGTGATAAAATGATTTTGTAGAAAACCTGCGATCTCTACTCTGCACTGTTTTTTTTAGTTTGATTATATTGATTGTGTGTAGGAGCTAAACAAATCATTCAGGCTAACGTTCAATGATCGCTATTGTAAAATCATCTAATTGTAAACAGCGCCGGGGAGGCACGTGATTCTAAGTTAAGGCTATTAAGCATTCGGCATTCGCAACAACGCTCTCATCATTCTATTTTGAAATCTGCCGTGCTCTCGCTAAAAACTAATCCTAACACGTTTGCTATGTAACTCATTTTGTTAATGTTCAATTCCTTTCATTAACCTTTTCCATTTTTATCCGTACAAAATGTTAATTTAAAATTAGTTCATTATCATAAATTTTTCTCATCTTTTTGTTACTATTATTTCCTTATTTCGATATGAGACAAAGCTACAGAGAGAACGAGAATAGAAACGTTGACAAAAATAGTTTTCATTCAAGCTGGCTAACGTTTTGCAGAAAGAAAAGGTTAATGAAATTCTTCATGACAGATAGTGAATGCTTCGTGCGTATTTGTGTGTACACACAAAATGTAAATGTACATCAAAATGTATATGTTGTCTGTATAACTAAAATAATAAGAAACAATGTTTCAGTTCTTGTATTCAACCAAATTTAGAGTGTGAAGGCAAATTTTCTCTTCCTGTTAAGAAAATAAATGCACAAAAAATTGTGAATGTATATAATCATAATTTGAAATTAAAGTTTAGTTTTTTTTTGAGTCACAAAAAATATGTGAAAAAATCTACTTATGTGAAACACCAAGAATGTTGAACTCAAAAATTGATTACCAAAAAACCTTGATTTAAATATAAACCATTAAGTGTAAATTTACAATTCAACATTGTGCAACATCAAGTACTTGAAGTGTCAACATCCATTAGAAACACTTATAAAGAACAAAAAAAAAAAGTACAAAAAAGTCTCTAAACTTACAATTCAAAAATGACAGAGTGTGTAAACGTTTTGAACTTAATTTTCACATTCAAATTTGAATCTAAATTATGGCTGGAAAAAGTTTTCACACTCTGGAAGTGTCATAGTTGTAGTGTGTTTGTGTATGCCTGTTTTTTGACAGCGAAAAAGATATTGATAGTGGAGTATGGAAAAAAAAACGATAGAGAAAAAAAAGAACGATAGAGTAGGTTCAGTTTAGATGAAAACAAAGGAGTGCAAGACGTCTAAGTAAGTGTCGGTGGGCAATGAGAAAACCCACCTTCGGTTGACTAGATTGTCTCTGTAAGGATCGCGGGGCTGGCGTTTCATAATGTCCGACTCCGGTGCCTCGTAGGCCAGCGAGATGGCCGGCACCTGCCATCCACCAGTTAGAAATGAAATTACTAAATATCTTGACAGTGCTTGTTATCATCTTGATATTAATTTCAGTTTTACAAAGCTCATAATACTGATTCAAAGGGGGGACATGGGGGCACAAGTAACCGACTCTTACATTTGTCCTAGTCCGTTGTGCTTCTAGGAGAAAAAGTTGTACATAATAAAGAGAAAAGACAAGAAACAAAGTTCTGATTCAATGTTCATCTGACAAAATTAAATGTCTCGAGACATTGAATTTTGCTCCAGTGTGAAGAAAAAGTTTTCGATGCCATTCTAAAGCGATCATTTCTGCGTGATAGCTAAGATTCATTTTCATTCACTTTTGCATGAGGGAAGTTAGAAAACTCATTCTTTTTTGGTTCTTCTTATTGTTCCATTTGTGGTTTTTGTTCAAATCATTTTTTTTTCAATTTCAAAGTTACAATCGTACATTTTATTATTTTTTTTTTTAATTTTTGTCTTCTAAACCACAAATACTCGACAATAAGAGGTTCATCAGAGTAAAGAAAAGTTGATCGTTACAGTAATAGTAGAAAAAAGAAGTTTGGCATTGCGAAGATTGATTGGATCAGGTGCTCCAGATGATTCCTGTTCGATCATCAAAAAAGAGGACCAAGCGATAGAATTCTGCTCACATGTGTCGAGATCAAAAGTTAGATGCGTGAATAAAAAGGTATACTTCGAAACAAATGTGCTTAAGCAATAAATGCGAAGGATAGAGAAAAAAAAGAAACAAACATCTGAGCAGAAATCTAGCTGTAAAACGTGATTAAAAATGGCTGTAGTTAAACTGTAGTTCATGATTATTGAATTGTGAATGGTCTATCTAATAAAAAAAAAAACCTCCCGGTAACCATCTTAAGTAGATTCGCAGAGTGGTAGAAGGCAGCAGCTGTAGGTAACGCGCGTTACATCAAAATGCATTAATATAGTACTGTAAAGAGAAAAGTAGTTTTTTATTTTCTTTTCTGTTTCTTTTATCGAGCAGTGCTTTTGTCGATACCATGATTATCTCTGAGAGTGTAAACTTTCGAACGATCAGACACACAATGTAACAAACTATTAAAATCTTCTATAACAATTTCACTATCCTTTCTAATATAAACGTCTAACATGAACGTCACATGTTTTGTCATCTTTAATTCATATTAGAATCAATACACTCCGACGAAGCCTCATCATCATTTTTCGTTCACAATTTTCTCATTTTCATGCATGTTTTTGTATATTTTTGTTTCTCTTTTTATGATTTTTTGGGGGTTTTTTTAAATAAACCCACACTGATCCTTCATAGATAGTCGACCAGAAAAAAAGACAGCAAGATAAAAAAGAGAAAAAAAGGGAGGGAGATTGTAAAGAGAAGGTCAGAAAAATAGAAAATAGAGGAAACATGCGACTATGACAAAGTCGTGATTTTTAAACTGTTGACTCGGTCTCGTTTTGGTATAAGGGGGAGAGATAGCGATCGTGTGCTTGAAAAAAAAGAAGAGTGGTCGGTCGCATTAAGATTTGCAAAAGAGCGTAATGTAATTTGGAGAATCCGAGCTTGGAGAAACAGTGTAATTCAATAAATGCGAAATAATCGATCTTACCTTTTTTAGCAAAGAGAATTACCGCGACAATAGGACGGTCATTTAACCAATGCGCTTCTAGAGCTTCTGATCGTGAATTGGAGAAAAAGGAAAAAAAAAGTAATGAAAGACAGAAAGAGACAACACACATGAATTTCGCTCGTTTTCCTTCTCGAGAATCGACTAAATACAATGTTTAAACAGAGTTTATATACTTTTGTTTTGACGTTCCACTGAACGACTTCAACAAATTAAGCTCTAAGATATTGAATCTCAAATATAACAACGATAAACAACACATCGACAACAATACAACATAAATGTCCAACTTCCTTATGACTTCTGTACCGTCTAGCATAACTTTAGATTAACGTATGACCGCTGAATAATCAAATACCAACGAAAACATTCTTGCGAGCGAGCATCAAAGTTTATAATATAATGTTTTAAGAATTGTAAAAGGAAAAGCCTGTTGATAGAAGATAACAAAAATATTACCAAGTGAATAAAGCCTTTAAGAGGATACCAAAAGTCTTTTTTTCTTCAATAAAAAAATCAGTAAATAACTGAACTTGATTAGAGGGTTGATATTGAATTATTTTGATATTCTCTTAAAAAACATCAGATAAATGGAGAAGCCAAATGTTGCCCATTTATCCATCTTGAACCGTCACCAAATGTTGTCCCAGTACCAGTGTTATTTTTCGTGCAAAATCTGAATATACCTTATCCCAGATAAAAGATAGAAGAAATATTGAATGGAACCAACTAACTACTAGTGTAACCATAGTTATTTAATAAATAATGTAGACGGAAAATTCATTTGTTGCGTTCATGTCAGATTGAGAATCGCTTCAAGCTTTAGCGATCTTGAATTATTTGTAGACAAACATGATTGATCGATTCAAAGCAATAGAGAAAAGAGAGTCTCATTCTGAATTGTGTAGCTTTTGTTTGTTTGTTCGTCCCGATTGTAACAATCGAGACAAAACATTGTTTGATGTGTTACCTTTCATTAACTAGTTTGTCTGTGAATGGATTTCTTGGTTGTCGCTTCATAATGTCGCTCTCGGCCTCTTCGTACGCTAGGGAGATGGCGGGTACCTGACGTCACATTATCAACAAACTCAGTAAAAGGTTCCAACAAGTATGTAAATCAACAAATTTTCAATACCAACAAAATCGTACTCTCAGCAGATGCGTTGATGTAATCAATTAACAAATTTTCCTCTCTTTAATTCGCTAGCATCAATTATCGTAAAAGCTTCTACCATATCTGCGATATTTTTTTGAATTTACACTTGTTTACAATTGCTACATCAAAGTTTCTACTAAAAGTATAAATTGTGAGTGGGAAACAAACGGTGTTACTTTAATTATTAGAAAACAAGATTAAAAACACGTAAGAGTAACAAAAAAACAGGAGTTTCAAGTTTGAGTCTCAGAGGATTGCCTATCGACCAGATTGAATCAACTCTACATTCTCAATACTCGCAAATTACATTACAATTGAACCTGAAAGAAGATACTTTGATCAATAAACAGCTGGGCGTTCCTCGCTTGGCACCTAGATTCAAAATACGTTATACAATACGACACTTCATCAATTGGCAATGAAAAAAATGTATACGAGGGGATGTAAAATTCTTACTGCTGGCTTATCTAAAATATAAATTTGGGCAGATTAAGGGAGCTTTTTTGGACTAGCGTGTTTACAAACTATATCTCAGCGGAGGCCGAGATACCGTCTCATCTTGTCTAGCTAATTAAATAGCAGCTTGTGGCATTAACAATTAATGAACCTTTCGTTGACGAGGTTATCGCGGTACGGATCTCGTGGCCTCCTCTTCATTATGTCAGACTCGGCAGTCTCGTACGCCAGAGATATGGCAGGCACCTAATCATCATTTCGGATACGTTTTAAAAGAGATTACCAAACTTCATTTTGCTCTGCTTTCTCTTCTTTTTCAATTTCATCAAGATTCAAGTTTGTCTAATCAATTATTCAAACCGTAACAATCCAATTGAATATAAATCAAAAAGTGACATTGAAGATCGATAATATTATACTTCTTCCAACTGGATGGTTACGATTATAAAAAAAGGCTAAATCTACATATAGACAAGTGGCTGATAAAAAAAGATAACATACCATGTCTGTTCCCAAGTCAATGCAAAGAATGGTTACAGTGCCAAGAGGCAGTGGGATATCGCAAAGGATGAAAGCTAAGAAGGGCGAGATCTCGGGAATGTTCGAAGTCAGAGTGTAAGCGATGGACTTTTTCAGGTTGTCGAAGATAAGTCGGCCTTCCTCGACGCCAGTGACGATCGAAGCAAAGTTGTCGTCCAACAGAATCATGTCAGCGGCTTGTTTGGATACGTCAGAACCACTGATACCCATGGCTACTCCAATGTCGGCCTTTTTCAAGGCTGGCGAGTCGTTGACACCATCACCTATTCAATAAAAAACACCATTAATAAATCATTATCAATCTTGAAACGAAAACTGATTCAATGCAACATTTGAAATATTCATTTTTTTTGTATTCAATCCGACCTGTTACAGCAACAATGGCACCCATTCGTTGACAGCCTTCGACAATGATGAGTTTCTGTTGTGGGGAAGTTCGAGCGAACACAATTTCGGTATGGTACCTCAGAATTTCATCCAACGCATCAGACCCCAACTCTCTGAGATCTGTTCCATGAACTACCGCTGCCTTGGCTTCTCGTGGGTTCACTTCGGATACAGGAATGTTCAATCTTTGAGCGATGTCTTCCACTGTCTCGTTACCTAAAATAAAAGTCATCAATTAAAATCATCTCCTTTTCTTATCTCACTTTTATCTTTATAATTTTAAAACCACAATACGAACCTTCAGAGATGATACCGACGGATTTGGCAATGGCTTTGGCAGTGATGGGGTGATCACCGGTGACCATGATAACTTTGATACCAGCCGAGCGGCACTTGGCAACGGCGTCGGGTACAGCGGCTCTCGGAGGGTCAATCATCGACATGAGTCCAACAAATCGGAGGTTGTCGGTCGGGAAGTTGGGGTCGTCGCTGTTGAACTTGAATCCCTGAGGGTACTTGTCGGTGGGCAACATGAAATCGCAGAATCCGAGCACTCGCTCGCCAAGTCCGCCGAGTTCGAGGTAAGCATTGTTGAAAGCCTCCTTCATCTCGTCGTCCAGAACCTTCTCCTTGCCACCAATGAAAATCGTAGAGCACCGATCGAGGATCCTCTCAGGAGCGCCCTTCATCACGAGCAAGTGTCTCGGATCATTAGGATCGTCGGTTTCATGGATGGACACCTGGTACTTGTTAGTCGAGTTGAAGGGGATTTCGCAGACCTTCTTGTTCTTTCTTCTCATTCCCACGACATCTCCTAGAGCAAGTTCCATGCACTTGAGCAAGGCAGCTTCGGAGGCATCACCGTTGACTTCTCGTTTCAAAATCGGTTGGCTTTCCTGACCGGGTTTGAATTCAGCTCGGTTACAGAGAGATGCGATCTTGGCCAGGGCTTTGAAACCCGGACTGGTGCGGTCGTACTGGACTCCGGACTGGTCCTCGGTGGTGTCGGCCTCGATGATCTGGTTGTCAAACCACATGTGAGCGACGGTCATTCGGTTTTGCGTGAGCGTGCCGGTCTTGTCGGAGCAGATGGTCGAGGTGGAACCCAGGGTTTCCACAGCCTCGAGATTCTTCACCAAGCAGTTCTTGGAGGCCATACGTTTGGCGGTGAGAGTAAGACAGACAGTGACAGTAGCCAGCAGACCTTCTGGCACGTTAGCCACGATGATACCAATGAGGAAGATGACGGCGTCGAGCCAGTGGTAGCCCAGGATGAAGGCGATGACGAAGAATGTGAGTCCGAGAAATACAGCGACTCCAGTGATGAGATGGATGAAGTGGTGAATCTCCTTGGCGATTGGCGTCTCACCGGTGTCGAGACCTGAGGCCAACCCAGCGATCCTTCCCATCACGGTCTGGTCACCGCAGCAGATCACAACTCCTTTTGCAGTGCCTTCCACAGCGTTCGTCGAGAAGAATGCGAGATTTTTCGTTTCCAGTGGGTTGTCGTTTGTGAAATCAGGCGACCGAGATTGGGGCTCGGACTCTCCGGTTAGAGAGCTGTTGTCCACCTGTATTCAAACAGTTCCATTCATTAGTACAAAACAGCTTTTTGACTCATTCAAACTTTTAACTAACAATCTGTCTTTAAACTTGATTGCTGTTCAATTGAAAATCAATCGAATGAAATTAAAGATTTTTTAAATTTGATCCAACTTTTAAAACACATGAAACATGACGACTGGAACCTTGATAACAGTGCCAGTTGAACATTGAATTGAGCTTTGCAATTGAAATAACAATTCATTTACAATTCAAATTGTAATTTGACGTTTTGAATGCTGTGGGTTGAAAAATGGTGAAATTTGTAACAAATGGAAACGTGCCTTAAATCCTCGAGATTCAATGATCCTGATATCAGCGGGAATTCGGTCACCAAATTTGACTTCAACGACATCGCCAAGTACAAGATCCTCGGCGCGGAGGGTGAGTTTCTCGCCCTCGCGGATGACGGTTGCGAATTGAGGTACCATGTTTTTGAAGGATTCCATAATTTTGCTGGACTTGCTCTCTTGGTAGTAGGAGAAGATACCGGTGACTATGACTACAGCGGCGAGTACAACACCCAAATAAAGATTGTCGTCGTTCGCGTCTTCGCTTGTCGTTGCCTGGATCGAGTAAGCGACGAAGCAGAGGATCGCTCCTATCCACAGCAACATCGCAAAACCGCCGAACAGATTTTTGCAAAACTTTACCCATTCTGGCGTTTGCTTGGGCGGCGTCAACGCGTTCGGACCATCTCGCTCCAAATTTTCTTTCGCTTTTGCGTGACTCAAACCCTACAAAAAATCAATATCCAATTAGTACATGCTGGTAAACACTTTTTGTTTCTATATTTTTTGATTTTTTCATTTGTAAAGAATCAGACTTACATTCTCAGGGTGCGTTTGAAATCTCTGGTAGAGTTCTTCCGGAGTGACTTTGTGAAAGTCGATATCTAATTCTTGTTTTAAGTCATCCAAATTGTCTCCCTTCCTTTTTTGAGGCTTCCGCCGCGACTGCAATTCAAAAAAGCGTCATTAATTTTCCTGCTCACAATCTCAATTTTCTAATTTTTTGTTGCCAGTTTTTATAATTGATGTACCAAAAAGTTTGTCATCGAATACGGTATGCGAAAACCGTAACAGAGAAACGTTAGAAAAAAGTACGACAAATAACGTATCAAGCAACAATTTAGTTCAACTTCAATATAAATCCATCACCGTGATAATAAAAGGAGGTTAAGAAGCGAGTAGTGCATAGAGTTAAGAAGACCAAGTTTGTCCGATCCTTAATTTTTGTTTTCGTCCAGCAGTTTGAATCTTGCTCTGAACATTTTTATTTTCATCAACTAAATACTCTAAGACAACAAACTCGAAGAACAAACAACTTTTAAATTCAGAAGTGACACTTCGACCAAAAATCTATCTGCATTTTTATGAAAATGACGTTTGAATTTGACAATCGATATTGAACTTACGAATGTTTACAACTTTTTTTTAATGATTCTATCGGACGTTACAGACATAATGAAATGAGTTAGATGAAAAGAGGAAATTAGCGAGAAAAAAGGCGTGTTGAAAAAGCAAAGAGTTGAGAAAAAAAACATGAAAGGGAAGTGTGAGTATGATAAAATTGTTGATAGATATTAGGATTGAACAATTATTGGCAGAGTTGACCAGTCCCCAGAGGCAGAAATAGAGTCTTTCCAACAAGAGCGTTGTTTTTTTAATTGAATCGTTGACGATTATACCTTGTACATTCCGTCAGCTGTTTTGTTGTCATCGCGTACGTTTGGTAATGTAGCAACTCGGTACGAATCTGAGCGGCCGTGCTGTAAAACATGTGTCAACGAAAATCAAAAATCTTGAACACAATTTTGTGCGAATGAATAAACTTAAACATAAAAAACTTATGAACTAAAACTTTGCTCACAAAAAATGACGTAACAAAAATATTCAAGTCGTGTCTTTGAAGTTTCACTTTTTTTTTGAATGTTTCAAAGAGGTGTATGGGACTGATGACCAATCGATCGACTTCAGGGATCGATACACGTTTGCGACTGATGACCGCTTCTCAACTTAGCTGTCTAATCAGCTTAACGCCGTCCGTTCCTTGGGCTTCTACGCGAAACAACCTTCCGCGTCAAAACACACCCGATTCATTTTTCAATCGTAAACCCAACAAACCTAACATAAAATTCGGTTCTTTTAGCAATTTTTAAACGAGTATAAAAAATCAATTACATTCTTAAAAATTGGTTTCCGGCAAACTTGTTGTTGTTGATTTGTTCAATTGTTCATCTATACAATTTGAACAATTAAACGTAAATTGTTGGCAATAAGAAAGAAGGTCTGAAGGTATTGAAAAATGGAGTTTCAAGAATCCGGAATAACTGGAACAGCGGAGTTTATAGCAGGCATCAATATTCCTCGTTGGTAGTGAGCGAATATAAATGTGCATGAGGATGATTTTTCAATAACAGAGCAATTAGAGTCCGACGAAAAAAAAGTGTTCGCAAATAAATCATTCTGTTGTATTTTTCGACTTGCAAACAGCTTTTGTCAGTACCATTGAAAGTGAATTTGCTCTCGGTTATAACAAAACTTACGAGGGAATATTTACAAAACTGTTATAATCAAGGTGTCAATCTTCCTTAATGGCTAACGAGAGAGTTTATTTATACCAAAGTATATTAATCAGCCGGTATCAAAAATAGACCAAACTCTTAATTTTTAGGGGAAATCGGTTGAGAAGTAGGCTGAACACGTTATTGAAAAAAGAACCCATGGGATCAGTTTTTGGAGGCGGATTTTTAAAGACTTTTTTATTGCTGATTTTTTTGAATTTGAAATAAAAAAAAAAAATAAGAGAGAGTAAGGTGATAAAAAAGGCGGCGTTTCGGGTCGATTGTGGCGCGACAAGACAACTGTAAGAATGGGCTTGCTTGCGCGCATGCCTAATGCAATGATATATCTAGCAGTTAACTACCCGTACGTAGAGCAGCAGCATCGCCGATCGATATCCATCCAGGCCACGAGAACTCAAACTCCTCACCCTTTTCTCTTGTTCGATCGCGCGTGCACTTTAACTCCTGCGTTTCGTTTCATTTCACGATTTTGAGATGTGCAATCGATTTTATTCAGCCCATCTGCACGCCTTTATTTGTTACTCCATTTTTTATTTATAACCTTCCGATAATCAAATCAAATCTTTTTTTGCCCTTCCCAACAGCCAAATAAAATTACCTGTTTTCTTTCTTTCTTTTTTTTTTTTTTGGAACTTCATGTTTTTTGTACAAAATTACAACTGCAAAAATAAATAAACAGATGGAAATTGTTTGACAAATGTTGGGATTGTTGTTACAGCGATTGCAGCTAATTTGAATTTTGCTCGCGATGTGAATAAATTATTGATTAGCAATCGCTCACATTACATAAGGGCGACGTTATTTCTATTAGATCTGATTTGTATCAACGGAGATTATTTTTTTTTATACTTTTCATTTTCATTTTGATATTCAAATTTGGTCACTTTTTCTAAGATGCTTCAGAGAAAAGATTACGTCATCTGTTGAGATATAAGAAATAAAAAAAGGTGTAATTTTAAATTAAAATTTCTGCCACTATAAAATTCGAACTGAAAATTCAAATAATAACAAGTTTGAGAAAGTACAAATGTAATCTAAGAAAATATTAAGAAAAAATAAAACCTAATTTTGATTAAAAAATGAAACGTTGATTGAAAAAAATGATTAAACTATAAAAGCGTTATCTAAATTTGAAATCACGTTTTTAATCTCACGAGTAAAAAATTTCCAGGTGTATCAATGCGATCTGTTATTAAATGTCAAGTGAGCTCATTATGACGATCAATTAATTTGACATTTCGGTTAGCCATTCTTTCGTATTATTTGGATTAGTTTTTAATTAATCGAATAATCAAACAAAAAAAGTATGTTGACACAGCAACGTGTTATTATCATTTTCAAACAAATTTGTTTACGAATGAAACTCTCCGCTGGTTATACTTTTCAAACTGAATTTATTCGAGGCACAATAATAAATACGTGTTTACATAACCTAAAAACGTCAAATAACTCAAACAATGGAGTAAAGTGTCGCGGTCTGAAATTAATGGTGAAAAACAATGTCAATACTCGTCGATATAAACGAATAAAAAAAATAAAAAAAACCGTCAATGAGAAAAACAGAACAGGGGCGGAGCAGAAATGCATCGGCTCTAACCTCGAAATTTGAAGTCATGGCGAAGACGTGTAACCGCTGACTGTAAAGTAAATCACTAATCCAAAAAGTGGCTGTTTTTTGGAGCCCGGACGTTCACACACGACGAGACATTATGCTCGAAACTAAAACGAGTACTGTTGCATGCCCGACAAGCTTGGCAGTTGGCGTTGACGAAAGTTGACTTGACGCGAGGGCGTCACCGCCGATCAGGTCGCGTGTGTTTACGTATTCACCGCCGCTTTATAGTTCCTTCTTATTTATCAACATCTCGTTTGTTTCAAAGTCACTAATTATGTCCTCACACTTTTTTGCTTTTTTATCGTTTTATCGTTAGATTTAAACTTTCGCAATTCAAATTTTCGTTGGAAGATTAATTAAATCGAGTTTGATTATTGCATCCTTGTCTATTTTCATGGGTGTAGAAAGAGATGGAAGATTGTGAGACAGCATGCTCCGAACAGTTTTTGAATTTGAAAAGTAATCGATGAATCTGATTAAACAATCAAATATGTTTCAAATCAGTTTTTTTTTCATTTTACTTTCGTTTCTAGTTTTTCTAGAGTATCCAAAAATAGAATTGAAAAAAAGGAGACTGAATTATAAAGTGCATTTGAGCTTACAATTCAACATCGTTTAATCGAGTTAATGCAAATTAACGTAATTTTTAATCTAACATACTAAACCACGGAAGAAATATTTGAAGCACAAAGTAGTTTAAATATTCAAGTTGCGGCAAATTGCTTTACCGGACGAATATAATCTGAAAACTTTTGCCTCGCGTTCAAACATTGCTTTTGGAATTTTCATCTTACTTGAAAATGAATACCAATTCATGTTGTTTACGTCATTGACCTTGAATTAATTACAAATACAAATTTGATACTTCAATTTTTTACACTTCTGTGTCTCCTCCAAACCCAATCTTACACTACTATGAAAATTAAATTTACAATTCAGAATCGTATTATCTTTTCAATATTCACAAAGATCAAAAATACAAAAATTTAATGGACGAAAAAAAGTAGAGGCTCAGATGCCAGAATAATTGATTTTTATCTGAACCACATTTTCTAGAATTGAAACATGCAAATTGGGTGCAACATTTTTCTTTTTCATAACTTCCAGTGTTTCGTGCCGAAATTGCTCATTGGGTAATTTCCTAGGCACTAAAAAAAGAGAATAAAATAATGAAAAAGTTGTTATTTTCTTGTCTAGGGATACAGGCAAAAATGTATTAAAAATGTTGACGGTAGTTGAGCGAGACAAATTGATGTGTTGCAGGCGAGTGAATTATAGGGTTGTGCTCCCTCTCGAGTAGGGCAAAATGTGTCTGAGAGCAAACTTGTTTGATATTGTGACTTTGATTAGACAAAAGAGAAAAACTGTGTCACGGTCAATAGCGTGTTCTTTCGACATCTGATAAACTTCGTGCGTTTATTCATCGTTCGCATAACAGATCTGTGTCAGTCACATTTCAGATTTTTTTCTTCTTCAAACGGTTGCATCTTTGACCCATCATGATCAGACGAAACGCAATCTAGATTGGCACTTTTTTGTTGTCTTATTACTTTTGCTTCGCAATTGGTTTGGCAACCAAAAAAAGAACGAGTTCACTTTTTTCGAAACCAGAAAAGTCAAAGATAGATGTTATTTATAAATAGTCGCGTGATCGATATAAAATTGAGATATCCGGGGATGCGCCATCTAGTTTGCCGCGGATGTTTCATTGCAACCGAAAGGTCAGATCGAGAGAAAATGACCTCGCCGCGACCTTCTAATATTTGCACTTTCGTTCAAAGTAACACCAAGTCACGAAGATGTTTCACCAAACTACTAGATACCCTTCTTTTTCTGTTTACCCTAACGGATCATTAGCACTGAACCAAACCCAATACATATTCAAACAGTCTGGCTCATCAAAAGGAATCTTTTTTCATTTTTTTTCTGTTTCGTCCATAAATTTACATCTATCAAATTTTGCTTCTTTCGCAGATTTGATTTTTTTCATGATTTCTTAACGTTTTATTATTTTGTTTGCAAGTATTTTTTATTTTTAAGCAAAATAATAATTTACGCAATTGTCATTGTTAACACGTTATTAACACTAAAAAAGATACTTTAGATCTATTGTAAATGCATTACATAAGCAACTTGACTGAGCGAAGCAACGAGTTAATTTGTTTTTTCCAATATCCGTGCATTTTTTTTCTGATTCAATAGAATCGATTGTACAAAATCGTTTGATTCGTTTTTTTTCTGTTAATCGTGTCTGATGTGTTCGTTTTTGATATATTTTTGTATTTTCCTTGACTTGGTTCTGCACTTGAGATTTTACTTTGATGAATTAGAATTAACGGTTATCTTACGTTATTTAATATCTTTTTGATAGAACTCGGTAGAGTATAAATCGTTTAATTCCTTTTTCGTTCTATTGAATTCATAGATAAGCTAGGATTATTAAGAAATATGATCGACTAATGAATGATAAGAATGCAAGATTGTCAGGGACAATAAACTCTCACGCGGAAAATGATGAGTTTCATACCAACCGGCACTATAAATTAATTTGATCTAATCAAGCAGTTTCAGTACGTTTTTGGCAAAGAAAATTTCAGTTTTTTTTCAAATATTTTTTTTCAACATCACGTGCCAGATCATATCTTGCAATTTCAAATTCGTTTACTTTGAATGAAAAATTAACATTCTTTTCCAACATTTGTAGCGCATTACTCATCTGTCTTTCTGTAAGAAAAAATGCAAATGAAAAATTTAAATATAAAGTGAATTTTCCGATTCATTTCACAAAACATACATTACAAGAATAGTGAAATTAGATCACAAACTTTAGCATAATTACTCATAACTTTCAAAGAATCGTACGAATAAGACTATGAAAGTACAATCAAACAATATTGACATCGTACCTAATTGTCACAAGGGGTATCTGGAGTAAGTGTGACAAGCTAATTCTTATCAATGCGAAATGACAAATATCCAATACAAACTCGAAATATTGTCTTTTTATTCTTGTCAAACAATGTAATAAGTTCATTTTAGACATTTCATGTTATGTTGACAATAATCAACTTTTAGAAATCCCTTTTTGGATTTTGGATATTTTTTCAATTGTTTAAAAATTTTCTCAGAATGAATAAAATTTATAGAAAATAAAGTAAAAAATAAAATGTTCGAATACGTTCGAATAACTCAACATTGAAATTCATGAAAGATAAAAGACAAAAGCAAAAGGAACTGTGCATTATGAACAGACAAAATGCGAATGACAATTCGGTCTACGGTAGACAAGACCGTCTGTCCTCATTCGAAGCCGTTCACATTTTTTGTTATTCTTTTCAAATTTCATGCTCCTTTTTTTCAACCTTCAATTTAGGAACTTTCAATTACAGAAATTTTTCAATTTCGAAAATCAATATTGCTATTTCAAGATGAATTTAAAAAACGTATTTTATTTCAATGTAATACTTGCTCTCAAAATAACGAACCAATTCGAACATCTAGAATTGAGTCAAAGTCTTAAAGCAACAACCGGGATGACTAATAAGTACTATTTCAATGTAAGTGGAAAATCGGTCCAATCAACATTTGGTATGACGTTTCAAATTAAATGTACAAATTCTTAATACGTCAATCCCAACTTGCGTCATTTTTGTACGCAAATATTTCAAAGCTTCAAACATTTTCTAGCTCAAATTGCCAATGAATAAAATTAGAGTGTAATAAAAAACCGTATCACGTAACAATCAAATCTTAACAGTTTTCGATCAGTGTGACAAACTTTTTATACCAAAAACGGAGGTCCGCTGTTTTCTGTTCCACATTTTCATTTTCGTTTACAAACGTTTCTCGCGTGTCGCGAATTTAGTCGCACGAGAAAATAGAATACCCAATTGAATTTTAAATCCCACTAAAATAAGATCCGATAAATCAAAGCAGTCTTGCAAGTCGGCGAAAAAAATCCAAGTTGGCACCACTGCGTCCAGTGGTAGCCGCCTAATGACAGTACATAACCTTGTTTTTAGGTTAAGTGATACATTCCCAAATGCATTATGTTAAAAAAAAAAACAAAATCTAAAAAAATGGTTCGCCAACTGTCAGAATAATTGATTGCGTAACAATCAAAGTGTGAGCAAGTTTGTTGATACGCTGATTGGTAGACGTGAATCTTTTGTCGGACAAGTGAGGACAAATCGGCAAAGACGTGTCTTTACAAAACGGTTTCCTGCGCGCCAAAAGGTGCAACAATACGCGAGTTAAAGTGGTAATAAATAATCAATTAAAAATGTGAATGGGCCTCGGAATGTAATTGTATAATCGGCAAAAAAAAGGGAGGAGATTGAGGAGACTCGTGCATACTAGGTCGAGATAGTCGATGACGTAACTGACGGCGTGCGCGCGCGCCAGCGGCAAGGGGGGTGGACAAGTCAAGCGCGCGAGTCATCGTGCGCCAGCCGCAACAATAACGAGTTGCGGAAATCGCACTCGCCCCGAAGAAATTTCAATGAATGCAAAACGTGTGTGTGTGTCGCAAGGGCCTTTTAAAAGGATCGACCTTTTCAATTGACGATCTGTCCTTGGGACGCTGTCATGATGCGCACGCAACACCACCAACGACGAATCAACGCCTGGTGCCGCCATCGCCAGCAACGCTAGCGCCCACACTACAAACCCGCGACCACCAAAAATCAAAACTCCTCAATCGAAAATCAGTAGCCGATCATCCAGACACATTTGCGCCATCCAAACCTTCCATTGTATCCTTTCATCTTCAACCCTCAAGAGTTTGAAGTCTTCAACAGACCCGCATGCAAAAACTCGGAGGTTGGAATGTCGAACCTCAAAGTCAATCTGCATGCGATTGAAAGGCAGATAAACATTGCTTATCAGGTTGATAAGTGCGATAAAATGTGTTCTTTTGATCGTCACTTGAAACTTATCTATTCCGCCTAGTCGGATCCATCACGTGACGATCGGCTCGACAGTCGGTCTGACGTCACGGGATTTCGGGCCGAGATTTGACACATCGCATGAGGAAGTCATACGAGACGGCGGAAAGAATTATATTTGGATCGAATGGACGTTTAGCGTTGCCAGAGGCTCGATGACAAATGCGCTACCAAGATGAGTTAGCATGATTGCAGAATGTTCCAGAGATTGATGGCGATGGGATGGCGATGACTGGACGGCATCGGCTTCGACATGACAAACGCATCAGTTTGGACGAGAAGCTTCGGAAACGCCGAAAAGCATGTGATTATCGAGTGTGTGCTGCTCCATATAGCCAAGGTCCGCAGCCGGCGTGGCGCGCATGTGCGCGCCGATGACATAATGATCAGAGCTCCTCGCAGCGAAATCGTCTGACTTGCAAGAAATCTTTTTTTTTGCCTACTTCTCACTAGGTGATTGGGAAGTACCTGGTCCAGCTATGGGGATGACTAATTAGCTGTCAGCAGGGGGGGATTAGTTAGCGAGATGGCTGGAGGAAAGGGGTAACTTGGGTTGACAATTTTGACAGTGGCTGAAAGGGACGGTCGGGTGTTATTGGATGTGTCGACGATGTCTTACCATGTTTGACAGAGGACAAGAAGGCGGCGGCGGCTGTGAACTTTGGGCTCAACTTGTCCTCGATCGATAGATCGTGGGCACTGAAACTGGTAGGCGCGCGCGACTCAAACCAACGACAGAAACCACGAACGACAAAACAGAACAGACTAAAAACGAGGAGGAAAAAGCCCGAGGGTGGCTTCTCCCGCAAGCGAGCGTTTGGTCAGTTTTGGTCGCGCTCGATCGAGAACACCAGGGGACTCGACACTCACGTCTGCGAGCACTCTGAACCACTAGGCTTTTCCGTGCCAACGAGAGGGGCGCGAACGGAGAAAGAGCCAAAGAGACAGAAGGAGAAAGGGAGAGAGGGTAGACTCAGGCCGGCCACACGCTCTGCGCGATCGAACCTTTTACCCCTTCGTTCGCCGCTTTTTCCTCCCTGTTCGCCGCCTTCGGTTTTCAGTCTGCCAGCTTAAATTAGACCAGTCGACGTCTGCTGCGGTTCAACCAACATCTCGAGTCTCGTACACCTGTTCAGATCGAGGACAAGTGAACTGACAGAACAATTCACAAGTGTCAACGCTCAAATTCCAATTCGAATTTTCGAATCATTTTAGAGTGTAGTAGATATTGAATTGGACTGTGTTCCCGATGGACAGTTTGAGTTAGGGGCTTTTTGAATTTTGAGTTTGTTAGTATCTTGCAGATGGCGCCGGTGATGAGGGGACGAAGAGGACGAAGATGTCAACCCTCTGACTTGGAGGATTGCAAAATGTTGCTGGTTGGGGTAGATGAAGGGAAATTGGTTATTTTGTGATTGCTGGGATGTTTTATTGCTCGCAAACTACCGGCATCATCGACCCGCACTGCCCCTCCTGACGTCGCTGCAACCCCACCGTCGATCATCAGCTGCACAGCTCAAACGCGCCGACGCCTCTTCTATTTTAACCCGTCTCCTCAACGGTGGCGCCACACACTTGGTCGCCTACTCCACGGCTTTGCCCGTTTTATTTATTTTACAATGTTCACACGCGGCATACGACACTCGACTATATTTACCCCACTGAACGACCCTCAATCGCAAACACCAACGCAAATTTTCGTCTCATCAATGAAACGATCCTATTTTTAACGATGGTTTTGCAATTCAATTTTATGGGGGGTCAAATAAATCCCAGCAACTTGAACGGTCCTTGATATTTAGTTTCAAGTATTAAACCGTCCAGTTTTTTTTTCATCAAGAGAAATGAAAAAATCTTTGGTTCCTAACAACAAAAAGTTTTTGCAATTTTCTGAGGATGTGCAAGTTTTGAGATAAGATGCTAAGGTGTCGAAATATTGAGTCTCAATTTTCTATTTTCTATTTTTTCATGTTCTGATAACAGTTTTCACCTTATCAAAAAATTTCTTGATTTTGAATCATTTAATATATTATCGACTGGAAAATTTTCTAACGAAATTTCAACCGATTATTTTCAACTGATTTTGTTTGAACATTTTTTTATTCATATAAAAAATTAAGCGATTTTGACATTTCAGGTTTGCTTGATCGCTGAAATAAGATTCGATCAAAGTTGATGGATGCGATTTCCAAACAAACTTATTCGTCAATGATATTTTCATATTTTACAAGCTCCAGTCTGACTCATTCAAAAATAACGTAAAAAAAGTTCAATCATTTTTATTTTCGCCCGGTGATAAATTTTGTATACCAAATACTTGGAAAGTTTGAAAACAAACATCTATTTTCTACTGGGTTCATTTATTTTTCAAATACAAATTCACTCCGCGACTGTTTTATTCCCAAAAGAAATTGCACTCAGTGATACAAGTTGGATCTGAAATGATACTGAAGAAAATTCTACGACAGACCTTGATCTTGAATTCAAATTGAGAAAGTTACACTGCACAATGACGTAAGAATATATTAGCCATACATATTTATGTAATCTCTTTCTGTCCTAACTGTTAGAATAAAAATTCAACTTGTGATTTTTTTTTTTTTTTTTTTTTGAGAAACGGCCGAACGAGCATTTTTAATAAAATCAATGTTTTGAATTTCGTGTTTAGTTCTATTGTGAATTTCGGATAGGATTCGGGATTCAAATTATCTCAACCTTGATTAAGTTTCAAATACGAGACTAGAGTTTGACCAGAACGAAATCGAATTATCCGAAACTTGAGAAAATAATTCAGACCCGACTCAGACGGATTGCATGCGAAATAATCTGTCTTCGCCCTAGATATTTACAAATAAGAAGCTCAGATCCTTTCTGTAATGATCATTTCACTGTGAATTACGACGGATAATATGATGCGCGTATAATTTGGCCATGACTACCATGACTACGTTGAAGGAAGAGACACATTACATTCAATCTACCTCACTATTTATTACTGAATTCAGATCCGCGTTTTTAGCATTTAAACTTTGTCACTTTTCATTCAACTTCCAATTCATTAACTTTTCTTCCTGGTCTTACAGTGTTTGCTGTTTTTTTTCCGCAAGTTGCTTTTAAATTAAATCCAAAGAGAGCTTAAAATGTGATTTGACAAATTGAACGGCTCTGTAGTTTATCCAAGTCACTTCGATTAAAACTTAATTTGAAGTAGAAGCAGGAAAACGAGCAGAGTATAGATTACAAATGTGTTAACACATTTGAAGCGAATGTTTACACATTAGAATGACTGATGTGTCTACGGAAGTCATATTATTGCTGAGGCTTTTATTCAAAAAGTCTGATCGGACAATAAAAATGAAAGAATATCCTGAAATATGACACCGCAATCTTCAACTCTCTCAATATACAGATGCATCTTGCAATATAAAACGTTATCCTTAAAAATTGTATACCCAAAAGTTTCATATTTTTCGTCATTATATTTTCATTGCACAATTTCTTCCGTAACGCGGTTAAATTTTGTATTAAAAAATCGCAGTTTCATGCTGCAGGGTTGTTTTGGATGTAAATGAAAATTTCAGTATGTTATGAAATTCTAATGATCTTCCAGTTATGAAGTTTGCAAAATATGAAATAACAAACTTTCAACTTGAAATTGAAACGAAAATGTTAAATTCAAAGTAATTAAAACAGCGTTACCCCCTCTCTATCTAATATACTACCCCCACTCTTGCAACTGATCTTAAATAAATTTGTGAACATCAAAATCTAATACAATTGTCAAAATATTATTTATTTAATACAGATAATTGATAAAAAATGAAAATTCAGTTTTGTATTAACTATTAGTATTTAATTACTCATACAATCGTACCACCCGGTTCCCCCCTCCCTTCTCTTTGGAAAATTTATTAAAAGTGAAAGTTGGTTTCTTTAAGGTTTTAAAAAATATAATTATATAAAATAACTAATTGACAGGTAATAAATAAATGGTCAAGAGAAGAGCATTGGTGTGCCATCTGGTTGGCAGAAATATAGGGTCGTATCGACCGAACCGCCGCACTGCGGGGCTTTATCCCCACCCACTCTGATATAACTCCCATCCAACATGATATTACGGGTTGCATCCGCTCACCCTCGACATTTGCTTGTTGTCTTTCAAAGATGTAAACCAATCAATTTTTCACAAACATTTTCATTTAAAAAAAGCAAACAACAAATTTTGTTATTTTGTCTTCTGGTTGAAAAAGCGCTGTTGAAAAACCATCATCGAGAAACATTTCCAAGTCGATTGTTTTATGACTGTCGGCGAGCAAATTGTAATGCGGTCGATAAAAATTGATTCGACGAGTAAATGAACTGCAAAGGTTGTCTACATTATTTTTTAAGATGCTTTCCATGCCTTTAACCGATCTGAATAATGTATTTGGTTGCAAAAATAAAACATTAAAATGTTTGCAGTTGTTTTCTATGCCTTTGTGAATAATTTATTGTTGTTGAAAGACGATAATTGTTCAAGTAATGGTAAATTGTTTTTCCTGGAAAATCCATAATTTTTTATTCTGTGACGGAAGTGAAATATCGGATAAACTGGATTAAACCAGACATTCAATTTTACTATACATCAAGGTAAAAATGTTTGAAAAGATGTAAGTGCCTTTTTGATGGGCACACCTCTCCAAATTGATCGTAAACTTTAGTCCGCTGCTTTTGTATAAACTCCAGACTAGTAGATTGGAAAAAAAAAATAAATGAATTGAATTTGGAAGCCAAATTGTACTTTTTTCAATTATGCAAAATTGTTGTACAAAATGTTTGTATTTTAAAAAATGCTGATTTAACAATTGTAAGAAATATTTTTAAAAATACCAGAACAAAGGTTGCGTTGATTGTTGACAAATTAGTAAACAATGTGTCGAGTTGATTGAAATGGGGTTTTATTTTGTGACTCTGTCTAGTGATTTTGCTTTCCTCCGCGTCACTCTTGTCTCACCTTCGACGCTAATTTGAACGATATGGTTTGCGCTTATTATCGTTAAATTAGCCATTATGTCGTTATTTTAACAAGTCAATGTATGTCAGGGGATCATTCTTGCAGATGTCCGCTCACATTTTCAAATCGCACTCTCAAAATTTTACTCTAAATCGGTCATTTAATCTCGATCATTTTCTCACATTTAAATTTCCCCTGTCAAACTTTTTTTACCATCAAAAATCTCTTACTTTTAGTTGACAATTTTTTTCACCAAAATTTACATTCAAATGTACAGTTTTTGTTATTTAGTTTCAAATATATTTTGCAAATCTTAATCTTTGTCTTCAACGGACGCTGATGCTGAATAATTTTAATAAAAATGAACTTTTTTCTTCAAAGTTCTCAATGATTCTTTCGCAAGAAAATTATTCATGAGTTTTTTTAATATTAGATCAAGGCAAGAATTTTTCATTGACAATTGGTCTGAGTGAAAGTTCCAAAATTTTCCTTCGCTTCAAATATGAATTGAATAAAAAGAATCGGAGATATTTATAACAATAAAAGTCAAAGAAAAAAGTAACAAAATGGAGCACAAATCGAGCAATTTGGACAAATCGCAAAAACCCAAATTTTGAAGGTCCGAAAAAATCTCGACTGGCATTGCGTAAAATATTACAAAATGTTTTACACGTGTCGCGCATCAGGGATCGCCTGTTTACGTCATTTACAGACTATGAACGAGAGAATAATTTGTTACACACAAGTCGTAGCGCTCGAAAAACGTACGAACAAAAAAAACTAGAACACTTGAATGGTGTCGTTTAGTTATCATATTAATCTTATTAATAGAATTTCGGGTGTTATTATAACAGCGTCATTGATATATCCTTATTCAACAAAAATTACGGTAATCGTTTCAGAAATAACCGGATAAAGATCCAGTCAGATCTGGTCGCAGCATTATTTCTTTCATCCCAAAGAATTTTTTTATTTCATTAACGTCATCACGAGAACACATAATTTTTTGTTCGTTTACATTTTATAACTTTCCCAAAACGTATCAAAAAGAAAAATTTTTTCTTTTATTTTTCATCGTTTTTTAATCAAAATGAATCAGAGGTTGAAAAAATTAAGAAAAAAAAAAGGTTGTTGAAACGTGACAATAAACTTGTGGTGACATTAGTCGATTGATAAAATTGATTGAGGAAAAAGATAAAGTGCGTGTGGATGGAAAAAAATACCGTTCGATAAAGTCAATTTCTCTGGTATTTAGTTTTATAACATCAACTAAAATGACTTTCAAGGTTACGTTCGGGAAAAGAGCGTGAATTCTCACAATCTCAGTTTTATTATCAGACGATTTTATTATCAACAGACGTCTAAAACGTGTACTCTTCGTCTAATATTCGCGGGGTTTAATTGTCAGTCAACATTTTGTCCCTCGTGATTTGACGAATGTTTCCTCAAAACATTATCCGGTACAAAAAACTAAAAAAAAACTACTTTTTTCTAATTTTTCATAACCTTACAAAACTACACCAAACCAACAATCATTCAACTATTCCTATATTTTTTTCGGTTGTTTTTGTTCCGTTTCAATTTGAAGGTCACGTGACTTTTGTAAAAAAGAACGACAAGAATGTAAAAAAAACTGTAAACATTGCCAACAAAAAAGGGCGTGGTATTATTGTGCGCGGGACAATTGAAATGAAACAGATCGAATTTCGCAAAAGTCAGCGCGTCGAGTTATTCGCGAGGCGAAAAGTCGGTTGAGAGGTAACCGGTGAAAACTGGACAGTATTAGAGTCAGCGACAAAGTAACACCTCCCCGATCCAATGTTCAAACCCGCGAACAAAACACAAGCCTTCTTGTGTTTGCTGTTAACAAAACAATAGTTTGTTTTGTTTGGCGAAAACCTTTTGAAATGTGGTGTTTTCGGGGGTGGGCGGCGCTGTTGCGCCATCTGCTCAATCGCGGGCGGAATTGTCAAACTGCCGCCGAGGAAATGAAGTAAAAAGGTGTGACATTGAGCCGGTGATCGCGACACTCACCTCCTCTTGGAGCTTCGCCTTGGACGCCATGTTGACAGCTTGGCTGGGCGCCGTCAATTCAAATCCACAACGTCAGCGGACAGGCAATGATTGTTGACGAAGCCGCGGCGAACGAGCGACGAGAGACTGCGCGCGGAAATTTGAACCGCGAGCACTGCATCCAATTTGAGAGTCCGAGTCGTGCTCGTGTGGCTCGCTGACTCAAACTAGTCACTGACGGATCGGGCCCGGCGCGCCGCTGTTTTGCATTCAACGTAACAGACAGAGACAGCCAGCACTCATACCCCACCGCCACGACAAATCTCACGACAATCCACGTGCGCTAAGTCTTGCTCGTACGTCCTCCTTTACACACCGAATCCTGTCCACACCTGTTGCGCACGCGTTTTCTTGATGCCGATTAAACTCCTTTTACGACTTGGTGTTTTTAAGCCTTTCTTAACACTCACAAAATGAAATCGTACAATCTGCGTTTTGTAATTAATACAATCCACATCGTAGGTTCAAAATGACCTAAACGCAAGTTGTATCAAAATGACCCAATTTTTTTGGACTATTCAAAATGAAGTATGTACATTGCTACTAGTAAGAATATCATATTACCTAATGAAAGTTTGATATAGATTCTCAAATTTCGCAATCGTCATTGTAGACATCCAAATTACATTGTAATTTTTTGAATGATGTTCATATGATGTACATACTCTTGATGACATATCTTGTATTCTTTTCTCAGTGTTTACATTCTGTATTTTTGATACGATATATTGTTTTTTTGCTTTATTATGCAAATTAACATCTCGTTGACCTTTCATCCATATACAGCGAAAGATATTTCTTTTATTCTTGGGTTTAGCTATTTGGGATATCCAATTTTTATTTACATACGTATTTGACGGTGAAGCTAATCCATATATTTTATCATTCAAAAATAAAAACGAATTTCTTAAACGCAATATTGCACAATGATCAATTTTAATATGGCATTAGTTGACGGATTTTTCAAAGATTCAAAAAAAATGTTTAAAAATTGTTATCATATTTTTACCAACACTAGTTCGTAATGTGAAATCTCCGAATGATTAAATTCTCCGGCCGCGTTATTTTACCTGCTCGATGCAGTTACATCTCATTCATTTTTTTTATTTAAAAAAGAAGATAACTAATTGTTTAATCAAAGATTCAAAACCGTTTCAACTGTCAAGTTTTCATGAATCAAATAATTTTTTTATCAGAAAAAATATATATTCATTTGATAAGACAATAAAAAACTACGATTCTTTGTCACGAACTTCAACCCGTAGCGTACGATACCAATCAAACACACCCCCAAGTAGCACCTGCGCAACATATGCCGGTCAACATAATTAGTCACTTTCTCTTGAACAAAATTTTAACGAAAAACCAAATATCAAACTGAACTGTTCTTCACAGAAAAAACTAACATTCAAAGTTAATACAAAATTTTCCATGTTTTATTAATCTTAATAAATTTGGTACAATTTATGTAGTTTAATGAATGCGTGTTCGCATTCAATTTGAATCGTTTACTTATGTGATATTGAACGATTTCAAGTTTCAATAGCATACGGCAACGAAGAGGTTGAAACTGTTTGCATTTAATTACGTTTGTTGAAAGATGAGTTTGATGATGTACTCGGAACAAGAGACGAGCTTATTGGCCTTTTGATCGGTCGAATTTTCAGAAATAGTTGTAAGTATACTTAATGCTGTCTCGGATTGTTGAACCGTCTCGATGAGTTTGGCTTTGTCTTCGGATGCGCTGGATAATAAGGACCCAATTGCAACTAACATTCTGAATGTACTCTCATGATCACTGAAACGTGATAAAACGTTGAGCATCACGTCCAGCAGCTTGATCCGATAGTTTTTGTCGTCTTTTCTGTTCAGTGCAACTGTCAAATTCAGAAGATACGTCGATATGGCAATCTGCAAACCAACAAACATTTGATCCAATTAACAGATTGATCGATTTTTAATTAAATAAACAAAATTTAAAATAACAACCTGGTTCTGTTTGTTTCCCAGAGATTTAAGCTGTACAATAGACTGCAATACTTCATCCCTAATAAGAATATTACAAAGTTCACCCGCAGGACAGGAAAACATATTGGCAAGTAATCGGAAAGTCAGCATCTGATTGGCTGGCAGTGCGTTGGGTTTGATGTGGCTTATCAACAATCTTAACAACTCCTCATTGCACAAAAGTTCATTGACGCCGTTCTTAAGTGCAAGTAATCGCGCGATATCTAAAACCGGGAACACGCTCTCGTGTGGCCACTCCAACAACTTTCGTATTGTTAACACCGCCTCGTTGCTTTGACCGACATTGTTTTCCGTTATTACTTTTCGAATAGTTTCTATTTCTTTCTCAGATACCTTGTTGCAAGAATCTGTCAATTTGTTATTAAATTCCTGCAGTTTGTCTGAAATAAACAAATGGAATTAAAACCACGATAACATTAATTCTTTTATCTCTATTTTCTGAATACCACAATTACCAATTATGGCCGACGTATTGGCTTGCTCCAACTTGAGATAACTCGTCTGAGGAATATAAGAGACTTCTGGCGCTTTACTGTCGGTAAACCGGACATTAACAGCAGGCGACGAGTTGAAACCTGGAACATACCGGCTGCCTCCAGTAAAGGGGTCTGTGTTGGAATCAACAGATCGTGCGTTTGAACCTGGCACGTATCTACTGCCTCCAGTAAAAGGATCTGCGTACGCACTGTTGTTCGTTTGGGGCATCGAACTTACGTTCGCATTTTTTATCACAAAATTGGCAACCTGAAAAGTTTATACAATTAAAAAATCAGTAAATTTGTTATCTTTCAATGGTTTTTACAAAACGAGAAACAAGCAACAACAGATTATTTTTCACCTGTTCTAAAAATTGCTGACTAAGATTGTTATCATGGATGAATTTTTGAGCAACAACCCAGGGGTCTTCACTCAAATTGTAGGGTAGTTTCAAAGGTGGTTTTCCGTCTTCAATATCAACGGAAAACACAAAATCGTATTCTACACCGTTATGCATCTGTTTTCCAGTTTTGTTTTCCTTGGATTGGCCCAGAACGTCACCAATCTTCTCCCATTCTTGTTTCGCTGCTGACCAGCTGTATGCTATCGCCTTGTTTCCGTCTCGGATCATTATTATCTGCCCGTCTTTGTTGCCAGGTTGTCTCAGGGCTGACGAATCTGCAAGACTATAAATTGAAAATAAATTGTATGCTTTTTTTGCAAATTTAGATTTTTCAAAATTTCATAATTACTTATTGATATCAATGCCATCCATCTGCGACTGGGTAGCGATCGCCTCATCATAAGCCTTCAATTCTGCCGGATCAGCGTATCTTTCAGGATCACGAGTGAAAATTCTCAAAATCCCATCGCTGGTAGCAGCAACAACGTCCGAGTTTTTAAGCAGTCTGGTACACCAAACCGACTGAACCGGAAGTGTAATCGATTCAACAATCTCTCCATTTTGCCAAACCTTAACACAATAATCCTCGCCAGAAGTAACACCCAGCATGGTACTGGGATCGAAACAGATACTATAAATATAATTCGAGTGGCCCTCATAAGTCGCCAGACATTCTCCTGAATTGACGTTCCATCGTTTTACAAACGCGTCATTTGCACAGCTCAAAAATTCATCGTCGTTTACTCGAGTTAATCCTCTCACGCAGTCCGTATGGCCGGTGAGTTTTTTCGATAGCGCACCGTTGCTCTGCCAGATGATGATGTCTTTGTCCGCTGACGCGGTTATTATTTGTCCCTTGGGCATTGCCATCACGCACCAAACAGCTGCGACGTGACTCGACAATGTTAGCACCGGTTCTGTTAGATTTGCGAGATTCCACAGTCGCGCTGTGTTGTCCCAAGAACTCGATAGGAAGGTCGACGGGGTCGGACCGGCGTTTAAACAACAAACATTGCTCTTGTGAGCTGTGATTTTTTGTTTTGGCATGACATCATCTGGTTCGTAAATGCAAATGGCATTGTCGTTTCCACCTGTTAGGATCAGACCCTTCGGATACTCTGTGGAGGGCTCCACTACGTGCACACTGCTTACGAATTTTGAGTGGCCTCTCAGGACTGATTTCTGAACGTAACCAATTCCGTTACTGCAAATTAAAAATAACAGCTTAGTGTACATTGTTCAGTTTTGTTCTTTTGTTTATTTTTGGTTTCTTTGTTCCTTTTTTGTTTTGGTGTTTTCTTGGTTTGTTTTCATGATTTTGTTTGTTTACCTTTTAAAATGTTAGGCATATGAAAATTAGTTGTTAATTTGGTAATGTGATAATTGCGAATTTGCAATTTGCAAAAAGTACCTGTTGGGGGTCCAGATTATGGCACTTTTATCCCTGGATGCGGAGACAATTGTCCCGTCATTGAATACAGCGACTGCTCGGACATCCTCAGAATGTCCCAATAAATAACAACTTAATTTATAAGATTTTGTCTCCATTTTAGTTTTTAACAAACAGCGTCAACCGGTTTCGTTTTCGTAGTCACAACAACGTTCTTTGAGGTTAGTTTCAGTGAGTTTCAAAATTTATCTCTCTTTCTCTTTCCCACTCGGCTCTACTTTCTCTCTCTCGCTCTTTTGACTACCCTGCCGTTGTCAAATGCAAAAATGCAAAAAGGAAATCTCTAGTCTTATCAATTCTCAAAAAAACATTTTAAAAAGTCATTCGTTTATTTATTTATTTATCAATCTCTGAAACCTAAAACAAAATTAACATTTTGCAGCTTCAGAATAGCATACAAATTCAATGCGAAATATTATTTTAATCAATTTTAATGACAGAACTGTTGATTGTAAATTGTAAATGAATTATAATGAATGAAAAGAATGTTTCTTTCTCTTTTTATTATTTCGGAGTAGAAAAGGACAGAATGTTTTAGAACGTTTCAGAAGTTTCAAGTTTCAACAAGAGTTGTATGCCATCTAGAGGGTGACACACTCAAAGGTCATAAAGTGTGATAATATGGTGTATCGTCGTGTCGCGAGCAGCGGAGTGCGATTGACATATTAATCAAGTGGCCCGTATTTTCGAAATGTCGTCTTAATTTGTGACAAATGATCGATAATTTATTTCGCGTCGGCGTTGGCCCCGTTGGATGGACTCGTGCGCGGACCCATGCTGCTGTCACCATCGTTAACCGCGACGATTCGCTTGTAATTAATCAAATCAACAATATGCCATAAGATCGAGTGGTTATCAACACTTTGTAATATGTTGACGATAAGACACTCGTAGACCATCCCATCTCATTCTCCGCCACGACCAACGACCAATTTCATAAGGTAATCCCCACAACTCATGATCTGACACAATCTGTCAGTCTCCTGACTTAATTTTTTCATCTACCAAAACTTTAAATCGGTGAATTTCCCTCCCGAACCTAGGCCCAAACTGTTTTCGAAGATCCTCATTGTTTACCGATCTTCCATATTGTGAATTGTTAACCTTGATTGTTGTTTGACGTTTCGTCTTTTTTTGGACACAAAAACAACATTTGGGATTACTTTTATGGTTGCTGGAAACTGACTCATTTGTGACTCACGTGTGGTAAAGTGATGAATCGAGATTTGTTGTGTAGAAAGTCAACAAATGTTGTTATAAAATTGGTTTGTTGAACAGTAATGTCAAAACTCATTAGTTTATTTTTGGAGTTGAAATGTTCGCCAAAATAACGAGTTGCTTTTAATTATAATGATAATTGATGTATCTTTTTTGTATGATATCGGTGTAACTTTTATTTATCAGCAACCTTCGTGTATTTTTGAAACGAGTACTCGATTGTTTAAAGCAGGTCTAATTTATTGCCGCTTGTTTTGTCTCGACAACGTTGATTGGAATCTTTATATCAATCATTACACTTTTTTTAAACAAAAAAATTGCATTTTTCTTGTACCAAAGATTTCTCAAATGAAAATTCATCGAATTTTTCTTGAATTCGTCATATTTAATAGCAAACTTATCTCATGGAATGTTTAATGAAACGAGAATCCAACGGAACATCTAATTTTGATAAATAGTACAATGGTGACGTTTTCATTTTAGCAAATAATCTATCTTGGCCTTACTATTACGATAATGTTATCTTTTGTATAAAACAATTATCAAGTTCCAAAACATTACAAATGACGATCTAAAACTATATTTACAAAATATCCGAATTCTATCTATGTAATTAAAATCATAATCACACATTTAATCACGTCATCTTGGCTTGACGTTCTTAAACTTTGAATTACATTTTTGTAATTTTATAAACACTTTGTTTTAGGTGTGGAAAAAATCGTTCAGTAAAGATGCCTTCACCACCGCCACCACCACCACCAGTATTTAACCCATCCGCAGCATCGTCGTCTGATTCCAAAGGCGATGGCAGAGGTTTATTATTGCAATCAATCAGAGCCGGCAAAGCGCTAAAGAAAACTGTAACCGTGGATAAAAGTGGTCCAGCAATCTCTGGTAATTGCTTCTTTAACCTTCATTTAAAGTGCTCATGAAAAAAAATAATCAAACTAAAATTACGAATGGTTATTATTAAAAACAACTCCATATTCCAGGTAAAATAGTTGGCGAGGCTTCACCAAGCAGAACGACAAATTCATCAGTATCAAACTCAAACAATGTAAATAATAATGTGAGCAATGGGAACCCAATGCTTGGGGGTTTGTTCGCGGGCGGTATGCCAAAACTCAAACCAGCTGGCTCCAGAGTAATCAGACCTGAGACTAGTACTATTACTCGTGACAATAGTAATAACAGTAGTAGCAATAGCTACAATAGTAATAGTAGCAACAATGTCGTCAGCACAAACGTTGTTCCGAGTGTTAAAAGGGGTCCCCCACCTTTGCCTCCAGCGGCTGCACAAAAACCACAAGCATTTTCACAGGCGAGTTTACGACTGAACAACATATTTAAACAACGAAAGAACGATCAAAACTAAATTTGAATGTTACTTCCAGGTGTCAAATAAAGTGGAATCCATTAACGCAGAACTTGCTCGAGGATTCGGGAAACAAAACGTGGCGCCAAGACCGCCACTGGTGCTTCCACCGCAGACATCATTAACGATGCCCCGAAAACCATCACCACCACCAAAAAAATTGTTGCCAGCAAACAACGTGACGGTGTCGAGGGCACAAAGTATGAGACTGGCTCGACCTTCGCCAGCTCCAGAATCAGCGTCGTCGTACTCTCTGCACCAATCGCAAGATCGACTGAACGAGGCTGCTCCACCGCCACCGAAACCGGTGTCCCGGGCGCTGAAACCCCCTGTGGCAAAACCTCCGTCGCCTCCAAAACTTGGCGCGACGAGTTCCAGAACAGCGCCTCCGCCTCCGAGCAGAGTCACAGCCCCAAGCATACCTCCCCCGCCGCCGCCTCTGCCCTCGAGAGCAGCGCCCCCGCAACCGAGATCAGCCCCGGCTCCAACTCCTTCCTTACCGCCCACGCCGCCTACTCGAAACACTTCTGTGAGAAATGGACAACACCCTCCCCCGATTCCCCCGCAGTTACAACAGCCGGCGTATCTTGATCTTGAGATCCACTTCTCGGAATTCTTCCACCCCATTTCGGACTTTCCACCTCCGGAACAATTCAGAAGAGTTACAAAAGTCTACAATAGCAAAAGTGGTAATTTGATAACTAAGCTTTTTAGTTGAAATTCTTGAGTATGTGAGGGGAACTATGAGTACTTGGTTAGTTAGAGGTTTCTTTTTTTTTGCTTTTCTTTGTTTATGCTACAGAAACGGAGAAACCTTCCAAGAGAAACTGATCTCCCTCGCGTGATAAAGATTGCTGAGGAAAATTTAATATAACGTATTCAGAATCTTGAATTAGTCCCGATTGTAGAATTAGATTCAATAAAATAAAAACTATACTATAGAGTAAAGCATGAACTGGTAATGTTTGGAAGTCTGGTTTTTGAATGTCTGGTTTTTTGTAAAATTTTTCGATGTTTGATGGTTTGTTATTTTTGATTATTTGATGATTTTCATCGGTTTGGTTTTGTTATTTTGATAATAATTATTTAGTCAACTTAGTCGTTTTTTGTATGTTTTTTTTATTTTAATAATAAACATGATTAGTTTCCTTAGCATTGTCGTTTTATTTTGTTCTGTTTTTAATTGTTTCTGAATGTTAATGAAATTGAATTACTTTTTAAGATTAATATTTCAAAAACAGACGTTCAAAATTGTTCGCCTGAAAATTTAAAAAAAAATGATACAGGACTGGTTGTCCTAACGTAGAATGTTGTTTGATAGAAAGAAAAAAATAATGACAAATTGCGTCTACTGATTTCTAGTTAGAGAAATCAGATAATAATCGTCAAAGTCTGGTTGAAAAAGAAAAACAAAAGAGATTTCCAGGTTGCCTAATATTAATGTTTTCTGAATGTTTATTGTCAAAATGTAGTCCTTTTTAAATTAAAAATAAACAAATGTAATAAGGAGGAGATAAGACTGATCAAACATTTGAAAAAAATTAACAAAAAAAGCTAATGATGAATCGTATTGTTTCGTTACTATTCACTGTCAGTTTGTGACACTTAGCGCATTAGCATATCTATAGCATCTGGCTAGTCTAACTAAAATTAGGTTGAATTAAAAAACCAGCAAATAATGTTTAACAACAAAATATATAATTTTGCTCAAAATTAAAATTCTAATTGAGAAGTCAAACTTAAAATTGAATATTCGTTTATAAAAAACACAAGATATAGCTTAATATGAAGTGCAATAGCTACGATTTTTTCTTCTAAAAATGCCTTTAAGAAAATCAAAGACTTCAAAATTGCCAATACTGACAAGTTGTTATAAATCAATAACTGTAGCACAGAAGTTCCTAGTAGCACATCTTAAAGATGAAATATTTTGGAAGAATTTTAATCAAATTTTTTCTTTTCAGCAAAAAATCAGGCACCACCTCCACCTCCTCTACGCACTACGTCAGATTCAGGAGCCATGCATTGAACGAAAGGAAAAAAAGACAAGACGATAAAAATTCCTTTTATGAAGTTGCTCGTGATAACGAAAGGATGCCTCTTCGGCAACGATTTCTCTGTTGAACCTACCATTAAGTTGGAATGATTTTTTTAAATAAAGAATCAAACTACTGTTCATTTTTGTATGAAAATTACTTTTTTTCGTAACTGAGGATAGGGGAGTTATTAATATTACTTTTAGAGTAAAGTTCTCTCTTTTTATAAAATTTCACAGACAAATTTGTTACGCTAGTTTCAAGTTAAACGTTGCAGTAGAAACTAGAAAAAAAACTATATCAAGAGAGAGGAAGAGAGTGAAAGCAAATTGAACAGTTACTTCGTACTGACGATATGAGCTCAAATCAGTTGTAATATCAAACTCGGCTGATTTCAAGCCGTTTCGAGAATTTATGCGATTGCAACTTTTTTTAGTTCGAAAATATTCAATTACGAACGCACGTATACAAAAAATAATAAACTTTTAACGAAAGTTTTCACTTGATTCTGTGACTTTATGATTTTTTCAGCATTTTGCGAAAAGCGTCTCAACTTGCGTTGTGATTACCGAAAGCACATTTTAAGTTTTGGTATATAAACTTTGATCGCGTGTTTGATATCAGTGTAAATGGTTCTCGTGAAAAAGCGGTTGAATGATCAATTTGTTACACTCCTAAAAATGTTGAGTTGTCTAGAATAAATAAAGCAAAAGTATTAATCCGTATTCTGATTAATTCGTAGACTGAATTTTTTATGGATCCAAGTTGTAAGTTGAAATGGCACTGTGATTCATATGAAAATCAGCAGTTGGATCGACTTGTATTTAATTTGTAAATTAATTTGCAGTCACGTTAGAATCTACATAATTGACACAGTTTGAAATGTTATCTGTACATATTATGAAACTAATATGTAGTTGCAGCGCTACAAACAAAATGTTATGTATCTATAGATATTATATATAATTGTTCATAGCGAATAAGTTTTACACAATTAATTTGTATACAAAGTGAAAAACGAAACGTGAAATTTGTGTAGATTCTATTGTGAATTTTATATTACATCAAAAGAAAAACTAAATAAAAATAAACATAAATACTATAGTGAACAAAGAGGTTGAACTTACCTTTTATCAATTTAGATTATTGATTGTTTTAAACAGTTTTCAAAAAATGTAAAAAAACTTATTGATAATGAAAATATATATAAAACAGAATTGTTGTTTCTTACTTACCTTTTTTCTCTTAAAAAATAATACAGTAATAATTAAAGGGATGCGTGCAAAATAAAAACAAAACAAAAATTTTCAGAATCTATTAATTAGAATTTTTATATTATTTTTAAAAAGAAATTATGAAATATATCTGAATGGAAATCTCGGTTTCGGTTGACCACGAAGAACTTATCATGACATTTTGTTGATGATCACTACGTGTAATAATTCGAGCTGGTTCGTCCAGTTATCGAGGGCTGTGTAACGTGCAGCGCAAAGTGATTTCTTATCTAGTTCGAGAACCTGGTTGACCTAAAATGTTCAATGAACATTAGTTACGAAATGAATTTAGTTACAAATAAATAAAAATAGTGAATGAAATTATTAATCGTCTAGACAAACCTGGTCTATTCTTCCGCGGATAGTATTGTCCAAAATACAAGAGACCAGCAGGCTTTCAACTTCTTGTGGGTCGATGTTCAGTTCAGTGCTAATAAATGGTATGTGAATCCTGGTGTATGGTTTGATTAACTTAATCAACACCTGAAAAACAAAGCAACCATTAATTCTCATAAAAACATCTGTTTTAAAATTACAACTACTTTTTAGTAATGATTGCAGTTTTTGTAACAATATGAAATATTTACTTGTGTTCTAATATTGCGTAGCAAATCTTCAATGTGTTCACGAATAAAGGGGTCATCCATGATGTTATTTCGGTTTTGTTTCAAGATCAGTTCGAACTGGTTGATGTCGTTGTTTTGATAGCTAACGACCAAATTGGTCATTGCTAAAATCTCGGGATCGTTTTTGTACGGTTTGGCTTCTTGCGAATCGAACGGATTGATTCCAGACTTCATTAGCCTAAGATTAAATTAATTCCATAATGTATTTTGCTTTTTGTTAAAAATTGGAGGAATGAAATAAAATAAAAAATTAGTTAATGACTTACATGTTTGCTAAAACGAGGTACTTTAGGCAGGTGGTGCGTCGAGGAGATCCTGACTCATCGTAATTTTTAAATGCCTCGAAAAAGTCTGTGTGTGCCCGTTCAAATTCGCCTTCTCTCAGATGCATCTTTCCTCCACATTCTGTTTGGTGTGAACATTTTTAAAAATAGTCATTTCAATCAGGATTTTATTTTCTTCTGTTAATTTTCTTTTTATTACTAATTACCTCTTATGACGCCCATAATCAGGGGGTGAGGAATAGCACTTTTGATGTGAAGACTCTGTTCGTACAAAGTTTTGAGTTTCTTGTTGTTCTTTTGAGCAGTGTACATTTGGATTTCTAGAGCGTATATCTCTAACAACTGGGTTCCTTTCTTTAAATCATCTTCACCATCCACAGTCTAAAAAATTGCAAATAATTTTTTATCTTTTTGATCCACATTCAATTTGCCAAAAAACTGTTTAAAAGTATTAATATTTGTACCTGGCAACTTTGGTGCAACTGTTTCAAAATTTTGGCTAGTTTAGTGAAGTCAGATCGGTCGAAGTACAATTTCCCTAGTTTCGTATTAGTCTTAAACCACAGTCTATCATTCTTAGCGTCCTTCAAAGCATCTAGTGTTGTCTCATAAAAGTTTTGTAACAACTCCATCTGCAAAACAAATTTGACCATTCAAAAGCCTTTTTTCAACCTACAAAAATGTCATTGCGATTGACAAAAAAACGTTACATTTTTCGAAGTACTAATGTAATCCAAAATAGAATTTATAGATTTCTCTGAATGGTTCCTTGTAACAGCACTTTTGATGTACGTTAGTAATTGTTTGTATCTAGTCATCATCTCCTTGTAATTGGCCTGAAAAATTGATGACAGATTTGATAAAAACAACTGGCAAATATAATTTGCAAATATCAATTGCAAAAAATTGTTTTAAAGTACTTACCAACTTAAAATTAATCTTAATCATTTGTTTGAGTGCCTTGAAACCCCATTCGCCTTTCTCTCCTCCTTCCAAGTCCAGGACCTTTTGAAAACTTTGCAATGCAGCTTTGGGGTCATCTTCTTTCAACGCTTTGCTATTATAGTATTGGTTTTCAAGGTCCACGTCCGGTTCGGAATTTGAGTCTTCGGAATATTCCTATTGAATTAACAATCACAATCATCTTCAAGCAACAATTCAAGATATTTTTTTTTTCATAATGAAAATCTCAACAATTGCAAATTTAAAATTGAGGTTATGGTATTTTCAAATGTAACATAATGCATCAAACAAAAATTGCAGTAAAAATAGTTTTTGAACATCAAGAAAATGTCTGATCCAGAAACAAAAAGAAGAAAGGGGAGAATTTGTTTCTTTATTTTCCAATAAACAATTGACAACTCTATGTTGTCACAACAGTGAAACGATGCGTAATAAAACAAGAAAAACAAATGAAAAATTGAATTAAAGAGAAAAAAACAATGTGCCTGGTTGGCAACAATACAACAACTCAACGATAAACAACCAAGTTCCTAATCGAATTGATAGCAAAACATTGACAAACAGTACAATTTTGTGGCGGAGGAAAAAAAATTGAACACCGATTCTGGTGAAAACGAATAATTTACCAATCCATAGTCCTCTTCTTCGTCGCACATAAAATCGTCCTCGCCATCTGACATTTTGACCGACTTCTGACAAAGCGGTTATAATATTAACTTGCAAAATAAACGACCCACACGAATCCCCGGTTCTTCGCGGATTACAGGTTATTTGTTCGCGAAATCCCTATCTGAAGTTAGCCACGGGTACCCTCTCTTCTTCTCTCTCACGTTCACTTCTCTCAGTCGATTTCTGAAATAATAATCAGTTTCCATACTTTTATATTACAGGAGGCCATTTTGAATTTTATTTGTTTACATTAATTGTTTATTATTTTTACAATAATACCACCCAACCCATTTTCAAATTTCACAACAAAAATAAATAAAGGAATATTTTTCCCCGTCCAACTCTCACATTTAAAAGTCCTCATTTATTTTGTAAACAAATGTAAATGTAAATACATTGTTTGTTTTGTCATTCTGATGGTTCTGATGTAGTTTTCTGAAAAAGCTTATTCATTCGAGAAAAATTGTCGAATGCATCTCAATACATTTTTAGGCAGTTACCGGCGTCCGGTGGAAAAAGTATGTGTGCGCAACAATGAAAATCGCAGGTATCGCACAAGCACACAAGAAAAGAAGGAAAAAAAACAAAAGGGAACGGCGTGGAAGTTTCTTTAGAGTGAAAAGAAAGATGCCCCCTCTTGTTTGTGCGGGGTTGTGCCTGTTTCTGCCGGGCAAGGACACCGAATCTGTGTATCTGTGTGCGTGAGTTAGCGCACTCGCGCAGCCGAACGAAAAATTAGAAAGAGACGAGGCCCGGCCGCTATTAGGCAAAAGAAAAAGGACGCGCGCTCCCACTCTTGCGCAGAAAAGTGAACGAATGTGTGTACTCGGCTCTAATACTGTTAGCCGCACTGTTACCACTACAGTCAAACGAAGTGCGTACTACTGGGCAGCCGAACGACGTGTGGCCGATGTGGTTGACGCTTCCGATTGTCTGACGCCTTCGACGACGAACCCGCGACAACGACCATGGCATCCGACGAGGAAGTCGACGAGAGTTACGCAGGTGAGCGACCGCCTGAATTGCACGTCGGGCCGACGCGGCTTAGAGCGCGCGCCCCGACCACGCACACAGGACGCGCGCTTTTTGTATAATGGCTGCCATGTCAATCCCACGATTATTTTTCATGTCGCGTGTTGCGGCCGGGCCGGTCAGCGCGGCTGAGCAAAAATCTTTCGTCAACCCAATTTCCTACCCGGTTTTAACTTAGACGAATAGGTTAGAGTTGTACCCGGTGTTAGACGATGCCGCGACTCATTTAGAATCCTGATTTCCATTAACCTTTTGTCAACTTTTTTTTGTCCTCAATATCGATCGCCTGAAAAGTTCGACGACTGTTGTTTTTTACTCGCGCATCGCATTTTGCGCCAATTTTTATTTTTGCTTATTTTTTTTGCTCATTTGTTGTTCCGCTTTTGTTTTTGTCTTTTGAAAGTTTTGAAAAGTCGGTTCTTTTTGTTCGGCTGATTTTTCATCCGAATCCTTTAACCTCGTTTTCATCCCCGGGTTGATGTTCAGTAAACAAATGGTTGTCTTTGTCTACTCAGTTGGAACTTGGTTGCATTGTTGCATCTTAATCTTAATGTGAGCATTTTTGATAACGAGGAAAAACTGCTAAAAGTAGAAAATAAAAACAAAAACGGCTCAATTTGATTAAACAAATGATTGTTAAAAATTATCACTGTAAAACTGGTATTAGTATGCCAATTTCACTTTTCTAACAATTATCTAATTACTACATAGTAAGATGTAGACAAAAATTTTAAATGTAAACAATTGTGGAGAAATGGAAAAAGTTTTCAGAAAATTTAGAATCAGCAAAATGGAATAAATGGTCTCGTTTGGAAACGAGAAAACTCCGTGACTATAGCACTGACATGTTTGAGGAATCGGTTTAAAATTGAACCCCCTACTCCTCCCCTCGGCCGCCTTCTCTTTTCTTTCATTATGCTACTACGAGATAACTATCCCAGAACCTTGGCAACCAATTTCATTCCGCACGATTTCACGTTGTTTTTGGTTTTTTACAAACTTTTTTGCGATAATATTGTTATTAAACAAATTATTCGACCAATTTCTAATTCTGTTTTAGCACAATAGGAAAATATGGAAATGTTTAATTGTCCCTCGGGATTTAACATTCGTCGACTCTTATCTCTGTTATATAAGATAACAGCGACCAAAATTAAAAATACTTTGTTTCATCCTTCAATGAATTTGTTGCTCATTTTTCAAAGAAACGTTGTTTCCGCGAAATGTACTTAAAAAATGAGATTGTTTGAATAATCGAATTTGTCAGCAATCAGCATTTTTTATCGTTTTTGTATATTGCAATGAAAAGCTTGTATGCGTAATTGTAAAATAAAACAAATCAAGATTGAAAAATATTGTAATCGAATATTTGTTTTGGTTTTGTAGGAGAAGATGATGTAGAAGAAACTGGAGGACAAGTGTCCAATGTTGGACAACATGTAGACGGGTCTTCTGAAGCTGAAGAATCTCAGAGACTGGTAAATGTAAATCGCTCATGAAATTAAATTTAATTCGTTAATTAGTTACATTTTACTAATCAACAAATTTGAACTTCAATTATAGGAAGAAGATGACGATTACGAACCAGAGGAACGTAAGAAGAAAAAGGGCAAGAAACGAAAGGCCAGAAGTGAAGATAAAAAAGGAAAAAAGAAAAAGAAGAAGAAAAAATCGGATTCTGGTGATGTAAGTAGTGAAAATAAAGAACAAAATTTTAAATCATTTTCTGATTTACTTTAAATTATTGTTTTTTTTTCTAAGTTCCTTTTTCATTCTCCTTGAATTTATTTATAATTTTCAACAGACAATTCAATTTTAATCAAATAAACATTTTAAATCTTTTTTTTGCTTACAGGAAAGTGACTTCGGTGGAGCTCCCGCAGACAACATTGATGGCGGTGAAGACAGTGATTACAGCTCGAACAAAAAGAGCCGAAAATCATCATCGCGAAAGTCGTCCGGTCACAATTCGTCTCAGTCAGTACAGAGTCAGGAGCCACAAACGGGCATGCCAACGATCGAGGAGGTGTGCAGCACCTTCGGCCTGACGGACGTACAGATCGAATACTCAGACGCCGATTTCCAGAACCTGACAACATACAAGTTGTTCCAGCAGCATGTGCGGCCACTCCTGGCGAAGGAGAATCCGAAAGTGCCGATGTCAAAGTTGATGATGCTCGTGGCGGCCAAATGGAGAGACTTTTCCGAGCTGAACCCACACACGCAACCAGAAGCAGACGTTTCAACTTCGAACGCTGACGAAGAAAGTCGCAACTCTCGTTCCAGTCGTCCAAGTGTTCAAGAACCTGAAGATGACGAGGACGAAGACGAGGATGGCGAACGCAAAAAGAAGTCCCGCAGTTCCAGAGCTAAGAAGGGAAAGAAAGCTTCGAAAGTTCCCACCTTGAAGATCAAGCTTGGAAAACGTAAACGTGGAAGTTCGGTAATGAAACAGAAACTGATGGTTTTCGTTATTTCAATTTTTTTTGAATTGAGTTTGAAATTAATATGGTCATTTTGTTTAGGACGAGGAAGTGGAAGGTAGCGGAGTCGGATCTGACAGAGATTCCGACATGGAATTTGAGCAGATGTTGGCAGACGCTGAAGAACCTGCGGGGCCAGAAACAACGGCTAAACCTGAAGAACCAGCAACCGAAACTCCCGCAGAGCCACCAGTACGCAGGAAGGCCAAGACTAAAATTGGCAACAAGAGCAGAAAGAAAAACAAGACCAAAAAGACTTCGAAGTTTCCAGATGGCGAGGAAGGTGTTCAGGTAGAGTCTAGGCTCATGGCTGATGCGTTCGTTACTGTTTCAAGCATATGCTTCATATTCCCACAGCCAAAATTGTCAATTCGAACATATAACAAACAGACATTACATTCTTTTTGTTACCAAATGTTGATTCTATAAAATTGAATTACATTTTCTTTCTAACTGAATTTCGTAAACAAAACTCTTGAGATTCTAATTTTACTTTCAATAATAATAAACAGGACTGTATTTTATAATAGCTAATAATAACAAAGAGATGTACTAAACAAAGTTTCTTATTGTGCATGAATCCAAGAAAGATTCAAGATTACTAATGGGTGTCTTATGAATAAATTAACTGGAATTAAAATTTAATTGTTAACATTTTAAAGTTGAATTTTCCGCATGACTACAAGAAATAATAGCTTGTTCAATGTCATGCAACAATGTGCAACTAAACAAAAAATGATATCTCGTTTTTAAAAATTCAATCAAATTTATACATATCTTTATAAAATAAAATAAATTATTTTTCTCATTTTTGTTCAAACTTGGTAATAAAACGTTTGATAATATTGAGACTGGCTGCTTCAATAAATCAAGAACGCAATTGCTTTGTCGCTTAGCTCTGCCTTTTTCAATTTTTAATAAATAATATATTCTAAGGAGAGCATGTTTAAAATACATGATCTAATTTGTCCCAAAAAACTCTTAAAATGACCCAGTTTTTTCTCCTTACAGACTGACCACCAAGATTATTGCGAGGTCTGTCAACAAGGCGGCGAAATTATACTTTGCGACACGTGTCCCAGAGCATACCATCTCGTATGCTTGGAGCCCGAACTGGAGGAAACTCCAGAAGGCAAATGGAGTTGTCCCCACTGTGAAGGCGAAGGTATTACAGGTATTCTTTACTCAGCACCCTTCGCCCTCCCCTTCATCGTGTACATCATTCATGCACAATTTCCCACCATTGAAAATTCGTTTTTTATCTTTGGTTTTGAATTATTGTGTGTATGACTGTGCACTTGGTGTTCATTTATTTAATTATTTTAATTTCTACATCATTTTTTGATTTTATTACAATTAGGAGCAGCTGATGACGATGACGAACACATGGAATTCTGTCGCGTGTGCAAAGACGGTGGCGAACTTCTGTGCTGTGATAGTTGCACCAGTGCTTATCATACTCACTGTCTCAATCCACCGTTGTCCGAGATACCTGACGGCGACTGGAAATGTCCCAGATGTTCTTGTCCACCGCTTATTGGAAGAGGTGGGTTTCAAATATTCATTGAAAAAAAAAATCGGTTTCTATTTTATTTTTTATGAGTTTGTTTATCTAACAATTTCTGTTTGATATTTCAGTTCAGAAAATTCTAACCTGGAGATGGAAAGTACTCGACGAACCCACCTCTGATGAACCATCAACAAGCAAAGCAGCTCCGAGACCTCGAAAAGTCCGCGAGTATTTCGTCAAGTGGGCCAATATGTCCTACTGGAACTGCGATTGGATCACTGAATTACAATTAGATGTTTTTCATCCACTCATGTTCAGGTAATATTCACGAGTCAAAACAAATTAATTTCATTCTTTCTTTTCAATTCATGATTTATTAATTTTATTATTTTGCCTGTAGAAATTATTCAAGAAAGTATGACATGGACGAACCACCGAAACTCGAAGAGCCTTTGGACGAGGGAGACACTCGTGTGAAACGTTTGAGAGAGCATGACAAAGATCATGCCAACAAAGCAGAGTACAATTTAGAGGAACGTTTTTACAAGTACGGCGTGCGCCCGGAATGGTTAGTTGTTCACAGAGTTATCAATCACAGAGTCACTCGCGAAGGCAGAGCGTCATACCTTGTCAAGTGGCGTGATTTGGGCTACGACCAATCCACCTGGGAGAATGAAAACGGAGACGTTCCAGGATTGAAACAAGCTATCGAGTACTATTTGGATTTGAGGGCTGCTAATTGTATGGACGGAAGTTCATCTCGTAAAGGAAAGAAAGGTACTAACAAAAAATTCAAGTCAAAGAAAAAATTAAAGTTTTTCATTTTCTTAAATTGCTTCACGAAAGATGTTGATAATCACTTTATTTTTAGGTAAGGGCAAAAAATCGAAGACCCGCGAACTCATCGACGATGATGAAAGAACTCCAAAACGTTACACCCCTCCGCCTGACAAACCCACCACAGACCTTAAGAAAAAGTTCGAACGCCAGCCAGATTATTTGGACATCACTGGCATGCAACTTCATCCTTATCAATTAGAGGTACAGGTTTTGTTTTCATTGTTGTATCTTGATTTTTGTATTTCTATGCAACAGATTTTAATTGATTGTTTTATTTAGGGTCTCAACTGGTTGAGATACTCGTGGGGCCAAGGAATCGACACTATTCTGGCTGACGAGATGGGTTTGGGAAAGACCATTCAGACTATCACATTTTTGTACTCGCTTTACAAAGAAGGTCACTGCAAAGGACCTTTCCTTGTCTCAGTACCGCTTTCTACTATCATCAATTGGGAGCGTGAATTCGAAACTTGGGCTCCTGATTTTTACTGCGTTACTTATGTTGGTACGTAAAACAATTCAAAATAATAAAATCATTTTACTATAAAACTTGAAAATGAACAAACGATTAACAATTTGATTCTTTTCTATCCGCCAGGTGACAAAGACAGTCGAATTGTGATCCGTGAAAACGAGTTGTCGTTCGAAGAGGGTGCAGTGAAGGGTTACCGCGCGACCAAAATCCGTTCCCAGAACATCAAATTCAACGTGCTGTTGACCAGCTACGAATTGATCTCAATCGATTCCGCTTGTCTCGGGTCAATTGACTGGGCTGTTCTGGTTGTCGACGAAGCCCACAGGCTCAAATCCAACCAGTCCAAATTCTTCAGGCTCCTGGCCTCTTATAACATCGCGTACAAGCTACTTCTGACTGGTACACCGCTGCAAAACAACCTCGAAGAACTTTTCCATCTGCTCAATTTCCTTTGTCGCGACAAGTTCAACGATTTGGCTGCGTTCCAAAATGAATTTGCCGATATCTCGAAGGAGGAGCAAGTCAAAAAGTTGCACGAGATGTTGGGACCGCACATGTTGCGTCGGTTGAAGGCTGATGTGCTCAAGGTACATTCTAAAGCCAACATTTTTACTTACAATTTTCAAATTCAGTTTCATAAAAAATGTAATGCTTTTTATTTGCAAATTTTTAGAACATGCCTAGCAAATCCGAGTTCATCGTTCGAGTGGAACTGTCACCGATGCAGAAAAAGTATTACAAATACATCCTGACGAGAAACTTCGAGGCATTGAATCCAAAGGGAGGTGGTCAGCAGGTGTCCCTGTTGAACATCATGATGGACTTGAAAAAGTGCTGCAACCATCCCTATCTGTTCCCTGCTGCTTCTCAGGAGGCACCCACGGGTCCCAATGGCAACTACGAAACGTCCGCTCTGATCAAGGCCGCTGGAAAATTAGTGTTGTTAAGTAGAATGCTCAAGAAACTGCGAGACGACGGCCACAGAGTGCTCATTTTCTCGCAGATGACAAAGATGTTGGATATTCTCGAAGACTACTTAGAAGGCGAGGGGTACAAGTACGAAAGAATAGACGGTAACATCACCGGTACTCAGCGACAAGAAGCTATCGACAGATTCAATGCTCCTGGTAAGTTCAGTTTGACGATATTTCAATTGTTTTGAATGTTCGTGTTAAATTTTTCATTCATAATTTGATGAAATTAATCTTCCTTCCAGGCGCTCAACAGTTTGTATTCTTACTCTCAACCCGAGCCGGTGGTTTGGGAATCAATTTAGCGACGGCCGACACCGTAATCATCTACGACTCCGACTGGAATCCGCACAACGACATCCAGGCGTTCAGCAGAGCGCATCGTATCGGTCAAGCGAACAAAGTGATGATCTATCGCTTCGTCACCCGAAATTCGGTCGAGGAGCGTGTCACCCAAGTGGCAAAACGCAAGATGATGCTGACCCACTTGGTCGTCCGTCCCGGTATGGGCGGCAAGGGTGCGAACTTCAGCAAACAGGAACTCGACGACATTCTTCGGTTCGGTACAGAAGAACTGTTCAAAGAAGAGGAAGGCAAGGAGGACGAAGCGATTCATTACGACGACAAAGCCGTCGCCGAGTTGTTGGATCGTAGCAAGGAGGGTATCGAGCAGAAAGAAAACTGGGCGAATGAGTACTTGAGTTCGTTCAAGGTGGCCTCCTATGTTACGAAAGAAGGTGAAACTGAAGAGGAAGCTGATACCGAGATCATCAAACAGGAAGCTGAGAATACAGATCCTGCCTACTGGATCAAACTTTTGCGTCATCATTACGAGCAGCAACAGGAGGACATCGCCCGGACTCTTGGCAAGGGCAAGCGTGTTCGCAAACAGGTCAACTACAACGACGGTGGCGTTACCGGCGACCAGGGAGCGCGCGACGACCAACCCTGGCAAGAAAACCTGTCGGATTACAACAGCGATTTCAGTGCTCCGAGCGACGATGACAAAGAAGATGACGATTTCGATGAGAAGGGCGACGGAGATCTGCTCTCGCGAAGGAGTCGACGTCGTCTTGAACGTCGCGATGAGAAGGACAGGCCATTGCCGCCGCTCCTGGCTCGAGTGAATGGAAACATTGAAGTACTGGGATTCAATGCGCGACAACGCAAGGCGTTCCTGAACGCTATCATGCGGTACGGTATG